>JAGPOW010001338.1:66665966-66684654 GCA_030014935.1 Caiman crocodilus
GGGGGTTGGCTCCCCAAGTGCTGGGCTGCTCTTCCCCCCTGTGTGGTGGTCTGAGTGGGGGGAGATCATCCACATCAGAGGACTCCAGCTGCACTCGGGCCTTCCTCTTGGCTTTGCACCCAGAAGGGACTTGCACCCACTCAGCCACAAGGTGGTCTTCAGGTGGACAGACTATGTTAGGAGAAGGTGAGATTTGGGGGGGCAGTTACAGCAGGGGCATGGCTGGAGGTGGAGGGGCCCTCCTCCCTCTCTCCTCTTGGCTTAGAGGCCCAGGATATCCTGGCTCCACTCAAAAGATCATTTCAAACAGTGTCATCTACTGCTCAAGTAGGGGCCAGTTCTAAAAGAAATCGTGCTGATGATCTTGCTAGCTTCTGGCTAGGGCCAAAACCTGAGCAATGGGAGATGAGGATTTATTTCTTACTTTGTGACAGATATTATGAGTGTCTGTGGTCAAGTGCCTTGTCTTTTAACATCAAATTTTTCAAAAGTATTTAGGATGCCTATAGATGGAAATTGATGTCCAATGAGACTTTTAAACATGCCTAAGCAAGTTAGGTGCTTAAGTGCCATTGATTTCAATAGGATAGGCACATAAAGTACTTAGATATTTTGGAAGAGTCCATGAGGCATCTATCTGCATCACTGGGAAACTAAATACTTCTCCCAAACCTGGTCTGCCGGTGCCTTAGATCCTTAGCTGCAAAAATATTACCTCCCTGCTTCACAGTGGTATCATGCTGTACTCCGCTGTCACAGTGATGGGTATTAACATTTAAATAGCTAGATAATATCCAAATGTGTCTGCTCTAAATAAATGCCTGCATTTTTTCAGGTAGGCTGAATATGCTGTAAGGACAGCATTTAACAAAGTATTCGGTAGATCTTTCTCTGTTCAACAGTAAGTAAATGTATTCTTTTGTTCGGGTTCCTTTTTCTATTTTTAGACAAATTCCAGTTAAAAGTGCATACAACTTCCTATTAGTTCACATTTAACACAAGTCAATAGTAGGGTTAACATGTGTTCAATGTTTCTTCCAATAAGTAAAAATTATTATAGGAATAGATCTGGCTTGAAAGTTACAAAAATAAACTGGAAAAAAAAAATCGGTGTCCTCTAGAATTCTGATAACAGCAGTTTCATACATTTCCCCTGAATCAGGTCCCCATTTTCCAACCAACCATAGAGCTAGTTGAATTCTTTCAATTTTTGAAGACAAATTCAATTAAAAAAGAAAACATGACCTGGGATTCTCTTCACCCCAACATATATGACCAGGTTCCACCATCCTTTACCACTGGAACTTCCCGTATTCTCATTTACAGCAAAGGTCTGGATTACGGTTTTACTTCTCACCTGAAGACTTTATGACTGACTGCTGTTGATGACTAACATTGGAAGAGTTATTTCCTGAACCCTGAAAACAAACCACAGATCCATACCCAGAGTTCGGGGATTGCCCAGGGGCTTCTCTCAGGGCAATGTAACTAGACTCAGTTACAAATTTTAGAAGACTTGAGAAACTAGCAGGGTGAGTTTTCCGGGCAATCCGAACTAGCCTGTCCTAGACTGTCTTGCTCTGAGGTAAAAAAGTAGTGGAGGAGCTTATTTAGAAGAAAAAGTAAATCCCACAATCTCATTTTGGCTTTATGAATTACTTTTATGAATACACCTCATTCAAATAAGAACATAAGAGCTGCCATGTATTGGGTAAGGCCGCAGATCCATCTTGCTCAGTGTCCTGTGTCACATAAGTAGAGAGTAGATGCTGAAAGGGAGAGTGAGCAGGGTATGACTACGGTTTTTCCCCTGTTCTTCTCCCACTTGCTGCTCCTACTGTTTAAAGTTGAGGAATTTCTGAATCAGAGGCTGCACCACTAACCCCCGTGTTAAATGGCTACTGATGCACCTTTCCTCCAAGAATTTGTCCAATTATTGGATGCATGAGTTTAGGGATGGATGGTATTTCATGAGTGTCTTGATTCTGTTTTTAATCTTATTGCACAAAATGTCTCCAAATCAACAATGAAAAAGCCTTTCTATTATTAAATTATACTGAACAGTGGAAAATCCAGTATTAGTAGTCACTCGCTTGTTCAAAGCCTGTGCAATTGGAGTCTTTCTTCCCTGCAGTCCACACAGGACTCATGCAAAATTTCCACCTATATCCAATAAAATAAGTGAATATCTTGACTTTTGTGTCTGGAGTTGCACATGTCTTATAATATATACATAAAAAATATAAATGGCAGCACACATCCAAGTCAGGAGCAGATGATGCTGAAAATATAGTAGACCTTTAATAACTTCTAGAGATGGTCATTGCCTATGGTAGAGCAGGATTTGCAATTTCAAATGCTACTGATTATTTTTCACTGCAGTTTTATAGCACAGTCCAAAGAAAATTTAATACATCTACATGGAACGTGTCAATAAAGCAGGTTTTTTCTTTAAAAAATTTCTATTCTATCTTATGCTTGAAGAAAAAAAGCTATAGTTAGTTTATCATTGGTTTAACTAATGGGCTTGTATCAGATATATACATAGCAAATGGTTTAATCATTAGAACAGATGCTTCTGAGTTTGTAGCTATGGATTTAAACCCCAGCTGGGGATTTACTACTAGGTCTATCGCTAGCATAAATTGATTACTCTGATTGGCTAATCAGTTCATTAGGAAACAGGCTTTTGTTACTGAACCGGTTTTGAAATAGTTTCTATAATGATAAGAAAATTGTCAAAAATGCAATTCAATCTACACTTTAGATTGGATTTTTTACTTTCTGCTTCAAAAGTAATTCAGATGCTTATTCTACAGTATGCAGAATGTGCTCTAGAGTCTGCTGGACCTCCCTTGAAATCTTATAAATGAGAATGACAGACAATGTCGAATGGAAAAAAGAACAGTTTCCCTCAACTCGCTCCACTATTTTCTTCAAATTCTCCATGACTCAAAGTAAACTAAGTGTCATTGACACCTACCTGATTGATATTAAAAATCACAAGCTAACACTTGTCATGGTTCAGCTGGAAAACTGTAGTCTTTGTGCACAAAAAGAAGGGCCTTGCATTGCTTCACAGAGTAATTAAACTATCATCTGCATTTCCGACAGGGATTCCCCTAACACTGACATAAGACGTAGACTTGACCGTTCTAGTTAAAGATAATGGATGGTACAATATGTTATGCTGAAAAGGTATGAATAAGATATAAGGAAATTGTTTCAAAGGCCAGCCCAACAATTCTCTGAAAAAATCCCAAGGGCTCTGCCACTTCCACTCTCTGATGAGCCAGATTAGGCGCCTTCCTCAGTGACATCACAAAGTAACTAGTTTAAAACAGCACTTCAAGAGCTTTTTAAAAGCAAGAATTAAGTGAGTCTGTCTCATTTAATTTCATTTAATGTAAGCGAGCTTCTGAACTGCATTCCTTTTCTATACCACTGAGCTTGAAGCCATGGTGACTGATTAATGCTTAGCTGTTTGAAGTATACTCTTTTCTTATCTAGTGCTGTGCAGGCCTTACTACAGCCTGGGGAGACCTGCTGGTAAGTCAGAGCTCAGGGAGATTTTTGTCTGCTCTTCACAGAGGGGGATGGAGACTAGATAAGCTTCACATCATAAAATAGAAAACAAAATGAAAACCTGTTGCCAAATCTGAAAAAGAATGTATTTATGAGAGCTGGAACCCACCCCCCATCCCCATCCCATTATCCTGAGTCACCATGTCTGTGTATTAACATGGGACTTTAATTGTGCTCACACATTAATATCAATCATCTTAATTGAAAATAATCAGATATCACTGTTGCCTAAAAACTTAACACTTCCCTAAAGATGTCCTTGTTAGTTCAATCTGAGATTCTGATGTAATGCAAATGTGCAAGATATCATTAAAGAAAGGCAAGCCAGCATCTGGCTGGCCTTTAAAGGAGAAGTTAACAAGACCTGCTTTCCCAGATTATGGATCAATTAACTCCAGGATGAATTTCATACTGTGCCTCTAATCTGTTGGACTCCACAAATAACCTGGATCCCAAAGAAATTCTATTTAAGACCCATTTCAATGTGGCATTTGGAACCGCCGGAGTATGTACACACTCACTCCATAATGCTTGCACAACTCATTGTGCAATAAATCCTTTCTATTATACATTTTAGAGGAAGTAGAAAAAGCATTCTTATTAAAAGCACATCCTGGAGATACTTTGCCTTTTCTCTGATGCTAGAAAACTATGCAAATATCTGACTTCTAACATGCTAGATGCCATTTTATTTTAATAAGATTTTCAAATCTGATTGGTGTTGGAATCAGATAAAAGGGAAGCACGTTTCTCTTTCCTTAACTCAGTACGACTTTTTTTACAACTCACATTATCAAATTGAGAAGAACAGCCTTCTTACAGACAGTAGCCACAGAGAGATGAAAACAGTAACCTGAAAGGTATTTCTCTTCAGTTTTTAGGTACGCTTGAAGGAGAAAATGAGAATGAGTAAAGGAATTCAGAAATAGCATCTATTTTAATGAGAGTTGGCTTAAAGTATATTTGTCTCACATTATTGTTACATTACACCTATTAGTGCTCCGAGATAAGAAAGGGGAGACCTGAACTGGAAGATGAAAAAGCGTTCTTTGGAAAGTCTGTATCTTACAGAGTTTTGCAGAAAGAAGAAAATTTGCAGGCGTCCTTTCTGGTCTACCTTAACCATTTCAGGAAAACAATCTGTTTCATAGTTTTTAGAGCCAAATATGTCATTAACCTTGTTTGAGTACCTGTTTAACACAGAACAGAGAACTTTATTCAGTTGCCTGTTACCCAGCTGTAACCAAAGGCCTGATCTAAAGCCCACTGAGGCAGTTGACTGAAGTAATTGAATTTGGACCTTCAGCTCAGGCTCTAGCTGAATAAAACACATTTAGTGTTTAGAAGATCCTGTCACCAAACTGAAGGGAGAGTTGGGTTGACTTCCTATGCCTGACAAAAGTTCACCCCCTTCTCTAAATATTGCTAAAGCATACATCCCAGAAATTATATTTCTGTCTAATAGTCTCATAAAGTACTTTTGTTTCAGTGGTTTGTTTATTTCTCTTTTGGGTGATCTCTTTTTCTGTTTGCTCCAGAATCAATGAATTAGATCTTTTTTTTCACAAATACTGCTGAATAAAAATAAATAAAAAATAAATGTTAGAATTCTGCTCTCCCCAGTGCCTTCATGAACAACACAACCTTTGCTTCAGACGGTGGATGTATAGAAAAGCGTTTCACAAATGGAAACAAAAATCTGCACTGCCGTTGCTACATCTTTGTTTTTTAGCATGGCTGGTTTTTAAATGGAAAGCTAATGACTATACTGTCCTTCATTCCTGTTCACAAGGCTCGGTACATTGCATGCGTCACAGGTTACAGCACAGCTATATCAACCCATATAAGGTATACATTTTAAATCCAGGAAACTGTGGTAAAGTAAGTGTTGTGATTTAGCAAATGCTTACATTTTAACAGCGCTCACTGTAGACTGATATCCATATGAACCCAGGTTTCACATTCTGGGACAGAGGATTCAGCAGAGAGAATTTCAATTTCTTCACATGTTCCTAGAAGTCATTATGTCCCTAGCAGTTTTTCTATTCGGGTTTTGGGGTTTTTTTTAGCAAATAACCAGTGTGTTTAGTAGATTAAAAAAGTCATCACTGAGGCTCTTATTTTCCTCTGTTAAAAATCCAAAATGATCTAACCCCGCCCCAAAAGTCTCTGATTTAAAAAATCCCAAATCCACAAGCTTCTGCGATTAAAATGAAATGCCTATATATACAGGTGTCAGTTGAACACAATGTTTAATTGATATATTTACAATATAGTAATTTGGAAGCCTACCAGTGTCTCAGTCATTATAATAAAACAAATCTTAATACATCTATATTAGGGCGGTGTGAAACAGCACCATTTCATTTCAACTTCTGTTTCAGCGTTTCAAAGGGACAGTGTTCGTTTTGAGTTTCATTTAAGTCCAAAACCGCTGTTCCGGTTCATTTAGTCAAACCTGTTTTGCTGTTTCAATGCTGTTTTGATGTTTCACCCAGAGGCTATAATGGAGAAGCATGAAACTGCCTCTAACTTTGTTATTTCTTGCCTGATTTAGATCAAACTTCCAGGGACGGTAGCCCTTTCTGAGGCCATGGAGACAGGTGCAGGGATTTCTAGGAAACTACACCTCAAAGTCTTGAAAGCAAAACTCACGTCACGTGTGCATGTTAAAGTGCAGCGGAGTAAAAACCGTAGAGACGGTAGCCCCTGCTGGCAGGCTTCATGGCCTCAAGTTTCAAGGAGATAGGTGTAGGGCTTTCCAAGAAACTGCATGTCAAGCTGCTGACAAGCAAAATTAGTAATATGAATGACACTCTGTGTGTGTTAAGGCGCAGAGGGGTGAACACTTCAGGCATGCTAGGCCCTGCTGAGGCCATAGATCCTGCCAGCTTTCAAGTAGATAGGTGCAGGGGTTTCTGGGAAACTGTACCTTAGGCTGCTGACCAGCAAAACTTGCAATATGTGACTGTGTGTGTGGCAAGGCATACCCTCACTGTAGCGTGCCCGAATGAGTCTCCTCCTCCCATACAACCTCAATCTGGTCTACCACTTTAAATATCAACAGGTAATAATAACTTAGTGAGCAACAGCACAGTAGCACTAGCAGCATCTCAGGCAGCCAAACTGTGACAAGCCTTTCTTGCCTCTCTGCAGAAGCTTCTTCTCCAGCAGCTGACAATTCTCCTTGCCACCCTAGCCCTGGGACTTAGACGTGCCCAGGGCCCTGTGTCCTTCCAGTCATGTGCTAGGAGTGTTGGTCTAAGGACATGGCACTACCAGACAAGGTCCTTTTCCTTGGGTCAATCTAATCTGGTATGTTTTAGCAGACCAACTGAATAGCTCTAAAAATATCTCTTTTGCAACCTTTTGGGTTGAAAAACCCTTTGTCAGGCTGAGAAAACACCTGCTGATGGTGTGTGTATGTGTGGGTGGGTGGGTGTGTGTGTTGTCCCTGGATGGAAAGAATAGTAAAGAAGCCAGAGGCTGGCATGCAATGCAGGAAAGAAATTCAGTCGGTGAAAATGGAAATGGAAGTGTCAGGAGGTGAGAGACAGGCTGGGGTAGGGGCAGGAGGATGTAGCAGCACAGGTGAAAGTGGGGAGGTACCTGGGGAGTCAGGTGCTTGGCAGGTTGTATTATGTCATAACTCTAATGCCTATATTGAGGCCATGACTTTCGGTACCTAGAGGCTGATGAAGTGAAGTTCATAGGCCCAACTGTGAAAAGTGGTCTGTAAATTCAAACAAGCGCTGAACCTTACTAACCTAACCTCAAGTTGGCAGGTAGGAAACCAACTTCCTACAGCTCAAAGCACAAAACCTGCCAACAGCCTCCAGTACCCCCACAAACTGCGCCCGAGAATCTATCGAAGACGAGAGTACCCAACTACCTGTAGGGTCACGTTCCTCACAAAAACCCAGACAAACACTCAGTCTCCAGTCCCTCAGGTCGGATCCTCAAAGGAAATTTACAATCACTTTTCACAGCCGGGCCTAGGACTTCACTTCATCAGTCTCATGGGTTTTTTTCCCCTTGCCCAGGCTGGTTTTGGCTCAGCGGTGCAGGCAGACATCCTATGTGAGATCATCTGCCAGCTCAGAATTATCCCGGACCACGCTACCTGTTCATTTCCGGAGTGAAGATGCACACGTGGATGCCGCAATTTCTCCCTCCTCAGCAGGCAGAGGCACAGCAACAGGAGGAGCAGACTCAGCTGAGCTGCTTGCCTCCGCACCCTCTCTGAAGTGCTTTCTGGGGAAGGAGACCTGGCTCTAGGGGAAACGTGAGTGGTGTGGAGCATACGCTCAGCTTAATCCCTTCCTTCCCCAGAATTTCCTCCGGCACTAGAAGGCTCAGCATGGGAAGCGAAATGGGGGTGGAGGAGACTGTCACGCTGGTGCTGCTGCTTGTTGCCATGGTGATGGGGGGCGGGTTATGGGTGGTGTTCTTGAAGGAGATGCAGTCTTAGGCACAGGCAGTGGGACGGGCACTGCTCCCCTCTCCTTGCTGCTTCTGGAAGCCTCATCCCTGGTACTCGTAGGAAAGAGACTGTGTCACAGTTTGGGAGGTGGGAGATTACACCTTTCCCTCTATCCCCTCTTCCACCGCTCTCTGAAGGCTTGCCAGCCTCCTTTCCACCAAGCTTCATGGTGTGTTTCATAGTGTCTTCTTTTTATCCAAATATATACATGTATCTGCATTCCTATATAAGTTCTATAAGGTACGTAATATGCCGCAAGGTATAAATGTAGAGAAATATAATAAAAATGTATCTGCATTCCTATATAAATTCTATAGTATCACATCCAATAAAAATTATAAAACTGAAAAGAATAAATCAATTTATATAATAATAACATAAAAGGGTCTAGAAGAAAGAAAAGGTATTGTGGAACCCCACGTGGAAGGCTAGCAAGTAGGAAATCATTCAGATCAATGCTAGTGGCCTTCATTGTCTAATGCTGCTAGGCTGCTGGAAGATGCAGACTAGCAGACCCCAAAGCAGAAAGCAGTCCCATTCAAACAATGCTGTCTTTTATGCTGTTTTTCCATCCCTCCCCCAGTGCACTGGGATTGGAAGGGACCTCAGGGAAGGATCACAGTCACTGGCCAGCTACACAGCCAATATGAGAGCAGTCCTTCCCCTATCCTCCCCCTACCTCTCCTTACTTTCTGTTTCCCTGCAGGCAAGTCCATCTTAAACTTTGAAACTTTTCAAAGCTTTTGAAACATTTAAACTGTCCTCATTTTGTTTCAAGGCTGTTTTAAAGTCCTTTGATTCATTTCAATTTTACTGTTTCAAGCTCAAAACAAGTTGAAACACTGTCAAAATGAAACAGCTGGCAAAAATTTTCACAGGCCTAGCAGATATGAGCCCTAATATATATATTTGGCACTCGGCTTTGGGTTTTTTATCATGGGAGCTCCCCCTGCTCCCTTCACTCACCAGGATGCAGGTCCAACTGTAGCTGTCCTGCCAGCTAATTTGTAGTGTTGAGGAGCTCTGATATCCCAGTGTTCCTCACGCCCAGGGTACAGCTCCTGCCTCCCCTCTACTTGCTCCCTCCCAGCAGCAGCTGCCCCCCTACACCAAGATGTGGTGCCAAAGGGGACCGCCCAAGGTGCCCCCCCCAGGACCCCCCCCCCAAATCCCAGTCCCTCAGGCCTGACTTATCACAAAAGCTTCAGGAGGAAAAGTCAATCTAAGCCAGCCCCGGCTGGCCGCAGATTCTCAGGTCCTGCCCCTGCTCCTACCCTCATCTCCTTTCCATCCTGACAAGGCTTAAGGTTTTGTTTCCTTTTTGCAAGCAGTAAATCTCAGGCTGGAACTCTGCCAGCCTGTGGAGAGCTGTTTGCAAAAGGGGAAACCTGTGGTTTCCTGCTTCAAAGGGAAAAATAATCCATGGGGTTTTTTTTCCTTTAAAGGGCAAATCCACATGTTTCTGTGTTTTTCCACAGGAAACGAAAAACCCAAGGATCATCACCAAGGATCCAAAATCTATATCAATGAGACCAGTTTACTATCACCAGCCTTCCCCAACAAACTGATTCTTCTTCCAGGATACCCTCTGGCTTTAAAGTAGTCCTAAATCGCACCAATCAAATTAATAGATTACAGATTTTGTCATTTGCTGTACATGTTTAAAAAGCACAGTTCTCAGGGCTAGTCAGGGATCTTCCAGATATTATTTTCACAGGATAAATCACAATGGCAATCTACACATGAAACTTAATCCAAATGTTTATTGCCCTTGGCTGACCTTCATCTGAGACAGTTTTCTAAGTATCACTTTTCCTTTGGATTCTTACAGGAAAATAAATGTTCTCCTACTGGTTTTGAACTCATTGGTGTCATTAATTCAGTGTTAATCCACTATATATTAAAAACTGCCAAGTATCTTCAACATTAATGATGTAAAAAAGGAATAATAAACTACGTTTTGTGTTTGAAGGGCTGTGTTTCAGCACAAAACCTTTATGCAATACTGTGGCATTATTTCAATAACGTGTTTTTTTCATTACTGGTATTGGAAATCAATAACTGGCTTTGTTTAGTGAGGTCTTCCACAGATAATGTCTTTAATAACAGCATCAAGAAGAATTTTCTTCGTATTAAATAAAATGAGATGGTCATATTCATTCAGAAATGTAATACTTTGAGGGCGCGGATTCTTGGTCATTCAGGTTACACCAACCTCAGGAGGCAGCACTGCAGCAGGACCTGAGTACCAGGTTTACAGCCAAGGCAGATGATAAAAGGCTGCCCTTTCTTTGGCACAAAATGGATTACTGTGCATTATCCCTTTCCGCAGCAATGGGGAAGTGCTGCTTACTGTTCTAGACCAGTGAATAGAAGGAGCCAAACGTATACATTAGCTTTTTCTATCTGTACCTTGGCTACTGACAAACAATAGCTATAAACCAGATTTCTCATTTGAGACCCTCCTGAGTGATCTGAGTGAAAAAGAAATGGCACGGTATTTTACACATGTAGCCTTTTCAGCCTGCATTGTTGCCTCTCCGACAGACTTACCCCTGGAAAGAAATGCAACTAATTCGAATGACCTGTGATCAGTTTAACTGACGTACACAGCTTTTTCTAGGATCAGGGAAAGGAAGTGTCAGCACATTTTATCTGGGGTACTTCACAGGTACTTCAAGTGGGCCTCACCTCGCCCGTCTTGTACAGCCCTAGGATTCTAGGACTAAAGGCTTTCTCCTTAGAGAACTGGGACTTCTGTTTACACCCTCTATGATTGAATGAATGAAGTAAACTTTTCACCCTGATACCTTACAACAGAGAAAATGGTGGGAAAAAAGGAAATTGAAAAAATGTAACAAGGGACAAAGAGTAGATCTTTCCTCTCTTCAACAAATACATGTTAAATAAATAACATCTCACCTATAAAGTATAACATCTACATTCCTTACTGAAAACAACTGTTTTGTGATGCAGGACATCATATAAAATTGGAAAGGAAAAAATAACCTGCTCAGATTTAGCGAGTAGAAAAAGTAATATGCACATACATGAGCCAAAGACCTGCGATTTATCTGGACCTCACATCGAGATCAAAATTACAGAAATGCTGCTCAAAAGACCTGCTTTATCTCCATGTGACTGAAGAGTTCAATGGAGTACATTTCCAGCAAAGAGTCTGGCAATAATAGCAATTGCACACCTGACTCTCCATACTGTGCACTACAAGCTGCCTCTGAAAATCTGCAGCTAAATCGAGAAAAGCTTTCATTAGCTTGATGTTTACTTCTCACTTGTTGTCACTTTTTTGAGTATAGTTATGTACAGGATTATTCAAGATGCTTCTGTGAGAGAGAAAATATATGTATTGGCCTGATCCTGTGCAACACAGCAACGAGCACAGGACTAGACCTAAAATAGGGTTCTGCTATGGCGTTTTACAGCACCTAATTATTAAGTCTGGCCCCAGAAACCTACATTAAGCATTGAAACTTCCTATGTAATTCATGGGAGAGTTAGGTGACTCTAAATAAGACATTAGCCAATGAGCAAAAAAATCCCTCGTAGTCAGTATATTGAGTAGGGAAGCTACCAAAGCTAACCAGCAGGAAATTCTGTGGACACAAGTGTGTCTTAAATTTTACCCTTCTCTGTGGCCTTAAAGGATTTAATCCAGGAGTCACCTCTATTAGTGCTCCATCTGCATCCAGATTTGGGCCTGTTCCAGAAAATCAGCACTAGAGATCTTCTTACAGAAACTGAGCAAGTTTCAATATTTATTTTTTAAAAGTGCATCCAGCAGCAGTGATATCACCTTTTATGCAACATCCTGATGGGTAAACCATTTGCCTAACACATGTGGGATTCAGGTTCAAATCCCTTCCTTGCCCTAGAACAGTAATTTTCAACCTTTTTTTGTTTGTGGATCCCCCCAAAATTCAAACGGAGGTGAAGACCTCTTTGAAAAATTTGAATGGAGGAGCAGACCCCTTGAAATGGTAAGTGTAGGTATTCACATACTTCTGCTTGATCGTAGTAATCTTTCATGGACCCTTTAGATATAATCTGTGGACTTCTAGGGGTCTCCAAACCACAGGTTGAAAAATCACTGCCTAAAATGATTTAAATCCACATCTACCATTTCCTTGGATTGCCAGTATACCAACTATAGAGTGGTTAGAGGCTTTTTTGAGTGGGAGCACTTTTGTACCTACTAAAGCTGGGCCTCTGTGCAGCAAAGGATTCTAGATCAATTCTGCCAAAGACAAAAAAAGGAGCAGGAATGATTCTGTAAGCCCAAAGTTAAAAGCACTCACTTAAGCTGAGGGAGAGTCTTGGGTTCTGATGTTTGCTCCAAGGAACATTTGATTACTTTATCTGTAATATAAAATACAGAAATAGTCTTCAGATTTGGAACCAGAATCCATCTTTCTCCAACTCCCGGGAGGAAGTCCTCAGGAGATTTAGGAAGAGGAACACATAGGCTGGTGTATATACATTCAAATCATCCAAGAGAACTCAGGTTTGTTTTCTGGAGAGAAAAACTAATTAGGAGAGACCTGTACAGAAGTTCAAGCAGATAATCAAGAGCCTACAGTGTTGATGCTGGGTTTCCAGGGGGCCCTAGAGCGGTCATTTCTATGAAATTGGCAAGATCCTTTTTCTGTCTGAAGTTGGGGCTGGACAGTGGGGGGCATGGACTCTCAGGCCCAGGAGGGTGTCCAGGGTCCAGCGGTCAGCATCCCCGGCCTCCATGGCTCAGGTCTGGAGGGCTACCTGCTCCAGAGCATCTCAATGCTCTCCCACTTCAGGGTCCCCATCCATGCCCAGTGGCACTGCTGCACCCAGTCCCGCACCTCCTCCTGAGTGGTCTCCTGCTTAATGTCCTCTGCCCGCCAGGCCTGCACCAAGATACTTCTATCCAAGGTGTGCCACTGGCACAGCTGGTGCATCCATATGGCTCCAGTGCTGCATGGCAGTGACTCTCAGATTAGAGGCCTGAGGCCGGGCAGTGCATGGCCCCTGGAGCAGAGCATCTTATTTCTGAAGCATCTTATCTTCAAAAAAAGCCTTCAATCCGGTATCCCATGATCACCTCTTGGCAAAACTGGCCAATTGAAGCCTTGGGTCCGCCATGACCTGCTGACTGGGGAATTGATTCTGTGGTCAAACCCAGAGGGTGGTAATTGATGGAAGTCAATCATCATGGTGCCCTGTGACCAGTGGGGTCCCCAAGGCTCTGTCCTTGGATCCATATTGTTCAACATCTTTATTACTGATGTGGACATTTGTGTCAGAAGTGGACTGGCCAAATTTGCCAATGACACAAAAATTTGGGGCAAAGCATCCACACCTGAAGACAGGACGGTGATCCAGGCTCACCTGGACAGGCTCAGCAAATGGGCAGACGAGAACCTGATGATGTTTAACATTGAAAAATGCAAGGTTCTCCACCTTGGGAGGAAACACCTGCAGCATCCTTATAGGTTAAGCAGTGTTGCACTGGCTAGCACTATGGAAGAAAGAGATTAGGGGGTCATCATTGACCACAGGATGAACACGAGCCTTCAAAGAGATGCTGCAGCTAGTAAAGCAACCAAAACACTGGCTTGCATCCATAGCTGCTTCTCAACCAAATCCTGGGACATCATTCTCCCCTTGTACTCGGCTTTGGTGAGGCTGCAGCTGAAGTACTGTGTCCAGTTTTGCGCCACACAATTCAAAAAGGATGTGAAGACGCTGGAGAGAGTCCATAGAATAGCCACAAACATGATCAGAGGTCAGAGAAACAGACCTTATGATGACAGGCTGAGAGCTATGGGGCTCTTTAGCCTGGAAAAGTGCAGGCTCAGGGGTGATCTGATGGCCACCTATAAGTTTATCAGGGGCAACCACAAGTATCTGGGGAAAATGTTTGTTCACCAGAGGACCCCAAGGGATGATGAGGTTGAATGGTTATAAACTACTGCAAGACCATTACAGGCTGAACATAAGAAAGAATTTCTTTACTGGCCGAGCCCCCAAGGTCTGGAATAGCCTGTCATCGGAGGTGGTTCAAGCACCTACATTGAACACCTTTAAGAAAAAATTGGATGCTTATCTTGTTGGTATCCTATGACCCCAGCTGACTTCCTGCCTTTGGGCGGGGGGCTGGACTCAATGATCTTCCGAGATCTCTTCCAGCCCTGATGTCTATGAAATCTATGAAATATTGCCAACTCTCACAAAAGGCTTCTGTCTCTGTGCAGGGCCAATATCTGGATGCAGGGGAGAGCCCACCAGCCCCAGCAGGGATGCAGGCTCAAGGTCACCTCCACCCAGCACTGGAGCCACACAGATACACCAGCTGTACAGGTGCCTAGGGACTATGGTAAGTCAGCTGGGCAGGCCTGGGCCCAGGTAGCCGCCAGACAATCCCCCCATCCCCACTTGCTTCCCTAGGATTGGTGGCCTGCTGGAGGCTCACCACAGGCAGTCTGCCTCCCTTGTCCCCTTCCCAGGTGGGACAGACCAGACTGCTGGGAGCACCTGCTGCCATGGCTCCAGACTCCACTGGACCCCTGCAGGCCAACCATTCTGCTGCTCTGCCACCCAGCCCACAATGTCCCAGCATGGGGCACATAGGCTCCCAGACAACTGAATGAGGGACTGGCTGAACCCCTGCTCTCCCTGCTGGAGGTCTCTCCAAGGAGGTGCTCAGGGGCCATCCCTCTGCCATGTCACTGATGCACCACAAGCATACTCCTGCTGCATGTACCCCAGGTGGTGAACAATGACCTGTTTGTGCAGGCTAAGGAATGCCTGAACCACTATGCCCTGCTGTTGCTGATTTTCCTGGAGTCCTGGGCACAGGTTTGGGACCCTGTGCTAAGATAGCATGGAAGGCTATGGTATAAGGTTCAGAGTGGTAACCTCTGCCATCATGTGGAGGGCTACCTGTGGCAGTGCTACACATCCCTGAGAAGGACATCACCAACAGCATCAGCACCTTCCTCGGCATGTGAGAAGCATGTGCTAGCCCAGCTGCAGGGGCACAGGCTGCTGAATAACGTTTTAAACTGTCTCCTGCCTTTCTGCATGCTGTGTCAAGGAACCTGGGGCCAGGGAAGTGTGGGCAGGCTGTGTGGGGAGAGGGGTGGGGTGGGGGTGGAGGCGGGGGCAGGAAGGGCCATCCACCTAGTGTGGGACTTACCACATGTCCAGGGTTGGCAAAGCTGGCAGCTCAGTGTGGGCCTCCCCTTAACACTGGCATCTGGCTGTGCCTAGTGTCCTTGACCCATGGTGTGCAGCAGGCCAGTGCCCAGTCAGGGCCCTGCTCCCCGCCCCCAGGGGGAAGCTGATGCTTCTGGCAGCCAACAGTGTTATGCCACTCCTTGTGACAGAGTCTAGGGGTGCAGAGCTGGTGAGGCTGGTTGGTGCAGCAACCTGGGAGGTGGGCAGGGTGGGGTGCTGAAGACTCGAAGACCATGGCATCTAGGAGTGCCCTCACTCCCATATGCCACCTGACAGGGCCTCATAAACATGGGTATTTGAGACCACCATAAACTGCTTCTGAATCTCCAAATCCCTCCAGAGGGCCACAGGGTTGCAAATCTCCTCTTGGGTCCAGTTGGGGCCTGTAACAGGAGGCCTGCTCAGGGCCGATTCCTGTGGCCCATCCATCTGTTCCTGGGCCAACTGCCCGTGTTCTCATCTACCACTCCTTGATGGTATAATTAATTGATAGATGTTAATTAAGTGGGAGGCTGCCCATTTTATGCCCCGATGCCAGGGGGCACTATCTGTGGCTCCATTCTTCCCCTACACTGCAGTCCAAGCCTCCCAGACGGCGTCTAGATGTTCTCATCATCACTGGCTCTACACTGGGCCCCAGAATCCTCCTGATCGTACCCCAACCAAGAATCCTCTCCTCAGGCAGTCTCATCCACCTTCATTTTAGGCAGCATAGCTCCCTGAACTGCTTCTCCTTCTGGGTGTGATCCCCTCACTGGGACCTTCAGCTCTCTAGCCCTTACCCACCTCCAGGCCAGTCAGAACCCCAGGCCTTCAGCTCTTGGGTGTTCCTCGTGGTAGGCCCCTGGTCCTTCGAACCTTCCAGGCCTCACCCCAGCATTGACCAGTCAGAGAAAGTTCAGACAGGCGTTGAGTCTATGGCCCTTTTCTCTCTCCAAGGGTCCACTCTCTGGGCCCTCCAAACTAGTGGTAACCCACCCAGTCATGGGGGCTAGGGATTAAGGTGCCCCGACACGCCTTTCATCAGGGTGGTAACTAGCTTGGCATTTCCTGGGAGCTCCTGCACCACTGAGAGGCTCACCAGGCCACCCACTCCCAGCAGGGTGCAGTTTTAGGTCATACCCAGGACCAGGAGCCTCCTTTCCATACTCTACAGCTCCTCCCTTACCTCCAGATGTTATCAGCAGCTCTCCAGACAGGCAATGCTGTTGCCTGGCCTCAAGCAGCATAACTGCCCTGTTTATATGGGCAGCCCCAGATCCAAAATGGCTGGCTTCATCAAGTACCTGCTGGCTGCTGTCTTCTGGCCCTTAAAGTGGCAGGCACAAACAGTGCCCTGCCACAGCGCCACAAGTGGAATGCTTGGGCATGCACATGTGAGTGGGGCTGGTCCTCAACAGGGAGGACCAGGAAGACATGGTGGTGCATCCCACCCCAGCTCTCAGGCCCCGTGTGGCTGTGTTTCTGGCCCTGAACAACACTCGGGAGCACTCAGCAGTGGGACATGACTAGGGACTGGGAACTGCATGGCAGAGGTAAATGAGCTACAGGATTTGCAAGCACAGAAGACACTGCTGGGGGTGAACAGCAGCAAGGAGAAGGTACTGGCCCCGCTGCCAGACACAGCCAGGCAGCAGCCCTAGGGAGATCTCAGGGGTGGGCAGGGGGTGCAGCCCGTTACATCACTGACATGTGGCCAAGCAGAGGCTCTGGCTGGGGGACAGGACTGGCAGAGGCAGCTTGGGTCTTGTGTAGGGGGCACACAGGGTCTGCAGTGCTCCAAGGTCCTGGTGCGTGTGCCCCAGGGCACAAAGTGGCCACAGGCTTTTACAGCCTGCAGCCACCAGCTGCCAGAGAAGAGCCCAGACCTGGGGCAGAAAAAATGGCCATCTAGAAGCCCTAGGGCTGGACTCAAGGCAGCCACCAAGTGGCTAGGCAGATTCAACTCTAAAGTTAGTGCCAGGTCTCATCTATGCATGCATTACTGCACTTTAACTAACTGTGATTAACTAATTGCGATTTTTAGTCACGATTAGCCATTTTTATTGCACAATAAGGGCACACACATGTAGATGTGTGCCCATACTGCATAGTAAATTAGGTGAAGACGCAGTAAAGTGTCTCATGTAGACATGCCCAAAAGATATAACATTTTCAAATCATAGCAGGGTTGTTTAATCCTCTCCTAATTAAGGAGGGTGCAGTTGCTCTTAAAATAGAAAACTGAACGTTACAAAAGCTAGATTCTATTCCAAATGCTACCTAATTCTCACTGTCATTTAGGGATCTTCCTATGTAATGGACTGTTTTTTTATTTTATAGAAAGATTGTGGAACTTAATTTATTAATGGTGATAAATAATACAGTCATATTATTTTCTGATCCCCCTGAAGAAAACCGCTGTAGGAATGCAACACATTACTGTCCACCTATTTTACATGGTATAGATTAAATAAGGGGAAACTTCAGGACTATTTTGTTGTTTCCTTTATTTTTGCGAAGATAAAACATAAACCGAATCAGATCAGAATCAAGGTTCAATTTTTTTTTTTTTAATTTATGTGTGCATTACACTTTTCATTTCTCCGTTAAGATTTGCTTGGGGAACGTCTGTTCAGATTAAACAAAAGAAAGGCCTTTTTCATCCGCTGATCTCCCTAAATAATCTCTAATGCCATTTGCTGTGTATCAGGTCTTAGACAAAAGAAGCAGCGGCATGAGCAAGGGAAGCTGCCCTTTAAATCTTTTATGATCTAACTGATAAGAAGTAAGGATGAAGCTGTGTCTTGTTGCCATTCCAGACCATAATCTAGTTCAGAATATACCTAGGTGGAATCTTGACTCGTGCTGATTATTGACTTGTTGAAAATTTCAAAAGACAGTAAGGTCTGGTCTAATTCATCTGCTGCAGTTGTTCATTCCACTACCATATGCCAGTCATTAGTTCCATTTCATTTCTAGTCAGGATGGGGCAATGCAAGTTAATCTATGTCATTATATGATGAGTTTCAAACTGACAGCTTCCTTCAATGACAAGATGATCCAAATTACAGTCACAAAGGGGCAAAGCACCTAAAGCCAGAGGATTTCTTAGGACTTTGGCTAGGTTCCCATTGATAGCAATGCAAGCACCAACAAGCACGAGAAACAGCTGACAACTACAACAAAACCAGACTTGAGCGCCACAGGAATCAGTCACTGAAAGCCATGGCAGCTTCAAAGAGCCTCTGGTGGGAATTTTTAGACAAAAGACCAAAACAGCTTGCAATGTTCTTATTATCTACAAAACAAAGTGTGTTAATAAGTATGCCAAAATGTTCCCTGTTCCTGAAGGGTTTGCATTGTAGACCTTTCCCCTTTTCATTATAGAAAGTTGAAAAATATTAT
>JAGPOW010001338.1:66693085-66703965 GCA_030014935.1 Caiman crocodilus
AAACAACAGAATGCAATTCAACAAGGAGAAATGCAAAGTGCTGCACCTAGGCAGGAAAAATGTC
Organism: Caiman crocodilus; assembly: GCA_030014935.1. Taxonomy (NCBI): domain Eukaryota; kingdom Metazoa; phylum Chordata; order Crocodylia; family Alligatoridae; genus Caiman; species Caiman crocodilus. The sequence goes on from JAGPOW010001338.1 coordinate 66,693,150, forward strand.
CAGCACACCTACAGCCTAGGGAATGACCTGCTGGGAGGCACAGAAGTGGAAAGGGATCTTGGAGTCCTAGTTGACTCCAAGATAAACATGAGTCGGCAGTGTGACAAAGCCATCAGAAAAGCTAATGGCACTTTATCGTGCATCAACAGATGCATGACAAATAGGTCCAAGGAGGTGATACTTCCCCTCTATCAGGCACTGGTCAGACTGCAGTTGGAGTACTGCGTGCAATTCTGGGCGCCGCACTTCAAGAGGGATGCGAATAACCTGGAGAGGGTCCAGAGAAGGACCACTCATATGGCTAAGGGCCTGAAGACCAAGACCTACGAGGAGAGACTAGAGAAACTGGACCTTTTCAGCCTGTGCAAGAGAAGGTTGAGAGGTGACCTTGTGGCTGCCTGTAAGTTCATCACGGGGGCACAGAAGGGAATTGGTGAGTATTTATTCCCCAAGGTACCCCGGGGGTTACAAGAAATAATGGCCACAAGCTAGCAGAGAACAGATTTAGACTGGACCTTAGGAAGAACTTCTTCATAGTTAGAGTGGCCAAGGTCTGGAACAGGCTCCCAAGGGAGGTGGTGCTCTCCCCTACTCTCGGGGTCTTCAAGACGAAGTTAGATAAGCATCTAGCTGGGATCATCTAGACCCAGCACTCTTTCCTGCCTATGCAGGGGGTCAGACTCGATGATCTATTGAGGTCCCTTCCAACCCTTACATGTATGAATCTATGAATCTATAAACTGAAAGCAGTGAACATTTGTACACACCTTCAGTCTCTTGTAAACGCATGAACAAATGTGACTCAGGTAACAGCAGATTATGACAGAACTGTTTTCAGGCTCTTTGTATGCAGAAAGCACATCACTGGCTGATTCCTATCAACTTAATAGAATCAATTCAGTACTCAGCTACTTTAAATATCTACTTTGTCTTACCTTCTGACATCGCCTATATCTAAATCATAATTGTGCACTTAATTTAAGAATCAAAGTAGATTATAAGCAATAAGAAACATATTTTTAAAAATAACTAGTTACACTAGTTATCTCCAATGCCCAACTTGACATGCCTTAAAAATATCAACTATTCAGAACTTTATAAAAACAACAGGCCTCTTTAAAGTGTCGTACAAAAGCACACCCAAAAATGTAGGCACCCAAAATTATTACCTGGTTGCAAAATACTTGGCCTAAATAAGTTCCATACTTATATTTTCACTAGTCATCTGAGAAAAACTCAATATCCAAAATGTTCATTTAACAAGATTTTGCACACAACGTTCAGTCATCTTCACTTGCAACAGGTGTCACTTTATGGAATATTTTTGGCTATTTTCACATTGTGAACTAGCATTACCATTTGTATTATAATAGCAACTAAATGGATTAATCCGGGGACAGGGCCTCATTCTAGTAAGCACTCTACAAATACTCATCAAATTCTCTTTTCTTAAACTGTAAGTTTTTTGAGACAGGAATGCTCATATTAGTGGCTGCATCTACACATGCAATGAATGCAAAGCAATAAACTGTGGAGCATATTGTTGGCTACAAAGGACCAACTCACAGGATCATCATGAATTCTAGTTTATTGAATGGGATGTGAAGTTAGCAATAAAACCATAAGTGCAAACTTTGAGTTATGGGTGGTATTGGTCCCCTTAGCATACACACATACACCTGCACTCATTCATTAAAAGCCATGTGGTATCATTTGTAGTAGCTGCTGTAGTGATTGTGAGAGCACTGGTGTCAGTATATCTACCTATCCGAGGCCCTGAAGTCTGCTGTTGATGGTCAGCTTCCTTCAAGGCAATGTCTTCTCCAGAAGGGGGTCACCTGCTTGTCCTTCTGTCTCCCTGGGTTAGGTTCTGAATGAGAGAGATGTTCAGTTCTTTAGCTTGATTAGTTTAAAATGGAGTTCCTTTGGCTAGACTATTGTCACTTAGTTACCTACCGTTTCCTCGCATTCACTCAAGGGGCCACCCAGTATAGCAGGATTTTATCACTTTACAATTACAATTTCAATGCAGTTTTTAACAATGGTCCAGGGTGTAACTTCATTCTACAGGGAGCACGCTCCTTAAGGGTTTAAAAGTATAAAATATAAGATACAAAATGCCATGGTAATGAGACAGATGAAATATAAAAATTCACTGTGAGACATCTATAAAAAAGCAATGTGATGTAATGAGGATCAAAGGCTACTGAGGACAGTGAGTGAGTTAGCACCAGGATATATTGACAGTCTCTGCAGTAGATATTTTAGAGTGGGGGGGCATTGTTTTCTTTAGTGACACTGAGTGTAATTGATATGTAGATGTAGTTTCTATGTTTCTCCTACAGAAAGCTACTTCAGCTTTCTGGTTTGCTCTGAGCTTTGCCATACCCACGCAATGAGTGAGCTAGGTCTCTGTCAATACCTAGAAGGAAAAGAGATTCACAAAATGAGGGAGGGTGGGGGCTGCAGGCAAGAAGGGGCTTCTGTTATATCAATGTCCAGAAGGGAAATGTAGAAAGAGCTATCACACCAGAGTTTATTGCTTTTGTGCTCTATTCAGTGGTAACAGACAAGCAATCAAATGTGTAACTTTTCACTCTCCTGGAGTTCCCCCAAGACTCACTTGTCTCTGAAAGAAACCAGGATGTAAAAGACACCATAAATACTGTATCTTCTAATAATTTAATTCTAGTCTTAATACTCTTTACACTGTTCATATCTTTAAAGCTATGCATATTCAGTCCTGGTAAAAATGAAACAATATGGAATTTTCAGTAGCCTATGCTGGAAACTCCACTGAATTTATTAGCTGGTTATGAAGTGTTAGTTAAGACAGCTAATGTAAGTCCTATTTTTACAAACAGTTTCCACATGTGCTTCATTTTTACACCTGCATCTGCATGTGCTTACAGTTAATGCACATATTCAGAGACATTCCCTGCCCTGAAGCACTTGCAATTCTATTAAGTTGGGAGCGAAACAGGGTAAAGGGGAAGTGATATGGTCATGGAATTGGTCTCTGGTCCGTGCTCAACAGGGATTCTGGTTTTCCCTGATAAAAAAAATCACAAATTTTCTGATAAAAAATGTCAAAGTCTCGGGTAAAAAAATCTAGAGAATGGGGGGGGAATGAGGAAGGGGTTGGGGGCACAGATTGAGGCTAGGGGAGGAGTGCATCTCTGTGCCTGCTCCTGGGAGAGGCAGGGCAGTGGTGCCTCTCTGCAGGCCACACATGTGCCGCCCAGCCGGGGAGCAGGGGAAGCTGGCTGGGGGCTGAGGAAGCAAGGGTGTGTTGGGGGAAAGCATGGAGCGCTTACCAGCCAGCAGGCACTCCTGATGGGGCTTCCCCCGACACTTTCCCCTCCCTCAGCCCAGGTAGGTGGGTGGGCAGCAGGGGAGAGGGAGGGAACAGAGCGTGTCCTGGGGCACAGTGGTGGAGGGGCAAGGGGCACTGCCAGCCCCCCAACTCAGCTCACTCTGTGCCTGCTCCCAAGAGCAGGACGGGGAGGACGAGGGCAGCAGTGCCCCTCTGTAGGCCACACACTGCTGCCCAGATAGGGGGGAAAGGGGAACTTCTACGTGGCAGCCACCACTGCCACTACACTGCCACCACTGCACCGCACGATGCTTGCCTGCGGTCAGCAGTGGGAAAGCCGCCTGGGACGTGGGGTGCAGTAGCAGCCACCATGTGCAAGCCCTCACTCCCTCCTGGCCGGGCAGGCATGTGCAGAGGGGCACTGCTGCCCTCGCCCCCGACCCTGCTCTGAGCAAGTGGCATGGGGCACGGTGGTGGTGATGCAGTGGTGCTGGCACGCAGTGGCCATCACTGCCACCACACTGCCACTGGCAGCCGCCACTGCACTGTTACCAACAGCTGCCCCCGCACCGCACCTCTGCTTATGCGGCAGCGGCCGCCAGCACCAGCTGGCAAGCACTCCATGTCTTACCCCAACACATCCTGGCTCCCTCAGCCCCCAGCCAGCTTCTCGCCCAGCTCTGCCCACGACCCCCAAGCTCCACTTAACACCAGGAATAAAGAAGACTGATCCTCCTCTTGCAGCAGCCTCTGGTAAGTGATTGCATCAGGTTCCACCCTTTCCCCCTCTCCCACCTCCTCTGGGCAGGCCTGGGGCTTTCCCACCCCTTTTGCAAACAGCACTTGCAGGCTGGACCTCAGACAGCCTGCAGAGCTCTTTTCAAAAAGGGAGGAGTCCACGGGTTTCCCTGCTATGGGAAATGGCCTATGGAAAACCCGGATCCCTGCTGAACCTGGAATTGGCCTATGGCAGGTCTGAGAACAGAATTCCAGTCTCCTAACTCCCAGTTCACACAGAAGTAATCACTAGGTCCCACTGTCTCCTGTCATACAATCTTTAACATTAACAGGTGTCTTTCAACCACGCTATGCTAAACTAGTGCTACAGAGAAAAGCAAGTGGAACATGTATAGATAAGAAGTCCAGAGTAACAATTACAGATTCCCTGGCTTCTGCAATTTAATGAAAACAGTCTCAATCGGGGCAGGTCTCAGCCAGCTCCAGACTGGGCTTGGAGCCCTTCTCATGCAGGGAGCTTCCAGCCCCTCCTCTGTGACCACAATCATGGAGCAGGGGCTAGGAACTGGTTCCAAGTCCCAACTTTCATGACTGAGAGCTACATGCTGCTAGGGAAGGAGGGACATTGTCTATGACTGGGATCCACCACTGGAGCCTGCCTCAGCAGCAGGCAGCTCCTATGTGCAGGGAGGCATCTCCCACCCCCTGCTTTCCGGCAGTCTGGGAGCAATTTTCTCCTTGTCAACCATCTACATGTGCCCTACTGTGCAGTAATTACTTGTAAGTAAATTTGCTACTTGTTTTTACATGTAGAAAATTTACTCAAAATTTGAGCAAATTACTGTGCAGTAAGAAGCAGCATATGTAAACAGTGGTGCTTACTATGCAGTAATTTGCTTTACTGTGCTGTAAAGCAAATGCAAGTAGCAAATTTAAGTGGGATTAGTTACTGTGCAAGTTTGCTCCCAGGTCTGCCCAAGCATTAAGCTGTGCTGTTTGTGGGGGGGAGAGGGGGAGTCCCTCCCTCTGGAGTAGTGGTGTCCACCTGGACTGGACAGGGTCGGTGGGGACTAAGTGGCCCAGTTCTGCCCCAACCCTCAGGTGCCCGATCCAACATTTGTGGAGCCTGCCAGGGCTACCAGCACCTCATGCAAGGTCCCCACTGGCTCATGCTGCCCCAGCAGCCCCTGCTTCCCCTCTGCACTGCCCCTTGGGTGAGCCAGCCCCTTCCTAGATGGATCCCAGCTTCCTGGAAGCCACAGAAGCCCCCTGAGCTGAAAAGCAGACATAGGACCAATGCTACTCTGGAGGAGCCTCGCCACTCACCCCGGGGTGGGAAGGCAAGATTCCAGGGGGCTGTGCAGTGTGAGGGGGGGAAGTCCTTCCCTCCAGGGTGGCAGCAGCCCCTAGGGCCAGCTGTAGGTGGGGGAATAGCTAGGCCATGGATACATCAACCCTCAAGCACCCGATCCAACTTTTATGGAGCCTGCCCAGGCATCCAGGACCTTGTGAAAGGCCCACACTGGCTCCTGTCCCTGGGCCAGGCCCTTCCCAGGTGGCCCTGGACTCCTGGAAGCCACAGGAGCCTCCACAACTGAAAAGCAGCAATGGGCCCAATTCTGTTTCTGGTGCAGCCTCCTTGAGGCAGGCAGGGTGTCCCTTGAGGTGGCCAAAAGGGTACTCCACAAGGCCGTGGGTCTATTCCAGTCAGCAATTAAAGTGGTTCTGGTGAGGTCCAGGTGGCCAGTGTAGGGTTGCATAAGCCAGGGCAAGAGCAGGTAGATGGGATCCCTAATAAGCAGGGGTGGGAACACGATGGCAGCCAGCTGCAGGTCCAGCCTCCCTGGTGAGATGTATTCATTCTCCACCAGGCCCAACAGGCTGGAGTTCTAAAACATGTGGGTATTGTGGGTGCTTCCCACTCAGCCGGTGCTCACATCCATGAATGCTCCATGGTGATCCATGATAGCTTGCAGGACCAGAGAGTGAAATCCCCTACAGCCATAATAGGGCCATTCTCCATGGGGCAGGCAGGTGATGGTGAGGTGGGTCCCATCCAAGGCCCCAGTGCACTGGGAAAATTCCACCACCACCACCAGGCAATATGGAGAACAGTGTGCCTCAGTATGTCCTGGAGGGCACCGCACACCTCCAGGATAGCGTCTCCAGTGGTGGCCTTGCTCAGACTGAACAGATGTCCAATGTAGCAAAAGCTGGTGGGCATCTCAGAAGGTGGCCTGAGTCAGCCGCAATGAGTCCAGACACTGCGCATGATCCCAGGTGTTGTGGACCACATGCCACCACCAATCCTGGCTGGTGCAGTAAGCCCAAAGGAGGCAGGAGGCCCAGGAGAATGATGGCAGCCCCAGTAGGTGCACTGGAGCCTCTCCTTGGTGTCCCTGCTGGCAGCAGCTGCATCACGGTGGCCCTGGGGCAGCGCACTGTGGCCAGAGAGGTGGTTGCTGTGTGTGGGACTTACACCAGAGTAAATTTAAGCCAGATCAAATGTATGTGTAAACATGCCTATTAAGCACTTGCACAATATTTAACTACTTTATCGTCACAAAAATGAACAAACTGAATATATATATATATTTTTTTTTTTTAAATAGTCACCAGATTAGTAAACTAAACTAAGGAAACCTCCATGGAAATAGTTGACTTCCCTGGATAACAAGAATACATACAGATGTTACATTTAGATTAACCTAACTATGGTTAGATCACTCTAATCGCCCAAATGTGCGGGCATTCAGAGGGCTTGAATTGCCACAGAAATGGTGTGCCTCGTGTAAGTTAGTTCACCTTAGGAAGTACACTAACTTAGACTGAGGTTGGGTTAATTCAATCTAGGAAAGGGTTAACCCGATATCCTAAAAAGCTGCCTATATTTGCAGTACAGTCCCAGGGTTGGAAATGCCCATCCACCTGCCTCAGACGTAATGCTGTGCTATTCCCACCCCTCAACCCTGATTTGTCTATTTTTTGCTCTCCAATTTTCCTTCCCTGCAACTAAGTAACCCCACCCCACTGATCTACCAACATGTTCCTGCAGATCTGCCAGGCCTCAACGACCCTGCTGACCCTGCCGGACACACCAGCTCTCCCCCATGGATCCAGTAGTCCACCCAATTCCACTTGCTCTTCCTTCCATCCTGAGTTATTTACTTTGGGTTCCCCATGTGGCTCTCAGTCTGTGTTTAGGCAGCCTAAAGTAAACTGCATAAATGTGGACCAGGTGCAACAATGGCCATATGCACCCCAAGTGTGCAACAATCAAATAAAAAGAACCTGGTGATTGTTGATACAATATACTGTCCAAATAGTGAGAGCCTCAAATATTTACCATTGGCATACCTAGCCCAGGGCAACCAGGGTAGCACTCCCAGGGGCTGATGAGGGATGGGGAGGGCATATTAAAAAAGGTGCTACTGAAGCTGCACAATTGCACAGCAGCAGCAGCAACTGGAAGTCACCACTGCCCCTGTGGGTGGCAGCTGCCCAACCCACGCCATTATGCCACTGATATTTAGTTACATGTTTGAAGGAAATTTTACATTTATCCATCTCTTTCAAATATATTTGGAAAGCAACATAGATCCTCATTGCTCACACAGCATAATCCTAGCAAAAAACTTGCTGGTCCCCTCATTTTGCCATCACCAATGGCTTGGAAAGGACCGCAATGTGGCAGTTCCTAACCCCTGCTGGAAATTACTAGCTACTCTGGAGATTACTCCAGATGATGGAAAGATAATCTTCTGTCTCCACACATCTGCATATCCATCTGTACAGCCTCTCAAGTTCAGACACATTACTGACAAATGCCATAATAATTCTTTTTTGCCTTACCCTTTATTGTACTTTCACACCTGATGAACTGCTGTGACTGGTAGAAAGATTATTTCTATACAAGCAACTAGGCAGCGACAACTTATTTTCTAATTTTTCACCAGTGCCACATAAATGTCCATAATCCTTTGCAGTATAGAAAATAAGTATTTTCTAGCATGTCTAATACATATAGATTATCACTGGACTCAATGACCCTCATATTTTTTGGTCATTAATGTAAAAAAAAATGCATTTCTTGCATTATCACTTGATTAGCCATCATAGAAAATGCACTCCCCTAGCCAAAAACTGACATCCTGCTAGACAAGAAAATTGCTGTTAAACACACTGTTCCAAACCTTCTGCTTATGCTTTGAAGACTTTTTTATGATGACATTTTTCATCAATTCAGAACCAACTTTTAACAAACACATCAGACCACCAGAGCCAATATCCTCAAACATGGAAGCCATAAGGCACCGAAGTTTATATTTAGCTGTTTTTGTATGGCTTCTAGTAGCTTTGAACATTCAAAGCTACAACAAAAACCAAGGGAAGTTGCATGCGTTCACCACCTTTGAAAATGTACCCACCCATTTCTATACCCGAATATAGACTGACAGCTAAGACTTTCAAAAGAGCTTCAAGGCATGAAGTGAAATTCAGTAGCAGCTGGTATTTAAACCACTTGCCATCTTAAACAATTTCACCCCACATATTTAATTTTAGGCGCTCATTAAAAAAAAAACAACCACAAAACTCTGCCCTTTAAAGAACTATGTAGCTTTACTTTATAATTGGAGATTATGGCTGCCTGTACACACCACTGGGGTTTAATTCAGTTTACTTCTCCCTAAATTGAAATGGTGGGTTTTTAAAAACACCGGTTCAATTGAGGGAGAATTGAACAGAACTAAACCCCCATGGTGTGTACGCAAGGGTGGGGGCCTGATCCTTACCTGCGTCTTCAATGGCATGCAGGGCGGGGGGGAGGGGGGTGACAAGCTGCTGGCAGGTTGAGGGGTCCCTGAGCTGTGTGGGGGCCCCCGGGTGGCATCAGTCCGCTGGCACTCAGCCTGGGCAGTCCTGGTGGTCTCCGCATCTGTGGAGGGAAGTATTGGCCCCCTGCACCTGCTGAGGGAATCACCAGGCTTCTGCACAGCTCAGGTAGACAGGCAGGCTCTCAGGAGGGGGAAAAAAAAGATCAGGCTCACCCTTTTTTTTCTCTTCAGTGGAGCCTGCCTGCATGTGCTGCCACCGGGTCCCACAGCTTCTGAGCTGCGAGGCCCACCAAGCCATGAGCACATCAGCTACCAGTGCCCCATGCATTGTTGCATTCGTTGCACTTTGTTAGGTAGCAAGCTAAAACATGTTGGAGGTGTTTTATCTTGCTACGTACCAAAGTCATGTAAATCGGAATATGCCGCCGAGCAGGCATATAGTAATGCCATCAAAGTGGAATACGCTGCTGAACATGCAAACAGCAAAGCCATTAAAGTGGTACAACACGGCATTTAAGCTGCTTCAAAGGCCAATTTTGTGGCATGTACAAAGGCCCTATGTGTTGCTTTTAAAACCAAATAATAGCTCCTTACCTCTCCCATTAGATGGAACAGTTAAACTTTGGAGGGGTCGTGATATAACAATCCTGACTCAAACAGCAATTTATGGCAATATCCTGCCTTCTATGGAAGATAAGGCTAGTTTTCATCAATAAACAGACATGTCAAAGCACAGGAGACAGTTTAACTGAGTGTAGTAGCCCAGAAAGGTTCCAGATTTTGCTGTGCTGAAGAATGACTGCTAAACAAGACGGGCAATATGAAATCCATAAAACAACTAACTGTCAGTGTAAATGACTGCCATCTCCCTTAATTTTAGAATGAAGAACAAAAGATTTAATAAAATGTGCAAGCAAATTTGAATGAGAAGTAGCTTCAGTACCAAAAGGCAATGAAGGAAATAATTAGTGCCGGAAAGATAAAATGTCTGCTAGGTGCAGGGGAGGATGTTTTTAAAATATATGGTTGACCTTAAGAGCAGTTTTTTCCTGGGCTTGGAAATGAGAGGCATGCAACTAGCTGAGGTATATAGATAGGCATTTACTCAAGATTAGTCATGGTGCCATAGTGCTCATGTAGATGCCTGACTGGGAATAAAATCTACTCCCATTTATCCATCCACGATGGGATGGAAGATAGCTTTTCCATATGTGCCAGCCCACATTCCACCATCACAACTGGGGAGTGGGGCCTGAGAGGTCCTTGTCTCCCAGCCTGAGTTCTGCAGTTGTGGGGCTTGGGCTGGGACACGCTTATCTCCCAGCATCAGCTCTGCAACCAGGGGGCTGGTGCTGGGAGTTCATAGATTCATAGATGTTACGGTCGGCAGGGGCCACAATAGATCATTGAGTCTGACCTCCTGCATAGGCAGGAAACAGTGCTGGGTTTACATGATGAGTTCTTTAATACCAGCCTGAGATCCATGGTTGTGGGGCTTGGGTTGGGAGATAAGGGTCTCCCAGCCTGAGCCCCATGACTGTGGAGCTCAGCTCTTTCTAAGCCCCATGCCCCTGATTGGGAAGCCAGCAGGACATTGTCCCTGCCCCAGCAGCAGGCAGCCCCCAGGGCCAGGGGACAGCTGTCTCCTGGCCCACTGCTTCCTGCCAGCCACTCAGCTAGCACATAGGGGAAGCCTGGAGCTCCCCCAGTTGTGGCAGAGACCCATTGCAGGGCTGCAGAGAACTGGGTGCAAATCTTCTCCCTAATCCCTGCATGTGTAGATGCCTGCCCAAAAACCCTTACTCCGGGTTACCTTACACCAGAGTAAATCACCCCTGAGCCTGCACTTTTCCAGGCTAAAGAGCCCCAGGGCTCTCAGCCTGTCATCGTAGGGTCTGCTTCCCTGACCTCTGATCATGCGCGTGGC
>JAGPOW010001338.1:66719782-66738599 GCA_030014935.1 Caiman crocodilus
TTTTATTTTATTATCTAATCTCTATTTATTTTGAATTGCACAATGTTTATAAAGAAGACTTTAATACAAAAATGTTGTAGTGAAAAAAATCTGCATGTGTACTCTCGCAGAGGTATAACAGGCGGAGATGGTGTCCTGGGCAAAACCTGCACAGGAGTGAAGGTGTTCGCAGAGCAAGGGCTGTTCACACGGTTGTGAGAGCGGGGAATGACACAAGTTCTCAAAGCAGGGCATAGAGAAAGGCAGTTCCAAACCAGTCTGCTGCCCTATGCACCGCCTGACCTAGTCGTTTCTCTTAAAGCATCCGCAGAAGCCAGGGACTGTTCTGTGGTTTGCAGAATGATACGTCATGGTGCATCTCTTGCTGCCAGGGTGAAGACACCTTAGGCATTGGGTGCAATTCCAACACATATCCTAACTTGGCACACACACAGAGTGAGTGCTGCTCTTGCTCAGCCCTAGTTATAATACTGTGATCTCCACATTTTCACCTTTTCTTGGAGGTAAAATGGACTTTTTGTCTTCTTTGGAAGTTCTTGATGCTTCACAAACAATTCGAAATTGATTGATCCCCTTACCTGTGAACTAATTATGATGTAATTCTCTATTTAATTGAGCCAAGTATCTTGACTAGACCATTCAAACCAAATGGTATGAAAAATTATATGTGATTCAGCTTTTAATTTTGAAGGTCAAAACTCTGAGTCAGACTAGAACAGCATTGATATTTCTGAGCTTCATTTGAACATCATGCTAGCAGTGGCAGAAAACAACTCACTGTGACTGTCCAAATAATCACTCAACCACCTTGCTATATTTGTGTAGGTGCCAGGCACTACAGAAGCCTTTCCTCTCTCAAGGGAGAAGGACTGCTTTGTGCTAGTACTATTACTAGAAGCAGAGTGCAAGGTCAGTAGGGAGCAAGGCCATAGAATAGCCCTGCCTTGCCACACACCCATTTTCAGGAGCAGTAGGCCAGATACAAAGGAAGTAAAGGATGCATTTGTCCTGAGTATGACCATGAACTGCATCTGACTGGAGGGCCTGGTGACAACATACTGGGGCTACTCATGGTGGGGTAAGTCCTATAAAACAAACACAATATTGCACCCTCCAGTGTAAGATGAGTATAGGATCCTTCAAAACCCTAGCCCCTACTGCCTTGTGGATATGCCTTGGTTGAAGGAAGGCTAAGTGACATCACCCTGGCAGAAACATGCCCTTACTGAGGTGTTTGGCACTCAAAAACAATTCTTATCTGTTGCTCTCTGGCAAAGCTACAATCATTGAGGCACTGAATGTTTGGGCTTGGTCTGGTCTTTAGATTCTGTCTCAGTGGTCTGAAGTGGGGATTGTAGGTCTTGGCCAAACTCCACTCCTCCATACTCTTGCCTAGGCATAAGCGTCAAGGTCTTGGTGTGGTCTCACTGTGATGGTCACATATTTGCATGGCACCCAGGGTTCCAGGTTGTGGAAGTCATGATATAGCACTTACTAGTTACTCTGCGCCCACCAAAACACCTTAGGGTTGGTGCAGGGCATACTATTCTTATAGCATTTCATCTCTAAAAAGAGGCAACATACAGCGTTATTTATTTTAACAAAATATAATAGGCAAAGGGAATGCTTTGTTTTTTTATGGTATTTTAAATGCATAAACGTTCCCAGTCACATATGCAGTGTGATAGCATACACTCAAACTAGTGTAAGTGGACTTTTACAGCCAGACAACTTCTCACCTCTGAATGTATATTAACTTTTTTACCATGGGAGCAAAAACTAACTCTGAAATTCCTTTTAAAAAAAGCCTTCAGGGAGTCAATACTTCTTAACTTCCTTCCTCTGACTCACAAGAAACCCCGCCACCACTTTCTGGGTTTTCTTAATAATAGCTCTCATTTTGTTTTGCAATTGCAGATTCCTGTCCTGATTTTTTAAAAGACTAAAAGCAAATTTCTTTCTAGCTAACTGATGAAGAAAAGATGTCATTGTGTTAGGCAAGTGAGGCAGAAACTCATTTCCCTTCTTTTGGAACCTACCAGGTTCTATAGAACTTAGATAACATCCAGATTTTGTGAACATACAAAATAAATCCCAGACTTTATTACACTCGCACTGCTGTAACATAATGGAAGACAAGTTCTGTATGTTGAAAATATATCCAGCTAATTCTAAGTCTCACCAAATTACTGTTCTCTCTTTCTAAAGCTCTTTTTTTCTTTCTTTGTAAACACAGCAGTCGGAAAGAAGACTCACAGGGATAAAAAGGCACCTCTGCTGAAACTATTATTAAATCACCACAAGGAACATTGAGCTGATTGTGTCATCTGAGTGGGATCTTTCTGTTTTTACACACCAGCTCAGTTCTTACAAAAAGCGTAACAAATCAGGAAAACCATAACAGAAATATCTTGGCTCTTTGTAAAAGGGAAGATTGTTGTCTAAAATGAAGAAGTGAGAAAGAAAGAGCAAAATGATTGTTGAAGTTTTACAAATATTTTATTTCACCAAGCTGTGGCCCCCCCTGGATTCATGATATGCAAAATATACACGCCTCAAACTACTTTGGTGGACATAGTTTATGTTTCACTATATATCACTCTCCCCAAATTATTAGGGTGTAGCCAGACAGTACAGGCAAAGAAACATGGAGCCAAAGACTCTTCTGTCAGATCTCTTGCTGTTCCTATACGGAATACTAGGTTTCAATGAAACACAAAACTTATGCAAAATTATGAAAGTACAGATGAATTAAGCAATTCGAGTGCTATATCCGCACCCACCTTGCTACTTCCGCATCCTTCCTTTAAAGTCCTTTCCTGTTCTACTTTTCCTCCAGTATCTATAGAGAAGCATAGGTGGAAAAGAGAAAGAGAATGAAGATTGGCTTTAAGTCCCTGGATGGCTAACTTCAAAATCCTGCGGTTGGGAGACCAGGGTGAAGACACCTGAGTGAAGAGGATTGTTTATTACAGACGTACTTACTATAGGAAGATCCAGAGAGTAAGCAGTTTGTATTTACTTTAGCATGTCAAAGTGTCGGTCAGCAATGGCCAATCTGAAATAAGTCCTCTAGCAGTGTTTTACCTTGCAAGCACACGTACATTTGCATAGTCCATTCTGGGCTTCGTTCGTTCGTTTGTTTGTTTGTTTGTGAGACAGCCGAGTACGAAAATACTCTGCAGAAGAAACGTGCTTGCACCGTACTATAGAAAGCAATGTCTTTCAGTGCCAGGTTTTCAATTACCAGTCTACAAAGAACAAAGCAAATTGACAAAGCAGAGGGGATGGTGTGACATGAGTACGAGCGCTGATCCTGTGCACGGTTTCAGAAAAACCCAATGTTCTGTGCTTGTTTGGCAGGCTGCCCAGCACAGAAGTTGGCATTTTGTTAGTGTGACAGACCTCTTTTTGAAAAGCAATACGTATTTTCAAGGGACTGTGGGTTGAAATTTGAGTCTGTCAGCTTTTGCAGTGCCCTTTTCACACTGCATCCCTTTATACCGTTTCCCCTTACTTTTAAAAATGAAGCAAGCAGAGAGAATACTAATTCTTCGGAGATTTTAAGGACTAAAAATCCCCCGTAGTTTATTTGCTGTCCAACTACAATGTCAAATGTCACATTAGAGCTCGTTCCCTCTTGATTCATCTCTTTTCCAATACCACCTTATCTACGCAACATTAATCAGCAACAAATCAGAATGGATAGAATACAACTACATTTACCCAGTCCTGGCCACCTCATAAAAACACGTGGTACAAGCTGCACCCAAGACTTTAAAATGAACTTCCTGGTTGTTGCGTACTGAACATCTAGCTAAACCTTACCACTTGCATTTCATTCACAATTCCAGGTGCATGTCAAATTAGGATGCTAGCAAAGAGGACAGGTATTTCGTATTTTGAATTACTCCTTAACAGTGTCAACAAAGCAGATATTAACAAACGGTGTTGAAAAAGGCAACACATCGGGGTTTTGAGGTTAACAACAACATCAGAGAGAAAGGTTGTATTGAAATTGTAGTCTCTTACTTGAAAGAAACCGATGGCTTGGAAATATGGTCTCAATGAAAGCTAAGTGACAATTTAAAGAAGGCTGCTATGCTTAATTTAAACAGATTTCATAAATGTGTGTTGGTATTATGAAATTGTTTATAACAGCAACACTAATGCATCTGCTCCATCTTTGTGCAGTTACCTAGACTACATTGCTTGACACCACAGTTCTGTAATAACCTCCATCTGCTCCGCAGTGTCTGTCATTTCTTTTCCTATAACATATTGTGACAGAGGCTTCATTTACCTAAACTTATCTTGGCAACTTGTACTTCATTAAAGAGAATCCTGCAACCATCAGTTAAAGCTTTCTTATCTGGCCATGCATAGCTAAGCTTCATAAATCATTCTTTCACTTTCCATTTTGCAGCTTCTGGAAAGGTAACATTATTGAATTCAGATCACTGGAATAGAGCAGTACTAAAATGTTTATTGACCGGCTTTTAGGCACTGAGCTCTGCTTTGAATCCAGACAGAAATATTAGCTAAAGCTTTCGAATTTTAAAAGGATGTCACTAATATGTTTTATACATTGCTATAAATACTGTTTGATGGCAGGTCACTTTAGCAAGCTAATACCAACCTAACAGAAACAAAACAATATTAACGTACATAACTCCCTCCCTCCTTGTCCTCTTTTGCTTTCTTTGGAACTTGCAAAGGAAGGGCTAGACGTACTTTGGTCCAAAACTCTCAACTCCAGATAAATAACATGCAAATGAGAGGGGGAAGAGGAGAGGGCAAAGGGCCTTGGACCACTTATCCTCTTATTGAGCTGGCTTTGCACCAGAACAAGCACCTTGTACAATTCAAAGTAGCATGAACAACCATTTGTCTTAAGTGCATTTATTCCCAATCTGCACCAAAATGCAGAGAAAAACAGGTCTTCTCTATTGCAGTACAGCTATCCAAATTATCTGAAAAAAATGGCACTGGGTGACAATTGCTATAGATCACAATTGACCAGAACTATACTTATTTTGCACCAGGTGAAGATCTGGCTCTGTATTTTCTGTGTTGTATGGGTGAAAAAAGAAACCCTTAGGGAGAAGAGGCAAAAAGCCTTTTTTTGCTGTATACTTTATTCACAATGCAAACTATTTCTGAACTCAGGTCCATTCAGCAAATAGTTTTGTACAAGTAATAAAAAGAAGAAGGAAAACACGTAGAAATGACAAAACCATGGTTTTGGACATTTCAGAAGTGAACTTTTCCAGAACCCATATCAGAATAGGTTCACAAGATTACTGGGGACTTAGGAAGATAGCACAGTCACCTACAATGTGAGTGACCTGGATGATTCAAAGCAGAGATTTAAGCCAAAATCTCCTTGTGATGACAGTAGATATTATAAGGCTTGCTAGCACTGCCCTGAGCTCGTCCACCTACCGGTGGCGACAGGGTGGACCTTGGCTCTGGATCACCTGGTCTTCCAGGAAGTGGATCCTGAGTGATCCTGTCTGGTCTTGACCCCCATTCCTTCTGCGGGGCTCCAAAACCTCTCCTTTACCCCAACATAGCCTCTCCAGATGGTGTTCACAATATTCTTCCACAGCCAAGTTGCAGTACTGCCTGTTGTGGCCTTATTTTGGTCCTCTATCCCAGGGTGTCCTTGGGCCTCTTTTGGGTACACCCTTCCAGGGGCCAGTCTTGGCCTGTGCTCCAGAAAATCAAAAGAAACAGCAACCTCCCCTCCCCGCACAGAAAACCTCAGCTTCTTCTCAGCCTTCTTGTCGGGCTCTAGCAATGTCCCTTTTACCCTTGATCAGGTGCTCGACATCCCAATTACCATAATCCAGACAAAAATCCCTTCGTCAATTCTTTGCTATGTGCTAGCCTACCCTGCACCCCTATGAACGTTCACAGTCTCTTTGGTCTCCCCCATGTGCAGGAAGGCTCTACCTGTGGCTGTAGTTTTGGGGGTTTTTTTTCCCTTTTGGGCCCTCCTCCCAATCATCTGTTGAAAAACTCCACACTGGAGATTCTCTCAGGCCTTGTGGACTCCCTCGCTCTGGATCCTCAGCTGCCGCTCTGCCCCAGAGATTACCACCGGCCATGCATGTGCAGGCCTCCACCTGCCGCAGTGTTCCTCAGGCACCTTCCACAGTTTCTGCCTGCCAAGAGGCTTAGCCGCTCCTCTCTCCCTGCAGCCTGCAGGGAACTGACCCGTCTCCGGGGCCAGAAATACCTCTGGGTGGCCTCCCTCCTCCAATCCTGAGCGAGAGGCTGCTGCAGAAGTTGGGTAGGTACTTTCCTTCTTTTCTGGTCTCCAGCTGCAGCCCTGCCAGCCTTCCATGTTGTGAATTTTGTCTCACTCCTTCACACTCCCATAATATAGGTGAGTGTCGTAACCACTAATCTCTAAAATATTCTGGGATGCAGCTCTGTCATTCTTTCCCACTGAATTTATCCTTCTTGGTATAACATAGAATTTACTGGGCATGTGTACACATGCAATTAGCATGCCCGAATAAAATCGGCCACAGTTGGCACTGAAATATATTGCTCCCAGGTGACATGCTTGAATGTATGCCCAGGACCCCAGCACATTGAGACGGGGCAGTGCAGCTCCAGATGGCAGTGGGCCCTTCTGCAGCCCCCTGGCTCAATGTGCTGCAGGGGGGCTGACTGGGACACGAGGTTCCTTCAGTGCAGGACTAGCCAGCAAGTAGCCCCCATCCAGTCCCATCGGTGTCTACATGTGCATTTTGGCAGAGTGAACAACTCTGCCATAGGGTAGTATTTGTGTTTGGCAGTGCTATCCTATGGTAGAGTTCCTTAGTTTACTCCACCCGAATAGTCCCACATGTATAGATGCTGATGTTTTAATGTGGAGTTAATTAGGCAACTACAAAGTAAACATCTCATGTAGACATGCCTTCTGAGTCAGAGAGTGTGGGAATGAATCTATAGCCTGATGGCTTAGGGTTGTCATTAGGGCTGTGCAAAATTTTGCTAAGTGTTTCATTTCAATGCTGTTTCAACTCATTTTGAACTTGAAACACTGAAATCAAAATGAAATGAAAGGCTATGAAACAGCCTCAAAACAAAACAAGGGCAGTCGCACTTACAAGTGATATGAGTTGTGCTTTCAAGACTTTGAGGTGCAGTTTCCCAGAAATGCCTGCACTTATCTCCGTGAGAGCTGGCACATATCATGGCCTCAGAAGGGACTACCATTTCTGCAAGTTCCATCCAAATCAGACAGGAAACAACAAAGTTATAGGCAGTTTCTTACTTCCCCTTACAGCCTCTGGGCGAAACGTTGAAACAGCATCTAAACAACAAAACAGTTTCGATGAAATGGGACAGAACAGTGCTTTCAAAACAAAACCTCAAAACAAAACACTGTCCTGTCAAAATGGTGAAACAGAAGTCAAAGCAAAATGTTGCTGTTTCAGACAGCCCTAGTTTTCACCTGAAAGATGGGCCACTTGGCCTCCAATCCCTGCTCCCATTGTTAGTTAAATAAAACAAAATGAAATCGTTTAAATAGAAGAGGTTCTGAATGCCTCGTTCCAAAATACAAGAACCCCATAGAGACTTCCCTATCATGAACTTCCTTCCAAATGTTCTACCAAATAGGCCTCTGTTCTGGCCCAGTTATTACTGTTACTACTGCCTGGTTGATGGGGATTTTATAAAATGACAGCAAGTTTATATCAGCTTGCTACTTTTTTTTGGTCTTGGAATGTGGCCAACATTAAAATAATTTAAACTTATTTTCAGGTGAGACTTTTTTTTTTAATCAATGCAGATAGAAATTTTCTCAACTATAAAGATACATCTTTTTAATGGAATATAATGCCAATAATTTCATTTTAGCTAGAATAGTGTTTGCTTCTAAAAGCTTTATTCTGAATCAAATACAATTAAGTCTCATTAAAAAGAAGCTTTTTAATTTATGTATTTATTTATTTAGGCCAAATAATCCATTTTCTTTCCCAGAATTTGAAGATAAATTATCTGTGACGTATAATTTTGATCCTCACAGTGATAAGACACATCAGCAGAGATGTTGCCTCAAGGAAGGTAAAGATTATGACTAAATCCCTTTATTTTAGTATAAAAAAATTATCCTTGGATTTTGTCAGAAGCAACCGAAAAAAAATGTCAACCGATCTGGATGCAGAGGCCCAATTCTGACTAGCCTTATAAAGGGATTTACTCACAATCTTTCCCTTTTCATTAGCAGAGCAATTTACAAAGCAGGTAATCATAACCCCTGTGTTTACAGTTGGGAAAATTGAGGTGGAAGGGGCAAGATGACTCATCTGACGCCATCCAGCAGGATCCTGGCCAACCTGGGAATAGAACCAGGTGCCCTAAGTTCCAATCAGGTGTCCTATCCCTATGGAAGGCACTAAGCCAATAATCTCTGAGCCAAATGTAGAGCTGATATGAAGTCATAGGATACATTTTGGTTGAAATGAGGTCAGAAAATGGATAGAAATTGTAAAATACCATAATCTAAATGGATTTTCTATTTCATGGAAGTGCAAAATTAGTCTAACTTATGTGCCAAAGGAATGAAGAAAGTAGTGTAACAGGAGAAATCTGTGTTTCCATTTAGAGCTATGTTTCTGTTTGGCTATATGCAGCTAGTAAAATGTATATTATAATATATATGTACACAGTTAGCAAAAGTGAAACTCTTCAAAATATTCACATGGCACCATATACCTACTGAAGCTGAACACTGGTCATGAAACATTTATGAACCTCAATGTATGTTCATAAAGGATAAATAATAGGCCTGTGTGAATAGGGTAATATTCAATTCAGATTCGGCCAATTCGGAGGACAGTGATTTAATTCGGTGATTCAAATCACTGTCCTCATTCGATTTGGCCAAATCAAAGATTCAGTGCTGATTGGGAAATTCGGATCAGCTGGGGAAAGGCAGGCACAGAGGTAAGCTGCAGGTTCTCCCATGGCTCTTCTGGCTGTGCCTGCCTCTCCCTGGGTGGGGGGAGCCATGAGAGATGCCCGCATGGCTGCCCTATCCAGCCCCAGCCTGCCAGCACTTTAAAAAAAAGCCTGCACTCACAGGCTATAGCAGTGATAATCAGGGCCTCTGAGGGCTCATGGCAGAGCCCCCTTCTGTCCCCTGTGCAGCGCAGGGAAGTAAGAATTGCCCCCCTCCCCCCTGCCTGGAACTCACACAGGAGCTACCCCATGGCACGAGTGCAGTGCAGCTCAGCTGACGCTGCCTGGGAGCAGGAGCTACTGGGGCTGAGTGGTATTGGGCTTCACCTGACAGGTAGACCTGCCCCAGCTCCCAGACAGCTCGCAGCATCCTACCGAGCCACGCTGCACCTGCACAATGCAACTGCTGCCGTGTGGGTGGCAAGCAGAGGGGTGGGGGCAACCTCCGCTGCCCCGCACTGTGTAGGGGGCCGGGCACTGCCATGAGCCCTCAGAGGCCCTGATTGCCACTGCTACAACTGGCGAGTGCATGGTTTGTTTTTGAAGTGCTGAAGGCTGGGGCCAAGTAGGGGATGGGGCCAGGCAGGGCAGTCATGGGGCCTTCTGCAGCTCCCCGCACCTGGGGAGAGACAGGTACAGCTGGAGGAGCCACAGGAGAACCTGCAGCCACCCACCTATGCCTGCCTCTCCCAGCTGATCCGAATGTCTCCAAACCTTTTCCGAATCAATTTGGAGGCTTCAGATTCAATTCAGACCTTTCAATTGGTCTCCCAGTTTGATTTGGATTCACAGTTTCAGCCACTGAATCAGGCTGAATCTCCTCCAAATCAAATTGGCAGCTGAAGCTTCACATGGCCCTAATAAATAAGCAAGAGTTCTTTTGATAGCTGGGAAGCTCCTGATCTTCCTTCTTCGTAAAATTGTCTTCCTCACTTTTATTCTCTGACAGCAAGCCTACCTCCTTTTCCCAACTATATAAGTAGTTAGGCACCAATTCATTCTGAAGATATGAGTTAAGAGGAAAGTACCAAGGACTCGAAGGGTGAAGGAAAGGCAAAGGAAGTTGGTGGATAAGGAAGCTGCTGGACTACCATTCATTGTTCCTCTTAACACCACATAAAAAGTCAAATCTCCAAATACACTTTGCAGGACTTACTTTCATCCCTTGCAAGTGAAATAACAGAGTTTAATTCATGAATCATTCTTTGCTATGGTATTTTGAGAGGATTACATAGTACTCATGAACGATTTTTTGGTCCTCTGATGAGAGGAGCTGCATAAGAGCAAAATATTATCATTCCAAATTACAGAGGAATTATCAGGTGTCACATACCTTAAGCTTGATATTTTTGTTCTAACTTTAGCAGCATAAAAAAGACTTGTAGAAAGTATCTTTCCATTACAGAAATATATAGGTATGCTGTGTTTAATAAGGATCCTAGTTTCCAAGCCATACATAGAGCAACATCACCACTTTTCTCTGTGAATTATGCAGAATTCTTAACTTCAAGCAACTTCAAAATCTTTCTTTGGGCATATGATGATAGGAATGACTTAAAACCCAGAGGAGAATAGTCTTTAACCACAGTTATATATATGTATCACTGAAAGGGTCAACAGGACGTATTATTAGTAAGGTTGCCTATTCTTTCTCATTATAGCACATTGTGTTCAATTATTTAAAATATTGCCATAATTAAACCCCTCTACATATGAAGGTAAAGGCACAAAGGGATCTAATGAGTGTTCCACACAACTGTACCTCCTTGCTATGCCACACTTCCATGGCAGGAGGCATGATTGTGGGATCATGCATTATATTCCATTACACCTCATCACTGGTACAGGGGGACCCTGGGATCACAATCACAATCCTAGGCTCCCCCTGCACTGGTACCCACAGCTGCGAGCCCCATAGTTGATGCAGGTTGTGGGCTGAAGAATGCTTACCCCCACTGAGTTTCATCATCTATGTGGCTCACAGCAGGGGCAACAGGGAGAACACTGCCACCCTGGTAAGCTTTGTGAGGTTTGGTGCTTGCAGCAGGTAAAATGTAGCTACCACTACAAGTCTCATGAGGTGTGGGGTTCACAGCAGGGAAAGGAGAATGCTGCCACTGCTGTGAGCCTAGTGAAATGCAGAGCTCACAGCAGTGGCAGCATTCTCCCCATCGTGATCCCTGCAGCTGATGAGGCTCATAACAGAGGCAGCATCAGGTGCTGCCACTGCAAGCCTTGTCAGCTGCAGGGCTGGCAGTGGGTGGTGCACCTAATAGCTGGGAGCCTCTCTGTTGGTGATGTTTCCAGCCACAGGGGAGCACTTGGCCACGCATTCAATTAATGGCATGTTTGGAACAAGCTACAAAGTTATTCCACAAATAATGTACAGTAACTTCAAAGCTTGTTCCAATCATACCACTAATTGAATGTGTGGCCAAGTGCTCCCCTGTGGCTGAAAACAGTCATTGCACATTATTTGTGGAATAACGTTGTAGCTTATTGCTTGTTTTATCATTCCATTAATTGATTGAATGTGTAGCTGAGTTAATCATACCCAGCTTAAGTGTAACGTGTAGATGGGGCCTCTGAGTCTCAATTTTAAAGTTATGGTATCCGTCTCGGGAGATGGATTTTGCCGTTTTCCTGAGGCCAAAACAATACAGCCATTTCAGAGTATAAGATATGAGAAAAATGCTTTGTTCTACTTTACATTTCTTTCCTTGAGAAGCTTTCCTGCCCCATGCTTTGAAGCAGGGACTAAATTTGGCAGTGGAGTGACCTTTCTATCAGGAATGCTACTCCCTTGAAAATCTGCCTATTGTTAGCTAAGCAATAAGGCTGAGAAAAATTAGCTTGAACAAGCTTTTTATAGATCTAATGGAATTTCGCAGCTGAAAAACCTTTGAAGATACCGTCCACATTGAGTATGGGCATTAACAGAATTTTTCCTACAACTACTTTTCTGGGCTCTGTAGGTCCTGCTAGAGCTGAAAGAAAAGAGCCTGTCTCTCTTCTCATCTCAATGACCATTTTGCTACACCTAGGTAGTGTGAAGGAGGAATCTTAATCCCAATGTAGAGAAGACGAGAGACACACCTATTTTTGTACTTTTGGAGAACTGGGACTGGAGTTGAGGAGACTATGATGCATAACTAGATAGACAGAGGGGACTGGGTAATATGGATGCACAGAATTAGGCAGAGTTTAGCCTTTGGAAATATGGATAATTGGCTTTAGGGTTTCCTGTGACCTGTATTACTTAGAACATGGCGGGCCTGATCCAACTCACTTATCAACTCTTACTGAGGCAAATGCATACATACATACATAAATATCCCTGGCTTCATTATTATCCCTGCTTCCCTTGCAATGTTGAACATCCACTTCCACTTAAGCCCTCTCTCCTGTGGGCTTGACAACACTCCTGTGAAAAGAAAACCTGGAAATGTCCCACATAAAATGCAGGATCTTTTTGGTCATTTTTTTCCCCAGGTCACTGAATCTGCCTTACTTACTTACAGTGCAAGTACTGGACTACCTCCACACTAATATTTTAGCAGCCTCCAGGGTCCCTGGTTATTACCGGTTCAAAGGTCCTGGAGCAGAAAGCCCCTAGGTACACAATTATTAAGCAAAGAAGAAATGATTGAGTCCTTTAATGCTGGTAGAGGACTCAGGAAAGATGGTGGGCTTCAGCTGGCAGCTGGCATAGAGCTTTAGTGGGTTCAGATGGCTCTGAGTGCGCTGACTACTCTGAGATGGCACAGATATGGAGTCATTCAAGCAAGCTATTTCCAGATAAATTAATTCTCCATTGTCCCTATGTTTTTTGTGCTGTTCCTCATTCATATAAGCAAACCCACATTTTAAAAAGCATGATGCTCTTGTCCCCATTTTGAACTTTAAATACGGTAAGTCTGTACATATGGCACCACATGAGTCTTACACAAGGCTTTAAATGAGCACTAGGTAAGATGAAAATGCAACATTTGAGTCATGAGACCAACCAACCATCATGCTCCTCCAAGAAAGTAACACTTCCAATTTGCTAAGACTACAAATTACAGTTTGCCATAGGTTAGCAAAATCCTTAAAACCCTTGAGAATCAAGACATATTGAAAAATCCATTTTGCAAGCCACATAAAAACTCTTAAAAGCATCGAGCTCTTTTGTGCCAAGTGGAGAAAATGCAATGAAAGGTGGAAAGACATCATTACAGAGCAAGGCATTTGCCTTTAACATTTCTTCCACTTTTATTAAACGTGAATTTTTCTGACAACACTGATTTCATTTTGCATGATAAAAGTCGTCTATGTCATTATCTAATCTTTTTCCAACAAAAATAAAAAGCCATTATTGGGTCTTCAGAAAGAAATTGATTTTCCTCAATCTGGCTTTTTGCTAATTTGATGGCCACCAGCAGTCACAATCATTGTTGTTACCATAAAGAATTTAATCAAGATCAGCAGCCAGGTGTTTGTGCAGAATATGACTGTTCTGTAAAAAGTGAAGAAGCAGTAAAAGTAGGAGGATAGTGAGGGTAGCAGGGGGGAGAATCTGCTCTCCCCAGACATTGCCTGTTACTAAAAATCTGTTCAGACCAAACTGACTACTATGGTATTTCCATAGTTGCAGGTGGAAAATTGGGGAACATGAAAGGCAAAAGGAAAAGACACTCTTTAATATATCTTTTGGGATATTCCAAGTTCCAAATGCTTTTCAACCAGTGCAAATCAATAAAGATCCACTGCAGAGTTATACCCGATGAAGGTATGCCTTCCTGTCTATATACTGAACTCAAGTAATTTCTGTTCCATTGTATTCTACTTACAGTGTTATTATTCAAGTTAAGCATACACACCACACTCCACCCAGTACCTGTGTAGGAATACCAAATCACTGTATTCAAATCTTTAACAAAGTACTAGACTACTAAGAGGTCCCCACTGCAGATCATATAATCCAAGGATAATGAATTCACATTTTGCACAGTCCTCAAGGTTTGTCAGAAAGTTGAGAGCCTTCCATAATAGTGCCTCTCCACCCGTTCCCAGGAATTCAACTCCTCTTTCTGTTTCCAGGGTTATTCTTCATCTTGTCCCACCAGTGTTTTATCGCATGGGTGTTCTTACGGCATCAGCACTTTGCCATTGCACTATTCAAACATTTTTACACATTAGGGAATTTTAAATTGCTGCTCTTTCTTACTGTGTAAAAGCCCCTAACTTCAGATCATAATAAGAATGTAAATTTAAGACAGTTTCACTACAGGCCAGGAAAAATGTGATCAGGCCATATTTTCATATTAGCAAGTGTTCCCTTACCATCACCAGCAGACATTTTCTTCCCCACATGTCCCTCTCCTTCCTATGACCACACCAAGCTCCATTTCACTTGTCCTTCTCTCAAAACCTCCCTGAATCCTGCTTGGAACATAACCTGCTGAAGTAAAAGATGGTTTCTTGACAACTCCAGCAGGAGTTTTCTACTTCTGAAATACATTTCAAAAACTTTCAGTAGGGAAGAACAATTAAAGAGAAAGCCTTTTCCTGCTTGATACAATGCAACGTTATAGAGGAAATGGCAATCATATGAAATAAATAACTCCACTGAAATTGTTCATATCTGAGAGGTCCCTATCATTCCACAAAAGGGGTTAAAAGCATTTAATGGACTGAGTTAATAATGGTCAAGCTGCAAAGTCAATCAAATGATAAATTGAGAAAATCATTAATGTCTGACCGCATGTTTGACCTATATTTTCAAAGGCAAAATCTGAAAATGGGTCCACTTTTAAAAGCCAAACCATCGCAGATTGACTGGGATTATATCTGCAGATGTGATTGACATCTCACTGGTAGGCAGGGATGGTGACTGGAGAGTCTCATAACAGTGGTTGAAAGTAAATTATCAATGTCGATTTGCAGAGGACCTCATAGGATTTGGGCCCTCGTCCCTCAATAATTTCCAAGGGGATTAGAGCTCCTAACTCTTTGTAGCTTCTTTGAACACTCATTCCATAGTTAACGATTTTAACTTACCATTAGGCGGTAATTTACGCATTACTGGGAGAGACATTAAGTTACCAAAAGTGCAGATACAAGGAACTGTGGGCACAGTTTTTCACGTAGGAATAAATATAGACAATTTTTCATCAAGCCTTGTTACACCTCCACACAAGGGCTCAGCTGAGAAGAAAAATTGGGGCTTTGAGGTATTTGGGGAAGAGGATCAAATATATTATATTCACTGTTCCATCTGGGAACTACATTTTGAGCGTGAGCATGAAGTACAGTGGTTAGAGCTGAGCACAGCTGTGTTGTCATATCCCCAAAGCATTATCATTTTGCTTTTGTCACTGAATATCACTGTAAAAGTGTGTGTGAACTTGTCAACAAAATCAGACAAGAAATATATGTAACAATATATATATTGTATTGTAATATATGGGTTCAATTTTGGGGGGAGACTACATATATTTTACTTTGGCCTGAGCTTGCACACAGAAATCTGGAAACACTAAATGAATTACTATGGTGTCCCGCATAAACGTGCCCCCCCCTGCCCCAAGCACTATAACAGAAAACAGAAGAAAACACCAATTTCAAAATGAAATGCTACTTACTACACAACATAGTCCAGAGGTTGCGCTGCACCAAGGCAAGCCGCTTGAGAGCTTGGGCGGCGCAGGGGGCCCCACAGTGCCCTTGGAGGGATCATGGCATGGCAAGCTTTCCCCACACACATCTACAGCCTCTCCGTGGGAGCAGTGACTGTGGCTCCAGGCAGCATCCACACATCCCACACTTCTGGGTTGAATCTTATGGCCTGCTGAAATGAAAATTGCAGGAAAAACTCCAAAAGAACCAAGTTGATTGACGGCTGCAGCTGGCCCAACCACACAAAAAAAGCAAGGCGAAAGACCAAGCCTACCCTCTAGGCCTGGGCTGCAGGTGATTTGGGTCACAGCTCAACTGGGAGCAGAAAGTTGCAAGCCTCAACCCTGGCCCCAAAGTGGCAGAATTAGAAACTTCCAGGTTCCAACCCTGTTTCAAGCTGCCAGGCCTACATCCTGGCCAGCAAACCCCAGAAACCAATACTCTTTCCCCCAGTATTATCCCTTAAAAACTCAGTAGAGAAAAAAAGGGAAGAACAGGAGGGGATAGAAGTCCCCAGACACTAGGACAATTCTCCTTCCCTCTCCCCCCTACCTGAGTTTTCCCTTTCACTACCTGCAACTCCTTCTCCCTCAGAGGAAACTTTACCTCTCAGCAGTTGCTAGCAGCTTCTTCTCCTCCCAGACCAACCTAGCTCACCTCATAACCCATGCATGACATCACCCTGGCTTTGTCCACACTCCAATCCCTATCCCACCACACTCCAATCCCTATCCCAACCAACCAGCCTGAACCAACCGGCTCTGCTTCCCCTGGCCAATGAGGGTAGAGGGTTTTCCATATTTTCCCCAGATACAGGCCCCAGCCCATGACCCAAAACACAAGGGCCACCTCGCCCGTGTGAAAAAAAAGAACACACACAAAAAAACCACCAATATACAACCCAAGTGTGTGTGTGCGTGTTACATACAAATAGCCCGTTCCTAGCCTAAAACTTTACTGACCAATTGAAAGATGAGATAGTACCAAACATTAGCCAATTAACAAACAGTGCAGCTCAGCTTTGAAATGCAAGGAAATTTCAATTATATTTTTTAGATCCCATTCCACAAAAGTACTCAAGGATATGTTTAACCTTAACATATGACTAGTCCCACTAAAAGTCATGGAAGCATTCATACACTTTAAGTTAAAGCACATGCTTATGTCCTTTCCTGGACTGGGATATAACTATTACACAAGTTCAAGCTTGCAGAGCTGGAAGTTCCTAGCTCGTATCCCAGATCTAAAACGTACCGGCTGTACTGTGGCATTGATTTAGTGACCTATCCTCTCTCTCTCACGTCTCATAACTCAAAAATGGGATAAAAACCCCTACCCGTATCACAGGGAGAATATTAGTTCATGTTTCAAAGTACTTTGAAGATGACAAATATTACTCCCATTTAAAGCTAAATACTTTTATTAGATAAAATGGAATTCCCATTCAAGTACCATAGGATGTAATATGCCCATATACGATTCATCACAATTAAGTTACAATGAAAACTAGAGGCAATCATGACATGAGCTAGAGTAGACCTTTACTTAGTAAGGCTTTCAGAAACCACAGTAGAGAGGGAATATAAAACCTAAACAGAATGGAAAAGAATAGAATAGCTATTTCCGCAGCGTTCATGCAACTGCAACTTGTACTGATAGTAAAGCTTGCAGATTAAGAAAATCACTATTCAAGCCCCAAAGGAAAAGCATCTAACACACTAGCAAATGTTAATATACTAGCTCCAGAACAACAGAAATAACGTGTCTATTGGGAACGCATGTGTACTGTATTTCCTTTTTGCCTACATAAATTTAACATTTACATTTATTTTGCTTAAATAGCATTGTCCCCCAGAAGTCAACAGCTTTGCCGCATATTTCCTGTGTGATCTGAACTTTATTGAAATGATGAGAATAAGAAGTACTAAGCACCAGCAAATATCAACAACAATAATAGTGGGTGTTAGACAGTTTTATGAAATGTGAAGGATTATCCTGGATCTGTAGTAGCAGCAGAATAGTCTATCTTCTCTCAATCTCTAATTGCAGGCTAGATATGAGGACAGGTGGATATTTCGAGCTCTGTTAAGCACTAAAGTTTTTAAGTGTCTCTCTGGATGTGGATTTGGATTGATGACTGATGTGTCATCAGCTGTTTGGAAATACTGAAACAGTCCATAAATAATGTGGACAGCTTCTGATAAAGCTTCTCTCCTGTACCTCCATCAGCAGTTAGAAAGAAGTCTTTGTGTTAGCTAATTAAACTACTGAGCAGGGAGGAAAAGTGTAAACGGATCTGACCATGGAGTTGGCCGGTTAGATAAACAGTCTATCTGCAGCAGGGAGGCAGAAATCAGTGAAGTGAGGATGAGCAATGTCCAGGGTGTATGCAGTAGCTAGCAAATGACAGGGGTTATTCACAAAACTAATCAGCAGCCCTAATTTTGCAACGAAGTCTTCAGGAAATTAGAATCCAATGTTGGTTTTGGAAAAGGACCACTCTTTCATGAACAAAGGCTGATTCAGATAACCCATATGGGATCCTTTTAGTTTACACTTGCCAAATTGCTACAGTTAATTCAGGAACAGCTTAGAGCAAAATTTTAGCATTTCACAAGCGAAAGGGACTAGCTGACCCAACAGAGTAATGTGCTGTCATTAATGCAATGACCTTGAAATCTGGGACACGGACTTGCTCATGGACTACTCTAGAAAAAAAAAGCATATTAAAATAGAAGTTACAGCATGATTTATTCCAGCCTAATGTAACAGGAGGAAATTTCAGAGTTTCACAAAATGCAGCTCTGGGAATCGACCATCTAACCTTTTGAGTCATATTTACCAAATATGTACTGTGAGATCACAATGCAAATTCTTCTAAGATTATATGTAGAACAAATGGCTTGATCTTTTTCCTCATTAAATTTAATAAACTCAAGTCAACATACGAGCAAGGTTTTTCCAGAGCAAGAAAAATTAACAGAGCACATCCAGTCCTATTTAATATCACCGTATAAATTGCCTTTCAGCAAGGTAATAAACATATCACCTTTTTAGTTATTAATAAGCACATTTTATGTGGGCAAGGGCTAATGATTAAGCACAAAGTGAACATTAGCATACACAAGCATGCTGGCATCAGTGCTGTCCTGCTTTCATTCAGCAGTTACAT
>JAGPOW010001338.1:66779027-66796270 GCA_030014935.1 Caiman crocodilus
CCCATGTTCATCTTGGAGTCAGTAATGACTCCAAGATCCCTTTCTGCCTCCGTGCTCTCAAGAAGGGAGTTTCCCATCTTATAAGTGTGCTGCTGGTTACTGCTACCCAAGTGTTGCACCCTGTACTTGCGTTTGAATACTGACATCCTGTTTTTGTTAGCCCACCCCTGCAACCTATCCAGGTCTTTCTGCAGTCTTTCTATCTCTACTAGCGTGCCCACCTCACCCCAAATTTTGGTATCATCAGCAAATTTGAAAAGGTTGCTTTTCACCCCATCGTCCAAATTGCTGATAAAGAAATTGAACAGTGTGGGCCCAAGACTGAGCCCTGGGGGACTCCGCTGGCCACTTCCCCCCAGGTTGAATATGACCCATCCACCACCACCCTCTGAATACGACCCTTCAGCCAATCTGCAATCCAGCTGACCATGTAGGCATCAATGCTACAGTCACCTAGGTTTTTGATGAGGATGGGGTGGTTGACAGTGTCAAAGGCCTTCCTGAAGTTCAGAAAGACTACATCCACGGTGACACCTGCATCCAATGCTTTTGTGACCTGATCATAAAAGGCAATCAGGCTGGCCTGACATGACCTTCCCTAATGAAACCATGCTGGTTGCCCTTGAGAATCATCCCTGATGCTGGCCCATCACAGACGTGATCCTTGATGATCTTCTTAAAGAGTTTCCCCAGGATTGAGGTAAGACTGACAGGTCTATAGTTACCCGGGTGTCCTCCCTCCTCCATTTTTTTGAAGATGGGGACCACACTGGCTATCTTCCAATCATCTGGCACCTGGCCCAAGCACCATGAGCACTTGTAAAGCTGTGCAAAGGGCCCTGCAATAACCCCTGCTACCTCCCTCAACACTCTGGGGTGGAGAGCATCTGGATATGCTGATTTGAACACATCCAGTCCCTCCAGAAGTACTCTAACCCTGTCCTCCTCAACCTTAGGTCTTGAGGTGTTCCCCTCAAGTCTGTCTTGAATCACGATGGGAGAGTCCCGGTCCTTGCACAAGAAAACGGAGGTGAAGAATTTGTTAGAGAGGTCTGCCTTCTCCTCTAATGCTCCCACCAGATTGCCCAGCGTATCTTGCAGGGGCCCCACATTTTCCAGTGCCTTCTTCATCCTCCCTATATATTTGAAAAAGGACTTTTTACTATCTTTGATCTTGGATGCTAGTCCTAGCTCTATGTCTGCCTTAGCTTTCCTAACAGCCCCCCTACACGCCCAAGCAGTGGAGGTATACTCCTCTTTGGAGATAGTCCCCCTCCCCACTTCCACTGGGTGTACACCGCCTTTTTGGCAACCAGGCATTCCCAGACATCCTTGGTGAGCCAGTGTTACATTGGGACTTCACGATCACTAGTGCCTTCTCGTGGGTTAACCCGCCCCCACTCATCTCGCCTGCCATGACTTTGCTGGGATTTATTTTAGAAGGAGGGGTTCAGTGGAGATAATAATCAAAAATACCGTAGGGGCATCCCCCTCGAGGGGTACTCACGACCATGCGGTCCGATGTTCCACGAGGCTCCACCATCCCTACACCTCGTCCACACGCCAACCGGTCACTTGTTGGTTCATCAGTTGAAAGATCTTGGTCCAATAGTATCAGGATCCTTGGTGACTGGTGTTGTTCAGGCCAGTTAGACCCCGCCAAAAATAATACTTTATATTCAAAATTTTCTTCCTTTTTTAGAAAAAGTACTCTGCAGTCCCAGAGGGACTTTCTGAAGCAGAGTCTTGTTCTGGCTGGCTCTGGTTGCAGCCAGAGATCCTGGTGATATGTTAAGTTCCCCCACTGTGCTGGGAGCGTTTCTCTAGCAAGCAGGGCAGATCCCTCAGGGGCTGCAGTATCAGCTTGCTGCAGCCTTCCTCTCTGCTCCAACTCACTCTCTCTGACTTGCTCCTCTTTGCCTTCCCGGTCGCAATGCCTGCTGGGGTTTTTAAACTTTCCTGCGGCAGTCGGCACGGCTGCCGCGGTTGGCTCCGCTCTCCTCCTTGTTAGCGCTAGCCACTTAAATGAGCGGCAGGGAAGCAGCTCACGTGGCTGTAATGGCGTCTGCTGCAGCTGCTGCTGCCGTTTTTCTGCTCCATGTCCTATCTCCTCAGGTAAGTGCCCTTTCTTTCCTTGTACTGACCCCTTGGGCTCTTCCGGTATCTCTAATGGCGGCGTGCTGCCGTCACAGCCAAGGAGACTTTTGGGCACTCTTGCCCCCCTTTCTTCTTGTTGGGATCGTCACCCCTTGGGCCTTGAGTACTGTCTCCTTAAGGAATGACTGGGCACTGAGTTCCCCTGCCCTCAAGAACCCCGGTGTCTCTCCCACCAATCTCCTCAACTCATTGAAGTTGGCCCTCTTGAAGCCTAGGGCTACCGCCTTGCTGCAGGCCCTTGACACCCTGCGCTGGATGATGAATTCCAGCAAGCGATGATCGCTACTACCCAGGTGGTCAAGGACCTGGAGCCCCCTTAACAGATCATCGCCTGTGGCCAGGACCAGGTCCAACAGGGCACTTCCTTTGGTGAGACGGTGCACCTCCTGGGTTAAGTGGAAGTCCTGTATCTCGGCCAGGAACCTCCTGGAGTCAGTCCAACCTAGCTGACTGCTCCTCTCAGCAGATGTCCGGGTAATTCAGATCACCCATGACAGCTACGTCTCTTGCCTTAGGTGTCTCTGCAAGTTGGCCCAAAAATTCCCGGTTCAGCTCCTTCTCTTGCTTGGGGGGTCTGTAATAGACCCCCACCGTTAAGTCCCTCTCCCCATGATCCCCTTGTATCTTGACCCAGAGCACTTCAGCTTGCCCCTCCTCCTTTGTTTTGAGGGCAAAAGGAAAGAAGCAATTGAGGGAAAGTAATAAGGGTTCTTCCAAAGGAGAAGGGAATCCAGAGACTGAGGGAGGAGACATTTGAAATATTTGAGGAAGAGAGAGAGAGAATCTGAGGACACAGAAAGTCTGAAGAGAGATATGAGAAGATTGACTTGGAAGGTAGGGCAGGAAGCAGGATAGGTTTGCACCTTATATATAAGGTGCAAACCTGGAGACTTGTACGCATTTTGTAAACATGCATTTACTTCATGAGATGCTGCAGCTTATGAAAATGAAAGCTCGTGGATCTCTGATTTGGTTAACTGATAAAGTACACATCATTCTGGCTTCAGACTAACACAGCTAACTGCCTCTTTGGAGCCAAGCATGTTGTCTAAAGTATTGGATAGGAGCCACTCAAATGCTGCCATAGGAGGATAGTAATAGTAAGTATGGGGTCCCTCTGTCCCTCTCTCTTGTTCTGCCTGAAAGGGAGGAGGGGGTGGGGGGTGAGTTGTCTTGGACTTCTCATGAGTTGTAGCGAAGTTAGTTTGCCTTCTAGAATATCCCCGCTCCTTTTCCAAAATGTTCTGAACTCAATTACTCCTCCAGTGTGTGAGAGGCAAGCCCAATACATTAGATATATCAGTATTCAAGAAAGGGTTGTGTTCTTTGGGAGGACAGAAAGGGGGAAATGTTTCTAACCTTATTTCACTAATGCCAATCTCTACGTCTGTTGGCCTAGTGAAAACCGTCTTTGGAAAGTTATCTGGGCGATCTAACTCTTAACTGCAGCACGTTAGGAGCTAGCCAGCATTTTTAGAAGGGGGCGTAGGGTACACATACTTAATGCAAAATACATGTAAGACAAGTGTGTGCTTGTGTAGTGAAATAGGACAGACAAAGATAAGGCTCCTTAGTGTACCTTAATTTAACATTTACTCCCAAACCCCACAAGTTCTGGAAATCTAAACTTCATAGTTCTTTTAAAAGCGTTATTGATACATGTTTAAAGTGTCATCACTAGTTTTATTTGGTTATCTACAGCCACATCGCTCACTCATTTGCTTTCTGGAAGTAGGAAAAATAATGGCAGCATAATGTATCATAACTGGTTGTTAGGGAAGACTTTTTCTTAAGTGGCTGTTTTTCTTTTATGAGAACCAACAAAACTACTACATTAGGGAGCAGTTTAATTTGAGTCTCCACCTGGGTGGGAGAGATACCAAAACTTTAGCTTGGCTGAGAGAGAAACCACAGTCCATAACGTGTATACAAAAGGATAACAAACTGGTTTACATCCACTTTTGAAAGTTTTACCACTTTATACATCCACACACGCACACATTTTTGTGTGTTTCGGTTTTCTAGTTGTTTAAAGGGGGAAAAAGCTGTTATTTTTTTTTTTACTAACAACTTACAGTAGCATTACAGGAATGCTTAATGAAGATAAACAGCAAATAAGGGAATGTAAAAAGACTAAACATTTGGAATATTTGGATAAGCCACAACTGAAATATCAAAATAATATACAGAGTTGTTCAGATTGCCAGCAAGTGATTATGTGTGGTGGCTCCTTTGGTTTCATTCACTTCTTCACTAAGAAGGAACACTATGAAACTCATGGTTGACTCCTATTTCTGTTAACATCTAGATCAAATCTTACACAGTAGAGGAACTAATACCAAAGGGCACCTACATGGTTTTATGGTTCTTCATGAGACTAACTCAATTGCTGCTTTTACAGTGGCTTGTCACAGCATCTCACATCTTAAACCCTTGTGGCAGGGAAAAGGTCTATGTAACACACCTTGGCTGCACACCAAAGCAGCGTGCAAAAAAGCCGACTACCTGCTATAATTCTGCCATGGACCTTGTGCACCTCTGGGAATTCTGTTTCCACATGATGGAGAAACTGCAGTCAATGATGAATCGACAGCGTGCCTCATAGTCCGACACAAATAACCTGTAATCTTTTTTGAAAATCTCTTGTCCATCCAACTATAACTGATTCACTGAAGAAATAACGTCAAAAGGCTTTTACTTGGTTGCTGCTGGAAAAGCTCTATCCTTATACAGTTTTTCACAATGGCAATGTTCTCAATAGTACATAAATACATATTGGGTAGTCTATGTACTTTAAAATGGATGCCAGGTTCAACAACGAAACTTACTGGCTCAAGCTTTCTGCCCTCTGGATTCTTACCTTATCAAATTAATTTCTTCTATTTTCTTTGTTTGGATCCATAAAGTACAAATTAATGTACTTGGAATGAAGAGACTGAAGTGAGGACACCTTACAAACTCATCTCTGGAAACATGAACCCCACAAATATAATAACCATTCAGGAACATCTGTATTGGAGTTTGAGTTCACAAAATTAAAATAGCCTTGATGCAACTTGTATCAAGTCGCTTGAAAAGCAGAAAGAGGTGAGGCCAGATTCTTTAGTGAATATTTGAAATTGCTCCACTGTAGTTGGTGAACCTTGCTAACACAGGGATCTGGAATGCACCATAGTTTGGGGTTTTTTTCCCCATCCCTCTTTTTGTCTAGCAAGTATGCTATGTATGCTGAAAAGGTTTGTCTCCTGAACGCTGCTGCTGCTGACATTCAGCTTATTAGTTCAAATGCCCTAGAGCTATCTTATCTGTTTTCAACACTGCCCTAATTAGGCTGGGCCACATGGAACTGAGGGGGGAACAAGCTCCTCAGCCTGTTCCCCATTCAGCTCCATGCTTGTGAAGCGGAGCAGGGAACAGGCTTCCCAGCCTCTGCCCCAAGTGCGGGTGGGGGCTGGGACTATCCTGGTCAGAGGCAGGTCCCAGCCCATGCCCTGACTGAGTGATCAAGGCACCAGGCTTGGAAAGACCTGCAGGGGTAGGGTGGGTCCCAGTGCACTAGCTGCTAGATTCCTACTGCTGGGGCAGAGTGTCATGTCCCAGCCCTGGTCTGGAGACCACCATCTTCTGGCCCAGTGCTCCCTGCCAGACCCTAGGCTAACACCCAGGGGAAGCCTAGAGTTTCCCTTGGTGGCGGCAGGGCTGACTGCCGAGCCTCAGAAAGCAGGAGCAGTTTGCTGCCATTAGCATCAAATCAGCTCCCATTTCCCCAAATGTATAGATGCATGCCCAAGAGTGTTTACTCATGAGTAAACTGTTCCCAGATCAAATGCAATTCATTAGTCCTTTTCGCATTTTATACACCTTGGTTCATACTTATTAACATTTACTCTGCCTATGTTCCTCCTTTGGTTCCACCCATTTCTCCTCCCATCTCAAGCTCCGCCTCAGTTTACTGTTTGCTTCCTTAGCAAGGTATTGCCTATGCATTTCATTCATTTACATGCCTCTCTGCTAAGAGTGCATGCATAAGACTTTGACCCCTGTCTTCTCCTGGTCAGTTGTGGTTTCTTGCTGGTTCTTTCTAGTTGCTTGCTGACTCCAGCACCATCTCCAAGGCTTCTGCTCTGTTCCCTAACAATAGCCGTTGATCTGTATCCTATTTTTTACACAACACATCATGCACTTTGCACCTATCCTTTTGTTAAGAATCCACTTACTTAAGTGTTATCAAAGTTAGTTACTTTTAATATATCATCCAGCCTTGTGACCAGCAGCTTTTGCTGAGACATAGGAAAAAAGCCTTCATTCAGCTGCACACTCAGCGCTCCCCAAAATCCATATCATTACCCCAACAGGATTAAATAAGAATATGAGAAGGTGGTGAATCTTTCATTAATGAGATCTTAGCTGAACTTTCTGGTAGGTTTTTCCTTGTGTTCTCAGTAAAGTTCTCAGTGTGTTTCAGTAAAGTGGAGGAACACTTTTATTCCTGAGATATGGAATACATTATTTCTGCATCATGACAGAATTAATACTCTATGCCCAAAGAATCATTAATTTGGTAACAGTTGGGTCTCTTTGAATATTTCCAAGCTTTTCCATAGGGCAGCCTTGCCTTGCTTTGGTGAAAGAAAGATGCAATAAATTCTGTATCCCAATGTAAGATTAACTAGTCTGAAAAATGGTTCCCCAGTAGTGTCATGGGTTGGGCCGTGGGAATTCAGCTAAATGACGTACTTGGAAATACCAGGTAGCAGCATATTTAAAAGAGGGAAAATTGGCAAGGCTTTAGCTTTTTAATTGACCCTCCTATAAGGGAGTTCTTGCAAACGAAGTTGTAGGACTGCTGCCATTTCCGTAGAAGGATTCCAGTTAGGCAAGATGCATCACCAAAGGCCAAAACTTGCAATGCCCAAGGTAAGGAACCCCTTGCATTCCAGAATGAGGACATGTCAAAATGTCAAATATTAAATTTGGTCCTCTCCTGGCATCCTGGGTAAGGCCATAACTTGCTGTTAGATGGCCCTTCAGCTATGAGATTAGGTCTTGTCAGAAGACCATTGTTTTGCTTTATATTAACTTTTCAGGTTTGAATCTGTTGATTCCACATTGGAGAGAGAGAGAGAGAGATATACCTAACTGTTGGTGTTTACTACAGGCCACCAAACCAGGGAGAGAAGCTCAATCTAGAGTTCACCCAAGAACTGACAAAGGCTGCGTGTGCACGGGATATAGTCATCATGAACAACTTCAATTACCTAGACAACTCTTGGGAGGAACACTCAGCAAAGTTGGACCATTTGTATTCCTTCCTGAACTGCATCAAAGAGGTCTTCCTGGAGGAGATGCCTTGGGCTATCCAGAGGTAATATTCTCCTAGACTTGGTCCTGGCCAAAGGAGAAGACCTGGTGACCAACTTAAATATAGAGGGTAGCCTGGGTGACAGCGTCCATGAAATGATCATATTCACTGTCCATCACAAGGCAGACAAATCTGTCAGGGTTAAAGTCTTGAAATTCAAAAATGCAAATTTCAGCAAGCTCAGGTCACTAGTAGGGAATGTGCTGTGGGACCAGTGACCAAAGGGGAAAGGTGTGCATAAAGATTGATTGTTCGTTAAAGACAGCATCCTTGAAGCACAAAGGAAGTCCATTCCCATGTGGAGAAAAGTAGCAGAAGGACTGGGAAGCCCTCTTGGCTAAAAGGGGAAATCAAGGTCCTCTTAAGAAATAAGAAGAGGCATACAAACACTGGAAGCTGGGGGCAGGTTCCAACAAGGGCTATACAACAATGGTCCACACTTGTAGGGAAGAAATTAGACAGGCCAAGGCAGTGACTGATCTTAGATTAGCAACAGGAACCAAGTCCTTCTTTAGGTAGGCAGGGAAGCGGAGGAAAACAAATGGGAGTGTGAGGCCGGCCAACTCTCAGGATCTCAAAATTGCACTGTTAGATGGGAGGGTGTGACACAATTGCACAGATACACACACAAAAATCAATTAGGTGCATACACACACACACTAGGCACATAGACACACTACCAACTCAAGCACATACGCATCCAAGATTACCAGTCTAAGCACATGCACGCCTATCACCCTTTCAAGCACACATACACTATACACACCAAAAATTAGACAAAAATCAATGCTCACACACCCAATACACATACACAGTCATGAAAATAAGTGTTTGTGTGTTTAACCCTAGAGGGTGTTTGGGGTAACTTGGTGTCAGGTGCTCACCAAATATGGGCATGTGCCTCTGTGCCTGGATGACAGTCATCGGTTTTCCTCTGGTACATGTTGACCTTGGCCAGTGTAGCTGGGTTGCTCGCCTCTCTCTCTCTTCTCGTCTGCCATGACTTTGATGTTCAAAATAAAGCGGGGAGGGGTGGTAACTCCCCGACCTGACAACGACTGGCACCTGTTCTGCATCACTGGGGCCAGTTCCAGTGAAGAGAGAAAAAAGGGAAAAAAAACTTGCCATCAACACTGAATTTCCTTCCTGGCTGCTGGGATGCGCAACAACCCTCCTTCTTTCCCATCTTCACCCAGGCATTTAACAGCCAGTGGCATGGATCAGCAGGGCCTCTTTCTCTTTTTTTTTTTTTTTTTTTCTGCTTTCATGACTGCTGCCACGCTGGCTTAATTGGCTGTCTACAGCAATTGATTAACCATGACATAGACAAAAAGAAAAAAAGCACCTCTCTTTTCCTTTCTAATGCTGAGCTCTCTTCTCCTGGAGGGGGCTCAGGACAGGCTCTCCCCTTGACTCGGTTTCAACCCGGACCCTTAGGTGCTGGAGACATGACTGAGAGGAGGGTTTCCTCCTTCCATTGGTAATTTCTGCCACGCCAGCTTAATTGACTACCCATGATGTACAATTAACCCAAAAAGGAACAAGTAAAGAGACTGCATCTCTCCTTCTCCTTTCTTTCCTGGGGTTTTGGGGGGTTTTTTGGTTTTGGGGGGTTGTTTTGTAAAAGCTCCTCTGAACTCCAAAAGACTGACTCGGTCTCCTGCCCACATTCCCAAGGACTCCAGTCTCAGGCAGTGCGCAGCTACAGCCCTACTTGCCTGTGTCATCTTCACCATTCACCTCCTCTTCCCCACTCCATCCTGGAAATAGATCCGGCCACCTAATTGCACCAATCCATCTCACCTGGTGAGGTGGTAAACTTGAACCAGAGTGGATTGGGAGCTCCCACCATAATGTGGTTATGCTGCTCCAGCTGGATGCATGTTCTTGGGCCAAGGACCACCCTGGGTAAACAGTCTCTGATTCTCCACACTTGGTGCTTCGGGTTACTTAAAGTCAAGTGGCCCTGGGATTACTAGAGGTCACTGGGGCTTGGGGTTACTTAGGGTTAATGCACCCCCAGGTTACCCGGGGTCACCTGATGCTGGGGTGGAAGCAAGGAGGAGACAGCCAGGAAACAGAGAGGCAGAAAGCTGGGAGACAGTTGAGAAATCAAGGAGAAGGGTCTGGAGGTCACAAAGACAAAAACCCAACTCAGGGTTTCAAGATAACAGGTTTATTAAACAGACACCACACTACACAGCCCCACAAAGTTATTGGTTCCTACATCCCCCACCCCGCCCCACACACAAAATGGTAGCAGGAGAGAAAAAGGCTTGGTGGAGGGATTGAGGTCAAGATGTACAGGGAGAGAGTCCAGGTCTTTTGCTTGAGGAAGGAAGGTGGATGATAGCTACCTATCCTGGACTGTGAGTTGATCCTCGATGGTCAGTTGGGGTCTTCTCCAGCAAGGTATTGTCCAGAAGGGGTTGCCAGCAGGG
Organism: Caiman crocodilus; assembly: GCA_030014935.1. Taxonomy (NCBI): domain Eukaryota; kingdom Metazoa; phylum Chordata; order Crocodylia; family Alligatoridae; genus Caiman; species Caiman crocodilus. The sequence continues at coordinate 66,788,988 of JAGPOW010001338.1, forward strand.
TCTCTGGGTGGCCTCTGGGTAGATAGGTGCTGGTCCAGACAGAGAGGGCGTCCCACTGGGTCTGTCTTCACTACCCTTTTTTATAGGGGCAGACCTTCTATGACCCTAATGGCAAGGGCAGGCCCAGGGAAGTGCCAGCCCTGGTGTACTTAGCATGTGCACTCCAGGTGAGGACGTGCAGCTCCAGGTGTTTGTGTTGCAAGTGTGAGTTGGCTGATTTCCGTAGGGTCTTTATCTTTCAAATGCTGGGTCCAAGGTTCTTGAGGTACAAAATGAAAACTTGATATAACTTGACATTATTTATGCTAACTTACACAAGTAGGGCTAAATCATATAATATCAATAGAAAAAACAGTAAAAATCAGTAAAACATTATAAACATAATAATTACACAATATAAAACAGTGGATCAAAGAAAGAGAGAGAAAAAACTCACTACAAAAATGCTAAAGTATCTTATGTCTTAACTTACTCATACTTATCTATAGGGAACAGAGAAGGAGATAAAAAGTTGGAAATAGTTGGGGAAGGGAGGTAATGCATTTTAGAATTTAAAAAAAAGAAAAACTGGGGGTCTTGTTACATGTGGGGTCACAGTTCAACAACTCAGGAAAGCTGGTTACCAACACCCAGGAGATAACTGAACTCCTGAAAGACTACATTGCCTCGGTATTCCACCAGGCCAAGGTGAAAATCATGCCACATAGAGTACAGAATGAGCAAGGCAGGAATGACTGCCTTCCTACTGTTGCCATACAACTGGTGTGTAGTTAAATAAAGAAATTAGACATATATTGATCAGGAGGACTGTATAAACTCCATGCAAGAGTACTGAAGGAGCTGGCCAAAGTCATCATAGAGCCCCTGGTAAAGCTGTTCCAAAACTTGTGGCACATTGGAGAGGTCCCTGAGGATTAGAAGAGGACCAATGTTGTGTCCATCTTCAAGAAGGGGAGGAGGGAAGACCCAGATAACTATATGCCAATTAACTTAACTTCTATCGCTGAGAAAAACCTGGGAAAAATCATTAAAGTGTCTATGTGTGATAGGCTTGCAGAAGGTAGGATTCTGAATGACAGACAGTATGGCTTCATTGCCCGCAGGTCTCGTCTTACCAGCCTCATTTCCTTTTATGATCAGGTAGCTCACCAACTGGATAAGAGGGAAGAGGTTTACGTTGTATATCTTGACTTCCAAAAAGCCTTTGATATACTGTCCTACAATAGTCTTACAAGAAAATTGGAGGATTGTGGGCTTAACTGCAAGACAATTAGGTTGGTACGAAGCTTCCCCTGGGTTAGGACCCAGACAGTCCTAATGAATGGATCTATTGTCCTAGCAAGAAGTGGCTAGTGGTGTCCCATAAGGGTTGGTGCTTGGTACAGTATTTTTCAACATCTTTATCAATGATTTGAATGTGAGGGTGAAGAGTTCACTGGCCAAGTTCGTGGATGACTCCAAGCTATGGGAAAGTGTGGTCAGGCTTGAAGACAGGCTACAGATACAGAAGGATCTAGACAGGCTTGTAAATTTGGTGAGCTGGAACCAGATGAGGTTCAACATTGAGAAATGTAAAGTGCTCCATCTGGGGACTAATACACCTGACACACCTACAGGCTTGGCAGCACCAAACTGACCAGCACTATGAATGAAAGGGACCTGGGGATAATAATAGACCACAATATGAATATGACCTGGAATACAATGCTGTTGCCAGCAGGGGAAATACTCTGGCATGCATCAATTAATGCATCTCCAGCAAAATCAAGGAAGTGATTCTTCCGCTCTACTCAGCATTAGTGAGACCCCAAGTGGAGTACTACATCCAATTCTGAGTGCCAGAGTTTAACAAGGACATGGTAAAACTTGAGAGGGTCCAGAGAAGGGCCACCTGTGTGATTAGAGACTTGCACAGCAAGCCATACGAAGAAAGGCTGAGTGACCTAGGACTCTTCAGCCTGAAAAAGACAAGGCTAAGCAGGAACTTGGTAGCAGCTTTTCACTACATCAGGGGAGTATATCAAGGGCTCAATGAATAACTGTTCACTAGGGCACCCTTATGGGAACCCAGCAGTAATGGGCATAAACTCCTGGAAGACCGTTTCAGGCTCAACATCAGGAAACACTGCTTCAAAGCTAGGGTTTCTAGACTGTGTAATAAGCTCCTTTCAGAGATGGTGAAATCAGCTACCCTAGAAATCTTCAAGAGGGGACTGAACAGTCACCTTGCTGGAGTCACTCTACCTTTCCTGCCTTGTATAAGGGGCTGGTGTACCTGGTGAACTGGCAGACAGCATAGCACAGCCACTGGTAAGGATATTTGAGATTTTGTGGCACTTGCGCAAAGTACCTGAGGATTGGAAGAGGACCAATGTGGTGTCTATCTTCAAGAAGGGGAGGAAAGAAGATCCAGGAAACTACAGACCAATCAGTTTGACCTCAATCCCTGGAAAGATCTTGGAAAAAATAATCAAAGAAAATATCCTTGACAGGCTAACAGAAGGCAACATTCTGCAGGACAGCCAGCACAGGTTTATTGCAGCGAGGTCTTGCCTGGCCAATCTAATTTCCTTCGATGACCAGGTCACCTGGACAAAAGGGCAGAGCTTGTTTCGTATATTTGGACTTGGAGTATATTTGCAGCTGGAGTACTGCATCCAGTTCTGGGCTCCACAATTTAGGAAGGATGTGGAGAAGCTTGAAAGAGTCCAGAGGAGAGTCATGAGTATGATCAGAGGGCAGGAGAACAGGCCTTATGAAGAGAGGCTGAGAGCCGTGGGACTCTTCAGCCTGGCGAAGTGCGGGCTCAGGAGCGGCTTGCTGGCAGCCTATAAGTACTTAACATGTGTGCATCAGGATCTGGGGAAACACCGGTTCACCAGAGCACAGAATGACAAGGTCCAACAGTCACAAATTCCTGCAAGACCATTTTAAACTGGACGTAAGGAAAAACTTATTTACTGTTTGAGCGCCCAAGGCCTGGAATAGACTCACCGCAGAGGTGGTGCAAGCACCTATTCTGGACACTTTTAAGAAACACTTGGAGGCTTATCTTGCTGGGATTCTTTCACCCTAGCTGACTTCCTGCCCTTTGGTCAGGAGGCTGGACCTGATGATCTTATGAGGTCCCTTCCAGCCCTACTTTCTATGAAATCTTCAGAGGTCCCTCCCAGCTTTATAATTTATGAATTACAGTCTGTGAAATATTATAGCTTCAACACAACAGCATATGTCAAGAAAGCCTTGGTTTTAAAAAAAAGAACAACTCTAGAATAAGTATGCGTGTTTTTTTAATATAAATATTCTTTTTATCCTCTATAAAATGTTCTTGTTCTATTAGACACATCCGAGTAACTTCCTGGGAACCCAGAAGCCTCTGAAACTTCTCTGATCTGGTGTTCTTAAACTTGCATCCCATGCTAGTTTAAGCTTATGATACCTTCGGATATCAAAGGTTGCTTTCTGTAAAATGGCTCCAATGATGCACCAAGTGATCATTACCAAGTGAGTAGAAAGTGGAGAATGTATATGTATAGCTAATAAAAGTGAAAGCTTTCTTAATTCACTATTGCCCTTGATTACACCCAAGCAGCTGCATCTGACATCAGTGAAATTGTTCCTTCAGTTATATCCGTATAATCTGGCTACATATCCGCATGTAATGAAACATACAGAATTGTTAAACTTTCAGTTTCTTGTAAAGAGCACACAGATGGTCATTCCTCTCAGTTCCATGTTTATGGAGCAGCACTTCTTCCTTTAAGCAAATTTGGCTTTTTCAGACCTAATGTACAATTTAAGACGTATACTCCAAAATATAAGCTTTGTTGAAGTCAGATTCTGAATCTACTTATCTAAGATGATGCACTAGATGCAGATTTTGCCTCTCTTCCAAGCACAAAGCAAGCTGATACTAAAAAGACAATAATATCTGAGTAAAGGTTATCTAAGCTGACACCAACGATGGACAGGATGTAATACAATCCCCCTGTAGTCATCAAAGCTCAGACCATGTGATGTGGAGCATACACGAAACAGCTGGATTGACCTGGAGGCCTATTGACTTCATTAAGGCTCCAGGCAGCAGCAAGACTAAGGACTTAAGACCCATAATCAAGCTTTGGTCCTGTGGTCAGAATCAGCTATACAACACTGAAGAGTTTTACCCTTCATTTGTTAGGGCAAATAAGCTTTGGCCATCAGCACTAAAAGGGGGTGGTTCTGCCATAAGCAAGTCCATGCTATTCTATAAGCAAACGAAGGGAAAATCCAAAATTGAAAAGAGCTGGTGCATATTTTAAATTGTGTTCTTTAGTTCATACTGTGGTCATACATGACGAGTCACCTTAAAAAGGATTGATTTGCATCAGTATGTTCTTCATACACAAACATGCATCCTTGCACAACAGGTATTTACTGTTCTGCAGTTGTCAGGAAAACCTGACACCAACTATGTCTTAGGAAGATTTTTAAATGTTTACATCTTATGGAAGCTGTTTGCATAGGGGTGAACTTTGCCCACAAAGCTAAAAGGGGGTTTAAAAAAGTGATTTTTCTATATACTGGCTCTAAATTCTATATAGTGGGAGTTTGTTTAAAGTAGTTGCATGTCATGTTAAAAGTTGTTCACTCTTTTGTACTTCTCTGCAGCCCTAAAGTTATAATGCTTTGTATTGTCAGGGCAGTATTTGAAATTTCCCATCAAATGCAATCAGTGTAAATGATGATAATCTTTTTAAAACTGTCTTTGAATTATTTCTGGCTGCATCTTTAAGGGGCCTTAACCAGCATAGTCTTTTTCTTTGAGACTTCCATGCCCATAATCAGATGGAGGTGCAGTTCACTACACTTAGGATTATTAATACAATTGCATTAGCAATAATAGCTAGATGATGCTTAGATTTCAAATGACATAGGGGCTGATTCCTGCAAGATAAAGATTATTTCTCATGATGTTCAAAGAAACCTCAGATCCCAGTAAATTTAAGCAGAACTGGAAAACCTCAGCATCTCCCTTCAGTGGTCAGCACCTTGAAAGTGTGGGCCTCTTTCAGTGAGAACAGAACCTAAAATTAATTGTGCCTGTAGTGGATTGAAATAGAAATAGAGAAGTAGAAAATTGGCAGGCCATGTCTTTTCCTGATGATATGCCTTCCTTAAATCATGCTTGTGTTAAAGTGTATGCATTACAATTTTTCTCTCATTTTAGTAGTGATGGGTTCTTATATTCTCACAACTAACTAGATCAATGATACCTGTCAGATAAATGTGGCTTTGCAGGTTGTTTATAAAGTGCATGGTGATGGTATTACTTTAAGAAAAATAGCTTTTTGGGGGGTCTTCTTATTGATTTGCTTCTTCTAAATATAACACTTGTTTTGCCCTGATATGCAAGTGTTTCTTTTAGAGTGAATCAATAATAAGGTAGTTTGGGCCATGCATCTTGCCCTTCTGCACACTAATAGTGTTGGACTCCCATGGGCAGTTTGTGCAGTGAACCACAGTAATGAGGTTGATAGTTCATAAAAGGACTGATGTGACAAATTATTGACCTGCTTCAGAGACTCAGGATTCTTACTCTTGCTAAGGTCTTTTTATATCAGATTTTTCAGCGTGACTCTTATTATATGTGTTAAGTACTCCAAACACAAAGATAATAAGGAAGAACAGGTACACAAAGCAACTACTCATAGTCAGCAGTGCTTCTTACCTGAAAAAATATTCTTTTAGTACTCCATGATCTGATTGAGTCAGAAGTTGATGCATTTCAAGGTGTTGCTTTTAACTGATAAAGTCCTAAATGTTTCTAACGCTTGTTACCTCAGCAGTGGTTTTTCTTTCTGTTGGGGCTTCTCTCTACATATGCCGGTAAAGGCATGATGGGATCTAATGTACGATCCACACAACCATGCCTCATGCCATGGACAAATGTGTGGCAGGAGGTGTGATTGTGGGATTGCTCATTAGATCCCATTCAGCCTTATTACCAGTGTGAGGGGAGTCTGATCTTGGGCTCCTCCTGAACCAACCAGAAGCAAGCTCTTGCAGCTGGGAGCCCCCTCGGTTGCCCCTACACAGCTACTGAAATCTCCCAGCCCTGGGGGGTACGTGACCCCTGAGGGTCTCATGCACCCCTGAGGATCCTCTTAGTTGTGAGACTCCCAGCCCTGGCTGAGCGTGGTACACCACTGCAATTGGGAGACCTGTCAGCTGAGGAGGCTCTCAGCTGCAGAGGAGACCTTGCTACACGTGCACATTAAAGTTGGATAGAAAACAGCAATAAAGTTAGTACAGATTTCGGGATCTAACTTTACAGGTGGTTGGCGCTTTCTATGGCGTGATAGCTACTTTGCACACATAGTTGGCCTCAAGGTAACTGCACAATTAATCAATTAATTGCATGGTCCTGTGAGGTATAGAGGAGGCCTTACAGTCAGCAGGCAGGATGAGCCAAAGCTCCTCAGCTAATATTTTCTACACCAGTGGCTCTCAAACTCTGACAGCTTGTGCATCACCAATTTAAAATGATACAACCATCAGCAAATTTTTGTCATATAAAGTAATTATAATAAGTCTGTTAACGCGTACCACCAGCAGGTTGTCTGCATATTACTGGTAGTACGCATACCACAGATGGGGAAACAATGGTCTATACCAACCAATTGAATTGGCGATAGCCAGAAGGAAAGCACGTTATTGGGGTTTCCTCTGTCTTTTTTCTACTATGCTTTCACTAGGAAAGGGGGTTGCATCAGTCTTAACTCTGGAAAGAAGTGCTATGATTATCTAATCTGACTTTCTGCATAATGGAAACCATGGGGGTTTAGTCAGTAGCTCCTAATTATCATGGTGGAGTATATCTATCAGAAAAAAAAAGATTCAGTCTTGATTTAACTACTTTGAGAAATTTGGTTAACTGCCCTCACTTGGTCCTTTTATTCGTGTTTGAATTTGTGTAGGTTCATCTTCCAGTTGTTGGATCAGACTATGCCATTGTCTGCTGGATCAGAGTCCTCTGCTATTGAAAACTTTCCCAGATGTATATATACTTATAGATTAACTTTTATCCTTGACAAACTAAAGGGATTCAGTTTAAACCTCCCTGAGGGAAGTTCTCTAGATCCAGAATAATTCTTGTGGCTTTCTTGAGCACGCTCTGTTTTTTAATGTAATACGTATGGGCACTGGAATAGAGCAGATAATTGAATAATAGTCTTAGGATGCTTCATGCAGAGGTTATACCACCGCCTTATTCCTACAAGATATTCTTCTCTTTGACTCTT
>JAGPOW010001338.1:66849055-66861442 GCA_030014935.1 Caiman crocodilus
AGTTTTATGTTAAAATAGTTTTACACTGTAGATGTACACTGTAATCATCACTATGTTATCTAGAAACCACTTTGGATGGCACATAGCTGCTGCTGTTCAGTCACAAGAATGTCTCTTCTCCATTCCATTCACTGAGATCATCTAACATAATGAAGTTTGCATAGGCTTATTATAGTCTGTCATTTGAACTGTGCTGGGTTTGTGGTTTGTTTGGGGGTTTTTTTTTTCCTTTCCTTCCTTTGTAAAATGGCTTTTTATTTTTAGTGGTGGTGTGCTGTTCCCTAACCAACTTCCCCAAAAACCTTCATTTAGGAGTCTTGCTGTTCTCTGCAGAGATAAACATGGTCGTACTGTATAAAAGAAAGCAAAATAAACCAAATACAGTATAAAGCTGGAAGAATTGAGCTGAATAATTTACAAAGCCAATTAGTCGGGGGGATAAGCTTTAACAACGTGTTATACGATATTCTGAAAATAATTTTCCACTTTGTCTATCTCCGATACCGGTCCTTATGACTACAGAAAATCAAAAAGAAATGTACTTTGTTTGCAAACCTCAGTGCTGCTAATAATATGCATTGTAAATGGCCTAATTCTTTTTCTTATTTATTGCAAGGAGGAGAACGTTGAGGCACTAAAACAGCTGTTGGAATTTCCTCTAGCTATCATACAGTTAAACACAATTGTTTTAAAAGCACATACTAACCCCCAATTCATGTGAAGCCTTAAATCGTAAAGAAATAGGCAGAGACAACCTGTATAATATGCTGAATGGAAAACGATTCTAATATTTATATAGTGCTACTGTTTGGTCTTCAACCTACCATTTTAGGAGTGGTGTGGTCCTAATTACAGCTGTGAAAAGGGAGAGAATTGCAAAGAAAACAAAGGTTGCGATTCTGTAGGACACAGTCCACCAGCAGGTTGACATCTGTGAATTATGCAAATGATGAAACAGAAAACAACTCTGCCCTAATAAGCAGGTTGCACTCGGGTGGGATGAGAGAGTGGGAGAAATACTCGTCTGATAATTATTAAAGTTGGGAGGGAATTTATTCCCAGGGTGCTTCTCAGAGAGGAGTAGTTTGTTTTGGCTTGCCTCTTCAAGTGGAAATGTAAGTGTGAATTAAAAAATGGCATGCTGAGTTTTAGGAGTGGCTTTTTCTCTCTTTGCCAGAGAAAAGTGCTGGGCAGAGGGCAACTTGTCACTGATTTTTGAAGCTTCAATGCGCTTTTTATACTCTTACAGTGAATAGTAAATAGCCTAATGCTGCTTATGATAGAAAGTTTATGAATAATGCTAATAAATAGACTGTTTGTACTGCTGTTCCTCTACCCTGACACAATTTTGCCACCTGCTCCCTACATTTGGTTTGCTTCAGGATAAATATTGCCTTACTTAAGAACCCTAGACACTAATTTATTCTCAAATGAGAACATATTTCTACAAGTATGACTACTACTATTTTTTGTCCTTTTGTCACATTCCTTCCCAGTTCTGGTTGGTAACTTATCCTAATTACTGGATCGATTTACATGCAGTAGAGTAATCTAAGCTTGAGACTGTTACTTAAGTTGATAGCCTTCTAAAATCAATTCATACCTTACTATCAAGTCAGTGTAGAATGGAAAGTTACAGGAAGGCAATCAACACATGATGACTAGGTCAATATGTTCTGAAAGAAAAAAATGGCTATTACATCATTGTACCACTTAGGGCCTACAGTAAATTTTTGGGCCTGATGTTTTAGGCTATAACCACTATGTAATTGCCTTAACTTCAGTAGGACTGTGCCCACAAATAAAGTTCCCTTTTATGCTTGAGCACAATACCAACTACAGTATGTACAATATCAGATTTATCCATAAGGAAAGCAGTCAGGCACTGCAAAAATACAGTGTAATAATTCTAATATAATAAAAGGCTCAGTCTGTGTGTCTCTATATAGCGTTTCTGGCCAGCTGTGCATGCACCACTGAGAAAGCGGGTGGCAACTGGCTGCACAGACCGGGCTGCATGGGCCCAAGTTTGCACCACTGCCGGGGAAGTTTGGTGGTGGGAAACACACCCCAGCTCTCCAAGCAGTGGGGCTGCTTCCTTCCTCCCTGCCTGAGGGCATAGGGGGATCATGATGGCAGCACCCTGCCTCCCCCCGCCTGGCCCAGACACTCCACAGAACAGCCAGCGGGGAGGGGGAGGGGGTGGGCCTGAAGTGGCAGAGGGGAGCGAGTGGAGCAGGATAGGACGAGGAGTGGTGGTAGGGGTGGGGGTTATCATAACCAAATCAGTTGAGTGTCCAAGTCACAATAGACCGCACGGAGCCATTACCGCAAATTTGGTCACGTTCCACCTCATTAGTTATTCCTACCTAGCAGTCCGTTATTGGCCACTCCGGATATATAAAAGTTCATGCAGCTTCCACCCAAGTCAGAGACCTCCGAGCACGCGGCAGAGTAACCACAGAGAACTCTGTAGCGCAACCGAGGAAACTTGGCGGACTGATCACCCACCAATATCTCTCCGTCATCAGGTCCTCTTGACGTACCCCCATTATCCTGCAGGTTCCTTTTTGTTCATAAACTCATTAACGCATAACTCATTTTCCGTAACAACGCAAGCAAGTTACCTCGAGGCCTGCACTGCCATTCCATGCGGTGTAAGTAAAATAATCTTTTAAAACCAGTAAGCTGTCTCACCTCTCCATCACCAGCCCGCCTGATGTCCAATTAAATTAGCGATCCTCTGGTTGGCTCCAGCTGCTCAAGACATGGCATCTCGAACAGGATCTAAGGGCATGGCGGTGGAGAAGATTCTAATTGAGTGTTGCCTCTGGTGCACCGGGGGCGCCCTGTGGCCGACTCGAATGAGCTATGGGCTCACATTGCATACCACCAAGCAGGTGGGTTGACTGAAAGGCTCATCAGCAGCTACCTTTCGCTAAAAGGGGAAGAAGAAGTTTCAAACAAATGGGAGGCACACCTTCACCCTGGAGCGTTTGGGGTGTGTAGTGAGCAATGAGCAGGTCCGATTCAGACCCTGAGATGAAGTAGGCACCGTGTCTCTTGCCAGAGTAAAACTAACGGGTGTAGCAGACCCAACTCTTGCCCAAGAGTATGCTTGCTGTATAAGGTGTGTGAGAGAGGGCGGAGAACTGACACCGGTTGACCGGTTCAATCCCCCAACCCTAGTGCCCGGGTCAAGGGGGCATGAGCTGCTTTCGGATCTCCGGTAAAAGTTAGAGTCAGAGGGCTGTGTCGCGGCGCAGTGGACAGGCCCGAAGTGGGACAAGGGGAAAATGTTGAGCATTATATTCCTCATTATTACAACCTTGCTGTGGGAAAATGCAAATTTAGAGGTTCAACTGCTCACAGCTGCCCAGATGGCTAAGGAAGCGGCAGTAAAGAAAAGGTCTGAACCATCAGAGAACCCTGAGCTGCCACCATTCCAAGATGGCGCCGGGGAAAAAGAAAAGCGCGCAAAAAGTCTTGAGGAAGAAGGGGCGGTCACGTGGTCCTTGGCCCCGCCCCTCGGAGTGGTGCCAAAAGAAACCGACCCCTGATGTAGTGCGAGCAGGAGAACTGCCCCCTTATGAAGGAGAGAAGTTATACTCAACGCTTCTGCCTGACGAGCCTATCCTCTTCCCAGCTGTGGTCCACCCAATAGCGTTAGTCAAGCAAGATACAGACGCACAGGATGCGACCCGCATCACCACTACATGTCGCACCCACACGCGGGGGAAAATGCAAGAATTGTACAAAGAGTCAAAACTAAAGCCTGAAGAGACCCTGGCTATGTGGTTAGGATGCCTGGTAGTGGAATTTGGGTCAGACTTGCTGGACCTGGAAGAGGCTGACTTACTAACCTGCCAAGCCTTGTGGAGTGGATGGCATGCCACCGACCTAGAAGTGGTAGCGTGTAACGCTCGTTGGCCCATCCCACTCCCAGTGCTTGTTGCAGGCCAAGTTAGCCACAAGTCTCATGCCAGGCATGAGGGCTGCCCACCAAAGGTCAATGCGGAACAACTCCTGCTGGCCATAATAGGGGTATCATATGCCTCTTGGAACCCCAGTGTACACCAGTTGGGACTGACATGGGCTTGGTGCAGAGAAGGGTGGCCTCACCAGCATCTATGGAACCCTGGGACTGTTCCTGCAATCCTTGACAGCATAGAAGCCTGCATAGAGGTCTATGGAGGAGATGACGCCAAAATGCTTTGACTCCTCCTTAACCCAATGACTGGGCAGCAGGCGGGAAACCTCCTGAGCCACCTCCCACAGTTGCAAGCCTGTATGAAACCATCCGTGAAAGTCTCCAGTAACGCAGAACACCAACCCTCAGCGTACCCCATCGAAGCCCAAAGACCGAGGTATTGTGAGTCCGACGCCCCACAAGAATCGCAACCGTTGCTGCAATGAACGCCGGAGGAGAGGGCCATGTTCGGGTTCCTCCTACACTGCTCTAGGCTTACGAAACAACAATTGCGCATCCTGGGGGACAAGGGCCAATGGAACCTGGCAAATGAACTGGGCTTCAGGTTTGATGTATAAGAAGAAACGATGACCGATTACCAACTCTGGCTCATCGCAACCAGCTAGCTCGCTGCCGTATTATTCTCCCAGTTTCCTCTTTCTGTCTGTTTGTTTGTTTGTTTATTCATTCATTTGTTTGTCCCCTTGCAGGCTTGGCAGTGATGAAGCAGCAATCTGTGCCTGCCCAATCATGAGATCCACCGAGCACCAACCCACAGCACATCCGGGTCGACATAGCAATGGCTGCCTACTCATCTGTCACGAACGAAGTCATCGCCCTATTCCTGCTGTTACCGACAGGTTCCTTGGCGAACGGAATTGACTTCGAGACCTCCAGCTTGGTCCTGAATTTTCTATCGTTCTGGGCCAAAACCGGAATTAACTGCCCATCAACAGATGACCTACAGTTCCCCCTTTCTGTTAATAACCCCGTGTTCACACCCTTGGTCTACAAAAATGTCTTGTACATACTTGTCTTTGTTTTGTTTTAAAGCCTGTTGAAAACCTTACGCAATGAAGCCAAGCCATAATGTTTTGAGTGAGAAGGATAACTCACTTAACGGAGTAGTCTACTGAGTTGTTTCTTGATCTTGTGGGACTAATGTTACTGACTTATGCCTTTTAGAAAGTGATAGTGCCGCTGCATGCTCTAAATTATTGAAAGAGAACAGCATTGGTAATCTGAAGGTTTTGGGGATGTCGCAAAAAGGTCGGGTGTAGATAGAAAGTAAATAAAAAAGAAACGTGAAGGCTTATTATAGTATGTCATAGATAAATAAAAAGCAAAGAAATGAGGAAAGGCCGCTCAATAATAGTTATGGTTAAATTAGTAATGACAACACAAAAAAATCAGTGTTCTAAGAGCTGCGATTTAAATCAAGTATAATTAAATTTTCTTCTAATGAGAGCATAATGGGGTTACTCCACTAAATAAGTATGTATATGTGTGTATATATGCGTGTGTGTATGTGTGAGTGTGTGTTTATATATCAGACAATTATAGGAACCCTCTGTATAGGGGGCATTAACCTAATACCCCGCTCCCAGTTACCTTGGAAAATCAAATTAGAGAAAAAATTACATAAAATTAAGGATAACAATTTGCTGCTTCTAAGTTAATTCAATTGTCAACATCTTTACTTACCTTGTGTTTGCCGTTGATCGCAATAATCATTGTTTTGTATATAAATCATTGTATTTTATAGTTTGTTAAAAAATTAACTTGTTAAAATGTCCACTTTTTGTGTATATATATCCATGTATTAACCTAAACCTTGTAACAGTAGCGAGTTCCTGGATGAAAACTGCCTTTAATCTAAAGTTCTTGGTCTATTGTGCCATGGCCAAGGGGGCATGTCATAACCAAATCAGTTGAGTGTCCATATCACCATAGACCACATGGAGCCATTACCACAAATTTGGTCACATTCCACCTCATTGGTTATTCCTACCTAGCAGTCCGTTATTGGCCACTCCGGACATATAAAAGTTCATGCCGCTTCTGCCCAAGTCAGAGACCTCCGAGCACGCAGCAGAGTAACCGTGGAGAACTCTGTGGCGTGACCAAGGAAACTTGGCGGACTGATCACCCACCAATATCTCCCCGTCATCAGGTCCTCTTGACGTACCCCCGTTATCCTGCAGGTTCCTTTTCGTTGATAAACTCGTTAACTCGTAACTCATTTTGCTATCTGTAACACCACAAGCAAGCTACCTCGATGCCTGTGCTGCCATTCCACACGGCGTAAATAAAATAATCTTTTAAAACTAATAAGCTGTCTCGCCTCTCCATTACCGGCTTGCCTGACATCTGATTAAATTAGTGATCCTCTGGTCAGCTCCGACAGGGGTGAAGTGGGGCTGGGCCCAGAGTGGCGGGGTAGGGGGAGTGCAGGGTTGGATGCATGGCTCTGTCCCCACCGCCCCTCCCACCTGCTGCAAGAACTGAGAGAGGTAGTTAACCATGTCAGCCTGAAGTCAGGAAGAAGGCAGATTAAAGTAGTATCTTATAGAGAAATTCAGAGATATATAAGCTTTTCTAAGCAACAGCTCACTTCACAGATAACATGGCTTATTCTGTCTCTTACAATCCTAATTGCATTGCGGGACTGTTTTGCAGAGAAGACAATTACGAATTTCCCTTGTCCAGTGTAATGGAATTTTACAAGCCTAGAATAGTCCATTGCTATGTCACAGGAAACTTATTTTTCTTGTATTCTTGCTTTATTAATAAGCATTCCACATAGTCACTCTGTATAATAATAGCACTTGAGAGTTTTCTCAAGTACAGAATTAAATTTTCTATAAAAATGCCTGAGTCAGCATAACAAATATAAATAATATTTTTCCTTCTTGGAAGTGAGAGTTTACAGTGATTTTTTTTTAACCAGTCTGACTGCACCCTCCTTTATTCACTGTGGTGAAGTTAGCTACTTTGCAGAGTTTGCACAAGATCTGCATATCACTTCTAGTCTACTTTGAGGTATTGTTTTGCATTTATGAGATCCATAGGCCTCATTCATGAAAGGTAAATGTTAAACCCTTGCCCCTTATGCTGGATAAAAGCTTTCAGAAGTCCTCAGATGTGTTGATTGTCTAAATGTTTTTCACAAACAGAGGAAAAGTGTGAAGGGATTTTGATGTTTCTGAGGCCTGTGATATAAATATTTAATGGTGCAAAGGATTTGATCTGCAATCCCAAAAATTGTGCCTCCTTATATGCCACAGGGGCATGGAAGGAAACACGATTGTTGGGATCAGGGATCAGATCCCAGTTGTGCCATTACTACTTGCCAGTGAAAGGGGAGCCCAGAATCATAATCCTGGGCTCTCCCTGCACTGGCAAGTTGAGGAAGGAGCACCTACAGGTCCAGCAGGGGCTGAACATCGGTTGATTGTCACACCCCTATGCTGAACAACTCTGGCTGGGCTGCTGGAGCACAGAGGATCAGAAATTTCTGGTAGGGCAGAATGGGGAAAATGAAGGGCTTCACCTGCTAGGGACTTTAATTACTCCTGGGAACCTGTGATTCTCCGTGGCCTGGTAGCCTGGCCAGAGCTGCTGAGTGCAAGGTTTAAAGTCCCTGCTAGGGAAGCCAGAGACCAGGTGTCCTCTCCCCACTGTCTGGGTCCAAACACTCAGGGAGTTTTAAAAATCATTGCTGTGGCCCTGCTCTAGGTGCACTCTTTAAAGCTCCCCATGCACCAGGATCTATGGTGTGGAGCACAGGTGGATGGGAGCTCCTGATTCTCCACCTAACCACTGTTAAGTGGCACCTGCAGCGAGGGAGTAGCGCTCCCAGCTCCCCAGTTCCTGCTCCCATGGGTGCCCTAGGAACTACAAATGTAGGTATGTGGCTGGGGCTCCAAATATATACCTGCTTTTTAAAAAGGTCCAGAGAACAAAGAGCCTGCTGGGGAAATACTCCCTGATTTGGGGTTCATGGACCCCACCTCATTTGTCTTCAAGAATCAAGTGGGTGTGCTGGGTCCAGGACACAGCACTGCCCCCAACCAAATTCCACCGGTCAGGTAAGGGACTGCATATCAGACCCTGGGACTGTCCCAGTCCAGATCTCTGTACTCAGATGAACATTGGGATCTGTCACAGGTCAGTCGCAACATGCTACATACAAACAAGCCACAAAAATATTCCACATTATATGTGGAATATCTTTTGTAGCTCATTTGCTATATTATCACAACATAAATTGGCCTTAATGTGTGTCCAGGTTAGTGATTATGGTGTAATTAACACCTTAATCACATCTTAAATGTAAATTGTACCAGGGCATAGATTGTTCATGCTTCTTTGGATGCTGCTAAAGCATCACTTCTATATACTGCTTATCTCTGGGACTCCTAAAAGTACTGCTGTTTAAAAGATTCACCACATGCCAGGTATTTTCAATACGCTTTACATAGGGAACTATATGTAGAGACTCATAAACATTTTATTTATCTTCAATTGTGTAGCCTGATAATCCTTTTCAAATTGTAGGAACTACATAATTCCTTTTAGTGGAGTGGCAGATGAGTATGGTTTCAAAGAAACGCCTAGCAAGCGGAAGTATAACAGAATTCTTCTGGTGAGGTGACACTTTTCATTTCCATAGAGCTGGCAAATAGCCCTGCACACTCTGCCAAAATATTTGGTACTTCTATAGTTCAATTAAAAGGGACACTAAAGGCATTTATGCACAAGTTCCAGGACATATTGGGGGGGGGGGGGCACTTCAATTAGCTTGAGCACGTTGTGCTAATTAAAAGCATCTGAAAGTCCAAGATATATTGAACAAATAGAAATTTTCATCAAAATGTATTTCCAATGTCTTGTTGATCTATTTTTGACCCAGACTACTCTTTTTAGTGTCACGTGTATCAGCATCCCTGCACTGAAAAATGGTGGTGGGGTAAGCTCATTCAATGAGCTTTAGTTTAAAGTGACCCGCCACCATTTTTCCACCTGCTAGTCATTGGCGATGTCTAGGGGATGCACATGGGTGCACGTGCACCCCCTAAGACTGGCAGCGCACCTTCTGTGAAAAGCGCCACAGATGCTGCTGGCAGCACCTGTGGGTGGCCATCGTTTGTCACTCTCCCCACCCCTGACACAGCTGGAGGTGTCTGCAGGTGATCTCCAATTGCAACTAGCTGCCATGGATGCTGATGGTTGCATCTACAGGTCATTGCTGGCATCCTCCCTGTGCCCGGTGCCAATACTGCTGTGGCCCCCTGCGGGAGTTCCCTGCTCGGCTCATCCCCACCATCAATACCGCTGTGGCTGCCTGCGGGAGCTCCCCACTCATCATTGCCATGCCCCACCACTAACAACACCACCACCACTTGCAGGCAATTGCTGTGCCCCCTACCCCCCAGCCTCTGGGGACACACGTTCATGCTGATAGCCCTGCACTGAAGCACCCTCATGCCACAATCAGCCCCTCTAAAGCATGCTGAGCTGGGTCAGAGCAGCCCCAGGATGGCAGGCTGACCCCCCAGACTCCCTGCAAGCTGGGGCTGCTCTGATACGTGCCGCAGTCTCAGGGCCACATGTCAACATGGCACTTGAAAACAATAAACTCCAGCATGATATGTGCCGGAGTTTATTGCTGCATATTAATATGCATATGTAGATATGCCCAATGTTTAGTAGGCTGTCACCACAGAAGGGTCATGGAATATATGGTTAACTTTCCGTTTGGGAAAATGCTGTGATTCACAAATGTTAAGTAATGCATATAGTGACTTGGTATAGTACTGAACACTTCAGGCACACTTGCTGTAATGGAGTATTGAACAATAGACACAGTAGCCACATCCACGTGAGCACAGACATTTGTTTCCCCAGGGAAAGCTAGCAGTTGGACACCTTGTGCCACTCCTAGTCGTTCCCAGGGAAGGCCTGTGCCACGTGCCCTCTTGTGCATGGGGGTAGGGGAGGCTGGGGCCAGAACCGGGCTGGCTCTGATAGCCTTACCTGGGATCCTGAGGGTTTCCTGGGGCTGCAGCAGTAGCAATCCTGGTACTTCTAGTCTGGCCAGCATCCAGAGCATAGCTCTGGCCAGCCAGGCTCCAGTTTTGGGTGGCACATGTTGTGTGCATGGTCCTGCTTTTTTTTCTTTTTTCTTTTTGCATGTGTTTCTTTTGACTCAGGGTCTCCCAGGGCCAAACGCTGCTGCACTGAAGCATGGAGAACACCCGAATGTGTGGTACAGCCACACTTATCTGTACATGTCCAGTGATACTTCATAAATGCCCCAGATTTGAGTCCACGTGAAAGAAATGGAGCTTAACTCCATTCATCAAGTGCAGTGATAATACTTGTATTAGCAAGTCACCATTCTAGCTTCTGCATACATTTTTCTGGGTTCTGTTAACAGTGGCAGTCTGTAAGCCTCTTATGAAAGTAAATTATAGACTTTACTAAAGTGACACTGTCACTTCAGAACGTGTAGATAAAAGTGTTCAAGTGAAATCTAATAGCTCTTACTCTGCAGAAACATTATTAAAATAATGGTCCCTTTTTTGCAAAGTGATATTTCATGGAGTACTGAATTCTGAAAGAAACGTAATCTAAACTAGAACAGAAGGTGGAAACTGCCATGACAATGCTTTACTTTAATAATTTCAAAGTACTGCAACCAGAACAACAGGGCACCGCAAGACACTACGTTCTAAACAAGACATGCTAGTAGGAAAACTGTTCTCATTCTTGTTGTCCAAAAGGTCCTGAGCAGAATATCCTTGGGTTTTTTTAATTATTCAGTTTGTGCCTTTATATGCCCATCATGAAGAGAGAAATATCAGAGTGTTTTCCTTTGTTTGTATCATAATATATATATATATATGTATATGTGTGTGTGTGTGTGTGTGTGTATATATATATGTATATATATTTTCTTGCACTTGCACTGTGAAAAGTGCTATATAACTATATAACTAATATATTTGTATATCTAATCTGTGCATCATACAGATCAATGAATGAAGAAAATACGCGAATACAGTATTCAGAATACACAAATCAAATAAAATGAATTTATATCTTGGAAAAAATTTTAGCATTGTTTATATAAGGTTAGCATTGAATATACCAAATATATTTCATGGCACAAAGTGTAATGTTTAATTTGTATGCATAACAAATGAGCAGATATGCAGCGTGCCACATATATGCAACACCAGGAAATACTTCTGTGAAAAATTCCTATAAATACTATTTTAGCTTACTTTTTTACAAAAATAAAAAGCTGTATACATCTGCAAATTCACCTGTAGTCTCAGGTTCCCTTCTGTCTAATTCAGGTGGAAATAGTCCATGCTTTCCCCTGATTTACAGGATATATTTGAGGCTACGATTGAGAAAAAGGAAGTAAATTAAAATCTTGTAGTGGTGTCCTCTCCAGTTTATAAGCCACTGTATCTGGAACTGCACTAACCTGAGCTAGGCCAGCTGCTAACTAATCCCAGGATCAGCAAACCGTAAGTGTATTAAGACAAAGTTGCATCTTATACTTAGGCCATCATAAAACTGTGAAATGGATGCCTATCTCAGGTGCAGGGATTACAGCTGGGAACAGTGCCTCTGGGATGCTGGAGGACTGCAGATTGCTTATTTTATCTCTCTGAAGCAGACAAGATAGCATGGCCCAGAGTTAACCTTCACCTGAAGTGGCGAAACTTAGAGGTCACTTAGTGCAAGCTGACAGCTATAATGTGTGGATGCTCAAGTGTAAAGCGTCATTAGTTATGGTCTAAATGTAAGAGTTAACTTCACCCTTCCGCTTCCAGTCACACCTTCAGCATAGCATATGTAGCCTCAGCAAAGGATGAAAATGTAACCTGAAGAAACTATATTTTTCAAAACACCTTTAAGACACAGATTCTCTACTACTTTTAAGCTACTGTGCTACTCAGGGAGAAGCATACAAACATTACTTGGTAGTTTTCTGCAATTGTCCATCTCTAAAAGTGCACTTCTAAGCTGAGACATATGAATGCATAATATAGCACTTTTTTATTCAACTGATATGTTTCTTGCATGTATCTAGAGCAGGGGTGGGCAATTATTTCAGGCAATTATTTCAGGCATTTCACTTACCGAGTTTTGGCAAGTTATCATGGGCCACATGGGTAGCCCTGTCCCTTGACAGGTGCCCCACCCCCTGGGTTGCCAAATTGAGGCAGGAAGTCCTGCCCCTAACCTCTGAACTTTGCTACCAAAAGTCCCTCCCCTTGCCCCTGGAAGTACTCCACTGGGAGAGTTTGCCATCTTAGAGGGAAAAAACAAATTACAAACTAAAAATCAAACATCAATAATAACATTTTTTAATTTAATTAAAAATAGATTTTTTT
>JAGPOW010001338.1:66861542-66876219 GCA_030014935.1 Caiman crocodilus
TTTTTTTGTCCTGATGCATTTGTGCTGTAGATTTGCATGCATTTGTGCTGTAGATGCAGAAGTAATTGCATAATAGCTCAAAATGCAATTTTACTCTTGTCTACTGTGTGGGGTGTGCATGGGTGTCAGGGAGTATCAGTGGGTGGGTGTAGGGTTTGTGGGGAGCTGTGGGTGGGTGGGTGTGGGGGTTTGTGGGGATGTGTGGATGTGTGTGTGTGTGTGATATGGATATGGATATAGGAGCCAAGTAGTGCCAAAGTGGCCGGTGGGAGGGTAGGCAGGAAAGTAGAGAAAGTGGCAGCAGCAATGGAGGAGAATTGGAGCAGCCACTTTTCATCCACACTGAGCACCAGCATGTTCCCCACTGCTGCTGCTCAGCCTGGGCCTCGCACCACCATCCCCACCTCCAGCCACCAGGGATGTCTGTTCTCTTTCTCTTCTGAGAGTCCACAACACAGTCCTCCAGCATTCCAGGGTGCCTTTTTTCTGTTCCCCTGCCCCCCACCAAAAGACAGAGTATCACTCACTGGACTCTGCTGCTCCAGCCAGGAAGAGAGAAAAATATGCCCTCTTCAAAATACCACATTGTGCTGCAGGGAAACACAAACTGACTCTGATGAATCTGGGTTAGCCAATCAGGTCTGCCTTGTGCACTGCTGCCATCTGTCTCTGGTCAGGCTGAGTGAGTCTACAGAGTATGCTGAAATGTGTGCACAGGAGCCATGTTAGATAATGACAGTCTATTCCAAAGTAAGCACACTTGATCCTAAAATTACCAAGAGACAATATATATAAACATTACAATGCCCTTTCTAAAAAGTCATATTTCAGAATAAAAATGCCGTTTAAGACTTATGGATACAGAATGGAAAGTGGATATGTTCAAATGAGTTCTTCTCTGATCTTGATTCAGTAGATTTAAGTGTGCTCTTGATTTAAGCATTTGCTTAAAGTTCCAATGGGATTTGCTAAACAGGAATAAATTAAAGTATGTGTATAAATGCTTTGTTGGAAATGGGGCCCCTAAATGAAGAAGTACTCAGAGTGAACAAGAAGTTTGCATTGCACATGTGCACTGTGAAATATTCATCATTGTATTATCAAATTAGCCTTTTAAGTATGCAGAATAACAAATTTGTTAATCAGTCATTCCAATCTAGAGCTGCAATATTGAGAAAATGGTGGAAAATTATAAACGTAGATAGAAAAAGAATCCATGCAGGACATATTCCAGAAGCCAGACCAGCAGTCCTAATTAAACAAAACTTGACTTCAGTAACTAAAATTGTTAGACCCTGACTGCATGCGACACATGCCCAATGACTAGGGAGAAAATGGACTGATGCCATCACACATCACTTGCACACATTGCTCATCAACAGGTTTATTCAAAATAGAGACAGCTTCAGGCCAGCTCCAAAAAACTGGGGAGCTGCTATGAACATTAGCTCTCTCCATATTTAAACACCTTGGTCCATAGTCATTAACATTTACTCCACCTTTGTCCCTCCTTTGTTCCACCCATATTCCCCTCTATCTTAAGCTCCGCCTCTGTTTACTGTTTATTTCAGTAGCGTAGAATTACCTATACCTTTCACTTATTTACATGCCTTTTTGCCATTAGCGCATGACTAAAACCATGACCCTGGCTTCTTTCAGTCATTTGTGTTTTCTTGCTGATTTTTTCACCGTATGCAAGGTCTTGCTTCTGCTTTACCTCTAATGATCCTGTTCTCCTTATACAATGAGCTGTATCTCTTACAACACTACTACATTGTTAGAAAAATGCTTGCCTAAGCATCTTGCAGTGTTACTTTTAATATACCATTCTGCCTTGTAGTTAGCAGGTTTGCTAGGCCCCAGGTTATAGCCTTCTATTCAGCTGCAAATCCAATGCTTCCCAAGAGCCAAATACAGTCATCCTAACAGTAATTTGTTCCCTGTTCCTGCCAGGGTATCTTTTGTCATCCTCTGGTCTGCCAGTGGTACTGTCCTTGATAATCTCTTTGTCTGCTTTTCCTACTTACATCTTTGTGTGTTCTTCCATAATAATCTCTTTGCATAGAATACCATTATTTATCTGAGTTGGTCTATAAGCTACAAAAACAGCACAGAAAGTCAGTTTCTGCCCCAGAGAGTTTAGAGGTGAAGGGAGCAGAGGGGATCTATGGGAGTGCAGTGGTATGGTTGTACCCTGCTTTCAGATTGGGTCACACCCTGGCAACATCTTGGAAATTTGTTGAAGTCCCCAAAGCATGTCAGAACCCTGCTCCTTCTCCTCCATCCCCTCCCTTCCTCTTCTCCTTATCCCACACCGGCAGCCGCTGCATTTCCTGCTGACTGCTTCACCTGGGCTGGGTGGGGGTCGGCTCAGCTGGGAACAGTGACATCAACAGAGGCAATGAGAACAGTGTTCCCTTTCCCAAGCCTGCTCCCGGGGGGACTGGGCAGGATAAGGGATCTCACTCCTTCCCCACCCATCTCCACTGCTACCACTGTCATTGTTCCAGCTGAGCCTAGCCCCCTCAAAGCTCAGCTGGAGCAAGAAGGAGGGGCTTTGAAGCTTCCCCTTCCCCAAGACAGTGGAAAAAGCAATAGCAGCAAAGTGGAGGGAGGGAGGGAAGAGAAGGGGATGTGCATCTAAGCATGGAAGGAAAGGCAGGGAGTCTAACCCAACATGGGGACTTTTATAAAAGTCCCCAAAAGCTCCGGCAGTGCTGTCCGCCCATGAGTTGGGAGCTGGAAGGCTGGAAGCAGGGATACAACCACCCCTACCCCTCCTGCAGTGAACAGAATTACTCACATGCTTACCTGTTTTCCTGCTGTCTTTTATGCCCCCACTCGCTAAAACA
The DNA here is from genome assembly GCA_030014935.1 of Caiman crocodilus. NCBI lineage: Eukaryota > Metazoa > Chordata > Crocodylia > Alligatoridae > Caiman > Caiman crocodilus. Next base: position 66,864,395 of record JAGPOW010001338.1, read on the forward strand.
TTTGATTCTAGATTGAGAATTTGAGAGAGCAGAGATTAAGATCTTTGTCCTCCTTAATGAAAGATATTGGTCAAACTTTTGGATGGCTCAAGAAATAAAGAATACATAGACTATAAATACAATGAACCAAAAGTAATACTGATTTACATCCTCTGGGAATTTGACAGTAAGATTTGGCCCAAGTTTGTGGAATTAGAGGTTCCTCCACAAGACGCCAAATTGGGGCAAAAGGGGGGTATTTTCACCTCCCCATTCGTTCTTTTCTTTTTCTGAAAGGCTGCAATTGCTGAAAGTAAAATCTTGTCACAGTACCATTCTCCTACAAATTCAGCAGAATTGTAACTTTTGCTCTCTCCTTACAGCTGTAATCATGTCTGAATTTATCTTTTCCATTAAGGTTTAGATAACTTGTAGTTGTCTTCCTTCCTCACTCTTCAGCCTCTATTAACACACATTCACATGTGTGCACACACACAAATAGGTAATGTACAGTGTAATTTCCCACTGTCTACAATAATTCCTAAATCACATACACAGTGACTCCCCAGTGTGTTAAACCACTGGGGAGATGTGACTGAGCAATACAGGCAGCGTGGCAACATGCATTTTCTTCCCTTGTGCGGATCTATGGCCTGTGGTTTCGCACATCACTGCATGAAAATTCACATTGGCCAAAAACACCTTCACATTTATACTGGACAGTATCTTTAATTCCCTTGAACCAATTTTTTTTTTCCCGTTACAATCTGGATTAAGAGCTGCAAAAAGGGGAAAGATTCTGTTACGTGTGATTTTCCTTGCACTTCTCTAAGAGGCAGCCCTCATCTCTGTATATACTGCAGCAGGTGTTTGTTTTATTTAACACCTTGTTGGATGAGTCCACGGTACAAATTGAGCAAATTGTGTTGCTAGTGTACACCAAGAGTTCTTGGCAGTTGTTTCTTTTAGCCGCTGAAGCAGAGAAGGGAATAGCTTGTTAGAGAAGATATCCCTTTGAAAACTCGATCACCTTGGCATCACTGCGGGTTTTGACTTTTCCCTAGGTTTAGAATTCAAGTGTTGGAATCGACAAGTCTCTGTGTGTTGTTTGCTGCCCTGTTTGATAGTGCTGCTGTCACTGCTGTCCTCCTTTCATTCCTGCAGGTATTCAGGATCTCTGGGGAGCGCTATCTTTGTGAGAATGAGGAATATGACACTGCAGGATGGAACTGTAGTGTTAATGGGTCACTGAGTGACAGCTGAGCCTTCTCTCTGAGGTATCGAGCTGGCTATGACTGCCAGGAACACAAGGTCTATACAGTGAAGTGTGCCAATTTAATTTTGTCACATGTGGCCTGGGCTGTACAGATAGGGCTGCTTTTAAAAGCACTCCTTGACAATGCTGTAACTGACTTGGGCCATAATGTAACATTTAAAGAGGATAATTAGAAAATAATTGGGCTGAATCGTACAAACTTCGCCATTGTAATAGATCTTGGAGGTACCTATAGAATTGGGGTTCGGAGGGGGTTTAAATGTGTTCTAGATACAAAATGAAGCACTAGTTTTTGTGATTCATAATGAAATGAAATCATATAGCTATCTTCTAGTAAATCACAAACCAAAAATAGTTTTTAAATGGCTAACATCCTGCTTTATTTGCTAATTAAAATTGGTTTTGAAGCTGCTCTTCAAAAATTATTGCTCTCATTAATTACATGGTGTGTTTTTGCAGTTTTACCCTCTGCACCATTTGAATACAAGGCAGTCCCTTTGTGCTCTGCTGAGGCATGAGAGCCAATAGGACTCCCTTCCTGTGCTCAACATAATAGGCTTTATTGCTTGTCATTGTTTAATAATGTGTTTGCTCCATACAAGAGCTAGGAAGGCATCCATACACACATTATCACAAATCTGTTTGCAATAAAAAAACTATAAATCCAAGTTTTTAATTAATGTCAAATCTCATTTTTAATCTATTCAGAATTAAAGGAAAACAGATGAACATTTTTATAAGACCAGTAGCAGACTTTAAGTTTAATTAATAGAAAAGCCTAATAAAAGGGAGGATAATGATTACAATAATTGTCATTCATGTCACTCCGATACAAATTTCCATTCTGTGGTTGAGGAATGCTTCTTGAGGTAGTTCCTAAGGCTGTCTCTAAAGACACTGAATGCATTTCTAGCCAGAGTATACAAAATGTGGATGATCATGCATGAAGAAATAAAAAGAAATATAATATGGATAGGAAAGGATAGAGTAATTTGGAGTCCCTCAAAGATCTCTGAAATTCAAGTGATACACGCCAGTGGGCACATCTACACAAGGTGTTTTTCACATAGTTGACTAACTGTGCAGTAAATGTCTCAGCTTCTATCCGTGTGCCCCTATTAGGGCACACAAAACTAATTCACTCTACAGAAGGGCAGCACTTAATTTTAGTTCACACAGTACACCTGAAGCAAAAAACTCAAGAGCAAATAAGCTGTGGAGTTTATTGTTGTGCATTAATTGCACTTGTAGACATGCCCAGTTAAGACTAATATATGGGGAAAAGATAATTGAATTATCTATTGTGAATAAATTATCTGACAGCATTGCTTTTTTCCCTTTAAGAGAATAATTCACAAACTGATCCTGATATCATAGTATCATCATAGTGTCTAGGGTCAGAAGGGGCCTAGAGCAGGCCATCTAGTCTGACCCCCCACCAATGGCAGGAACGAGTGCCAGGGTCACAGGACCCCAGCCATACTTGTTTGTTATTCAGTATTTGAGTGCGGTATTTCTTTGCTGATCTGATTATTAGGAATCATTAAGCAAAACGGAAAAATGAACAGGTCCTACTCCGCAGTCCACTGATATCAATAAAAGGATTTCAAAGGACATAAGCTCCAGCCATAGTGAAAAGCAAAAGCAAATAATTAAGAATGTACATATGTACCGAGCAAATAAACATCTGTCTTTAAAACGTGTAAACACTTCAGGATTTAATACTTGTAAACTGCATATAACATGACTTCACAGTTATCAGCTGGGTGAACTGAACTTAATGTATGCATATATTTGTGAATTACTTCTTGTATTATTTAGCCAGCTGTAGTTATAAAAGCTGAGAAAAATTTTTCTGCCATTGAGATACTGAAGTTAAGATGAAGATAATTGGCATGAATGTAAATTACTATGATTTAACTTACCTTATTTAAAAGCATTTAGGACATTATGAATGAATGTGCTATTTTCATATGACATTTGTTTTGTTCCAGCCAAGTTAGGTATAGAACAACTCAGTGGTCTTTGGATCTGATTTCTGGATAACACCCAGTTCATGAGACTATTAGCCCTATTTTAACAATGACGATGATATCAAATAAGCATTGTTAACCCGTAACAACCAACTAAAGCACCTGTGTGGATGTGGGAAAGGGATAAAGAATCTTCAATTTAAAATCTAGGCTTCTTGAACTTAAACGTACACTTCTTTTCTCTCATTTTACGCACCGGTGATTTGTTACCTCTAAATTCTGCTCTGTTCCCAAAAGGAATGCTTTGAGCACTTGGGCAGTCATAATTATTCTGTTAACATTCAAGTTTAGTGAGTTAATCACAAACTTTTGGGATTGTTCCAGTTTCTGGGACTCTCTGTTACTTTAAGGGAGAAAGAGCCTACGGAGAATCCTGCAGGACACAGCTGCAGCTGTGTTGCTCTGGAGTCCAGAGAATGAGCCTAATTCAGGGGTGGGCAAAATGTGGCCCACGAACCAGATGCAGCCTGTGAGACCATTCTATCCGGCCTGCAAGTCCCCTAAAAACATAAGAAAATTAATATATACTGCCCCTGGCTGCCTGTCATGCAGCCCTCAATGGCTTGCTAAAACTCAGTAAGCGGCCCTCTGCCCAAGATAATTGCCTGCCCCTAGCCTAATTAGAGGGCAACTGCAGCCAGCCCTGTTGAGTCACCTGTCTGGAAATGGGCAGAGCCTGGGAGAGATACAAGGCAGGGCTGGAGACAGAGCAGGCAGTCTGGCCCTGGAGGCTTAAGTGAGAAGAGCTCGGCTATGAGAGGCCAGTTGCTGAGAAGCAGACTGTGAGCATACGAAGCCTGGAAACAGCAAGCAAAGGATTGAAGGCTAGCACCGGGCTAAGGGCCCACAGCTGGGTAGGAGGCATGATATATAACCAGGAGACTAGAAGTTTAGTCGTGGCCAGAAGATTTGTTTTGGTTTCAGTTTGGTCCAGTGGTTTGGGTGAGACTGGGAGGGGCGGGTTTGTGGGTCCCATAGTGGCCAGAGGGGTGATCCCATTTTGTCTAGGGCCACATCAATCATATTAGCACCCAACAGGTACACAACCACCTTGACCCCTGCCTGGGGCAGACTCAAGGCACAGACTGGCTGTGGGCCCACAGCAGGGCTAGATTTGGGAGCCAGATGGGCCAAAGCCTGAGAAGGGTAGAGACTGGGGCTAGAAAGCTCAGCACCTGAGAGGGGACAGAGGCAAAGGTCCTGGAGGGCAAGACAAGCTAGGGACCCAGAAGCCCAGTTCGGTACAATAGACTGGAGCTAGAGGGCTCAGCAAGAGAAAAGACACGAATGCCAAGATGGCCAAGGCCTGACAAGGAAAATTATTGGGGATCACTCTAAGATGCTTAGTACAGCCTCCCTGCCAATAAGATAATAGCATGAAAGGCATATCAGGATAGTAAGGAGGTGAGGGCCCCTAGAGTTTGAGCCAGGGCAGGGATTGTACGGCCATCAGGGGGTATCATCCGCCCCTGGAATACAAACCTGTCACGTACCTCCTTTCATAAAAAAGTGCCACAACTGATTAGTCAGTTAAATACTATTCTTAAGCAAAAATATTTCTGGCAACCTCAGTTCAACATTTAGAAAACACTTAACCATCTGGTCTTCAGCATGAGAAGAAGCTCACATCAGATTACTGTGATACTACAACAGTCACTGTGGTATATTTTGGCTATGGGTCTTGATTGTCTAAAGATGTGCTCAAAGTAGCTGGCTGGACCCTTTTCATGCTGTCACTCCCGTGCATCAGAATGAAAAGTAGCGATCATATATTAGTTGAACATACACAAATATTCTTTGACACAATGGCTAGGAAACAGAAATTACACATAAACTGATATAAGTGATCAGAAGCTGGTTCAAATCTGTAACAAAATAGAAGTTCAGTACACACAAATTGCTTTCAAAATTACCAAAACCAGTTTAAGATAAACCTGGATGGATGTAGTATCAGACTTAACTGTTTAAAGTTAAATCAGTTTATTGAACTTCTGTCCCAGACCCCCTCCAAATGCAAGTTAACTCACAGTCCCCCAGCATCCCAAGGTACTGTACATCTCTCTCACAAGCACCCTTTTGCAGAGTGGGCAGCCTAGCCTTGTCCTAAGCTGTGTGCTGCAGCAGAACAGGAAGGTGTGCTTTACCATTCGCCACCCAACTTCTGGCTTGTGCACTGTGGGCATGTGGCTTCATTTCTGAAATCAAGAGTGAGTGTCTGTTCACTTGCTTATCAGTTCAGTTTATGCAGTTAGATTAACTTGTGAAGATTGAAACAATTCAGCCTTGGGCTTTTTGACTGTCTGTCCTTAGCCAATGGGTCAGACAGTGGCGCTACATCAGTTTACCCATGATGATGAGCTGTTCCATTACATTCAGCGGATGCCAAAAATATGTAGAACACAAACAGTAACATTTTCACAGTGGAAGGTGTTGACAAGTAGATGGAGGGGTGGGTGAGTGAAGAATAGAAAATGTTTTAAATTTACTGCAGTGTGCGGCCCTTTCAACCCCAGTGCCCCACATTCTAATGAAAAGCTTAAATTGAGAACTGTCCAAAGTCTTAATTACTTTCATAAAGAATTGCACGCTAAAACGGCTTCCAGGTAATCAGCTACATCTTAAAGGACAGATTGTCTGCATAGGAGAGGTATCTGGTCTCATTAGAGGAAATCTAACTCCTGTTGCTTTTGGGTCAACACAATCTTCATGCTCTGGGTCAAAGATTACACTGGGAAAGACTGCTCTTCTTCCTGTACCAGCAATCTGGATGAAGGTGGTATAGGATGAAAGTGGCCTAATTTCTCTTGCCCAAATTTTCAGATTAATTATTTCCCGCACAGAGCTGAGGTATAGCATTTCCTGCCTTTAGGATTTATGTATCAGCCCATCCCCCGGCTTGTGTACCTCAAATATCTTATTTACAAGCCTGATCTCAAACTATTTTTAAGGCTATTTTTAATGATGTGTAAAAATTAATGAGCCATATTCTTATAGCAATGGACTGCAAAGAATGTGTGCATTTCTCAGATACCTTCAGGCACTTTGTCTTCACCCTCATACTTCACAACACACCCAAGAGACACATGAATAGTTTATTAATGAATCCCCAGCCAGGGTATATTTCTATGACAGTTATTTTTCATGCATCCAGAACATGAGTTAGGACTTTACATTCCCTTAAATTTACATATGCAATTGAGGTTTGCTCACATATCCACATTCTAGACAGCTTTAGAGTTAGGTTTTGTGAGTGCCTTACACCAAAAAAAGTCATCAATGAAATTTATATTTTAAAATAATGAAAGAAAGTCTTCTCTGAGTAAATAAAAACATCTCACTATAATGTATTTCCTTACCTTTGCTATACTGTCATCTTCCCCAAATACTTGCCACCCACTCTTGCTTGTCAGTCTTGCATCTAACTCTCTCAAAACCTCACACATCTCACTGTAATGCAAAGAAATTTTTAGATATGCTGCCTCACCTAGAACAGGATGCGTTCAGGGTTCGCTTGCTGCTTGAACCAAGTCTCCTGTCTCAAGCAACCAGGGTATTACTTCTTTTAGAGTTGAGCTATTCATGCTCTCTCTCCTTTAGCTGTTCATGACACTACAAAAGTGAGACGGGGACAGGGCCCAGAAGGAAAGATAACAAGTTTGGTTTTGCAGACTGAATTTAAATGCTAGCTAGCTATCTAGATGGAGATATTCAGAACAGATGGAGTGGGGGGATTGGGAGTACAGGGAGCTTTGGGTAATTTTGATAAATTGCAGGGATTATTGTTATGATTAAAGGAACAAATTATAGAAAGAGGGACTGTGAAAAGAAAGTAAAAAACAGGTGAGAAGACAGAAACCTGAATGGAGAAAAAGAGGCACAGGGCACTGTGGAGGTCAGAATGATAGGTGAATACATAAAATAGAATAGTCATGGAAGTCCAGAGAGGAGAGAAAGTGGAACAAGAAAAATCAATCAACAGTATGAAAAACAGCAGATACATGTTTATAGTCCAGCTAGCCTTTCCTTCTCATCCATCAAGCCAACAACTATCCTGCTGCCTACAAATTAACTCCTCTACAAAAACAAGATTATCATGCCTTTGAGGCAAAATATAAAATATGGCCCTCTTAAGTTGAGGGTATCTTTTAATAACATTTAAGTTGTTGAAGAAGGAAAAATTGAGATGTGGAAATGGTAACTGTGTATCTTGTTGCTTCTCCACCAGCCACAGAAATGTCCATTGGTCTCCAAAAGGGTGATAGAATGCGGGTCTAGAGAAGATCCAAATCACTCAACTTGCATTATTTATACCCATCGTCTCATCCAACCCAGCTCCCATGCCCTGTTCTTCAAATGATCCAAAACCTCTCAAGTTGTATGCTTTATGGTGTTCTTTTGCCTTGGTGTCCTATGGTCTAGTGTATTAAAATTCCCAGTTAGATGGTAGGGTAGATATACACTTTTATAAGCTAACAAAATTAGATACATTTATAGACAGAACACAAGCTTTCATGAACCCAAATTCATTTCATCAGATACTGTGAAGGGACAGCATAGAATAAAGTATAAAGTGGAGCGAGCGATTAGAATATAATACATTGTAAAGCAGGACAGAGGGAGAGAGAAGGGGAAGGGGACTACTCTGAGAGACATACAAGCTAAGAACACATCAGAAAAAGGGTATACAAAAGTTAAGCCAGGTAACAGGATAAGACGTCCCTTTTTAAACCATACTTAATAATCATAGTCCCTCTTTAAACTATACTTAATATGGTCCAGTTTATGGCTAATCCCTTGTTCTCTGACTTCTATTGCTACACGGTGATAGCAGATAAAAGTAATGCAGGGAAAGCCAACAAAATACCACCTCCCATCTTACTTATATGCCAGTTCCAGGGGTCTCACAGAGGGGTATTATATCTGGCCAGTACACAAGCTCCAACCTGTGGTTCTTTGCTTGAATGTCAGCAGTCTTAGAGGTCAAGAGCCAATACCCACTCTCCAGGGGGTGGGTGAGATGGGCCGGTGGTGCATTCTCTGCCCATGGTAGCCTTGGGATTCCCCCCTCCTGCTATGAATATCCCTCCTTTTGCATTTTCTCCTCCTGGTGGCTCTTCATTTCCAGATACCATTGATTGGTTTCCCTGTGCTTCTCATACTGTCCACATTCTGCTTTATCAGCAAAACTGTCCGTGTTATGTTTTCCACAAGCCCATCACATGCATGCATCTTAATTTGGTCATTAACTGGTGTCTTAATTTGGTCACTGTGACCTAGTATCAATGCTGCAGGGTCCCTTCTCTTTGTTATGGAACACTGTGTGTGTTTTCAGTTTCCCAGGATATATGTGCTTGCTTGCATGTTAACTTCAGACACAGTGGGTGCATCTACACAAGACATATTACTGCACAGTTACCTAGCTTAATGCAAGGTAAGCACATGCATCTATATGTACACATGCTTACTGCACAGTAAAAACCCTTAATTGCATTTAAATTTGCTGGCAGCTGCCTAGGGCTGGCAACACCTGGACTGCTGCATGGGGGTCCATAGAGCTGGAGTAGACCCCACATGGCCTCATCCTCCCCATCTAGGCTTGGGACCAGCCACATGTGCATGCCCCTGCCCTCCAGCCAGGGCTCCGACTGGAACCAAGAGACGACTGGTAACCTTGTGATGATGGACCAGTGATGATGTGGTCTGTGTTGATGTAGGGGCAGAGCAGGCATTTGGATCCATAACAAAAAGCTGCAGAACAAGAAATCATCCATAAACTGGACTGTTTTAAGTATGGGTTCAACAGGGACTGTGGAGTCTTATCACATTACCTCAATTAGTTTTTAGGACCCCTTTGTTCCTATAGGTCCTTTGCTTGTATGCCTCTCATAGCAGTGCTCCTCCCGCAGCCTCATGCTTTTCTATCTATTATACTGTAATCACTCTGCTCTATGCTGTCCTTTCATATCTACCCTGACTTCAGACTGACTTCAGACTAACACAGCTAACTTTCTCTCTCAACGTTCCCAGTTATCTGCAAATAGGAGAGAGAGGAAAAATTGATCATAGCTGCCCTAATTTGGTTACACAGAAGAATGCATCAAGGATGCATCGAGGCAAGCCTATGGATAACGTATATCTGGGATTCTGGAAACCTGGAAACTAATCACTGTCTGGTTTTGGACAGGTATCTTCTCTGTGTCTCAATTTCCCCACCTGTTAAATGTGGAAAATAATACCAGGTGACAGAAAAGGAGTATGTGGAGAATAAGAATTAATTACAAAGAATAAAATACAATCAGATCAAGATTATGAAGGGGTAGCAGTGGATAAAACCAGGACAAAAATTATAGGTTTTGTGAACACAGGCAGAATACCAAATAGGCCTGTGGTACCAAGGTACTCCTCCAAAATTAGAACAGATGGTCACCTTATCTGTGAAAGAGCAGAAGCTGAGAACACCATCCCATTTCAATACGGTGTACATCCAACAGCAGTTATGTATATTTAAGTGTGCCCATGTTTATATGCTTATCTGAAAAAGGTGGCTTTTACCAAGACATAGACAATGGACGAATGCCTCCTGAAGAAAGCATGAATCATACAGGTTATGCATGCATACACTGATTTAATTTGTCAAAGGGCCATTTGACTCATCAGTAATGGAAGGCACTCCAGCCCGGATTCACAACTACCTGCCATGCAGTGGAGACCATTTACACCTCTGCAAAGTGGATGAAATATGCTATTAAATCAGAATTTTCCACCCACAAAGCTTGAGTCCCATTTTGAACTTGCTGTGAAGAAAAGCAAATGAATCCATATTATGCATGATAGCTTAGAGAATGAAAATCCAGCACATTCTGGACCTTGGGAGCATTTTCTGTATAAAGTCTGTGATGCAAATCAACATAAGTAATAGTGAATGCAAGACCCTTTAGTCAACAGCCACTGCACTTTATCTTGTTTAATCTGATCACTTTTTGATACATAGGAGAAACAAAACTGTCTCTCTCAGCTCATATTTGTAGTCCTGAAAATCTTTCTCCCATCTTGCTGGATGAGCGACACCTTTTCCTCATTTTCAAGATGCCAATTATACACAAATATTGTTCTTGACAGCCATATACATGGGTCGTGGAAACAAAAAGGTACCCACGTTGGTAACGTGCTGCTATACAGAACCCTTTATGTTATTCTACCACGCTGGGCATGTCTACATGTGATGCTACATCACCATAGCAACAAGCTATGGTGACATAGTTTCTGCAGGCATCTACACGTGACCAGCAGCTACTTCGCCATAATGATACGCCGCCCTGTTATAGCATGCCACTGTGGCGAAGTAGCTGTGCATACATACAGCCATGCACTGTGCATACATCACAGTCTGGGCTGTTATTCTGCCATGAGTTAGAACTTCCAAAAGGAAGTATTAAATCACTGCTCAGTAACTATGTCACCATAGTGACGTGTAGACGTGCCCACTGAGTAATAACATAGTAATGATGAAGGTAACTTTCCAATTTCCTACATCTATTCTGGATTTCTAACTTAAACGATACCTCATAACTATGTAAAATTCAAGCTTATTCTTCTTTATTGCAGCATGATTGGAATGTAAGTCTAAATTGTTCATCATCAATCCTAATAAAGACAAAGCATGGGCCCAATGGTTGTTTTGAATTCTACAGCTTAGTTTTTTTCTTTCTGTAACAGCTGTTTCTATACTCCCTTCCCTATCACACACTGACATGGTACGTGTCTTTAGACCAAGAAAATCCAACAAAGTTGCCAAAGGTCTTAGTATAATGCTTCAAATCACCGCGTAGGATCAAATCAGCTTTTAAATGATACATACATATCTCCAAAGTAGTATAAATAACTAATGAAGGAAGGAGTGTCATTTGTTTCACCTGGACTCTATCAACAGTCACAAAACAATTATGAATATTCATCATAAATTCTAAAATTGTCTACAGATTTGCTGGCCATAGCTTTCATGAAGGAAAGAAGCTTTAGGGAAAGAAGTGTCTTAGAAGTCCTTGGGAATCATAGGAAAATATTTAAATAACAATGAACTTGGGGTCAGCTATTTCCTGGCAGGCTCCTCTAACCAGTCATTAACTGTCGGGAAATGCATGACCTGGACACCATTAATGTTAAACTGTGAAAATATTTAAAAATATATAAAAGGAATCAATTAGGTAATCACCTTTCTTAACATTGAAAATTTAAGACTAAATTGCACGTTGCCAGGAGCCTGGTGTTCGCTGCACTGGTCTTTTCCTAACAGTTAGAAGCTAATGTAGTATCCAGTTGAAAAGATATACTTGTGTTCTCTGTTTTTACATTATGATTATAAATAACGTAATTTACCAGGGACCTTAATCTTTGCTATGATGTCAATAAACCAATTGAACAAATACACAAGTCATAAGGGCCTTAAATTTGACAACATACAAACTGAAGCCAGCCAAAAAAGGGCAAAAAAAATTGCAGTTTTATATTATTTTTATTGAAATGTTGAAAAAAAAAAA
>JAGPOW010001338.1:66894425-66912760 GCA_030014935.1 Caiman crocodilus
TCTCTTTGTAAAAGGCTTCTAAAGATAAAATTCAAAAGTTAAGACTTTAAGCAAAGTCAGGATCTTCCGCAGGTAGACCAAAACAATGACCTAGATAAGAGATAAATCCTGTCTTCTTCCTGAAACTGGCTAATGGGCAACCATTACAAACATTGAAACTATTTCCTTCAGTACGACACCTAGCTCCTATGAAACGATGAAAGGACTTAATGGGTGCCTATATACGTGCTCTGACATGTTCTTATTAGAACTCAATTAATCAAGTCTGCTCCATGTCTTAATTCAAATGCTCTAGCATCAACTCAGTGTCACATGTATAAGCCCCCATGGGTTAAACATGGCCATTGGGGCATTTTACTGAAGCTTATTAAATGAACAATATTTAAAGCAACCTGTGGCCATTTTTAAATGCACAAGGGTGTAATGCACATGAAACTGCAGTATTTTAATTAGAGCATCTCTCTAGGAGCTTCTCTAATTAAAAAGCCTCATCCCATTCCCAAGCCAATGTTCAAGCACCCAATGTGTATAGTGAGTGAGTGAGAGGGTAGAAAGCAATGAGAGAAATGATACCTTATAGCCAGCATTGGGAAGGTGGTGATTATGAAAACAAAGAAAAGGGTGACAGGTAGTAAAATAAGAATGGTGAATAAATATATTAGAAATATATAGAGGTAAGAGTTTAAATGGAGAGCAACCAGAGGCAGGGTACTATAGCCGTATCTACGCATGTGCTTTACTGTGGAGTACATTGATTAGCGCCACAGTAAAGCATTACCACCTACACGTGCAGCGATATTAGGCTGAAGTAAATTAATTAACTCCACTGTAAGATAGTACTGTCCAGGACAAGTACTATTTTACAATGGAGTAAGTAACTGCAATAAAACGCACATATAGATGCTGACCACAGGCATACTTTGTGCCCAGTCAGCCCAGCCACAGGCTTGGCAGCGTTAGCAGCCTTGCACCCCATCCAACTCCTTAGCTACCTGACACCATCACCTGCTGCCTGGGCCTGACCCTCCCACCACATACTTCCTGCCAGCATGGGCCTGGACACCAAGCCACAACACCACTGACAGCCACCACCCAATGCTTTCATCTACTGCCTTGGCCTGGCCCCTCCCCACCATGCTGCCTGCCAGCCCGGCCCTGCCCTGGACACTGAGCCACACCTCCACGCCAGTCACCACCAGATGCCACTGCCCACTGCCCAGGCCTGACCCTGCTAAGCATGCTGCCAACCTACGCCACATGCCACCACCTGCCAAGCCAGCTCCCAGCTGCCTTGTTGGGCCCCACACCCACTGACACTCCAAGACAGACATGACAAGGTCACTAAACTCATAACCATCTAGGGGGAAATTGAGGTCCAGTGGCAGTTTACCCATGCCACACAGGCCAATGTCCCTATCTTTGATGCAATGACCCAGCAGATGCAGAAGCACGGTCAGCAGGGGACTGGCCAACAGTACTGAGTGAAAGCCAAGGCCTTGAGGGAACAATGTGTCTCAGACCACAATAGGCATTCCAGGGTCCCCTCCAGAACCATGCCTTTCCCCTGTGAGGTCAAGAGGTTCTTGGCCTCGGCAGACCCTGGCAAGGCCTCTCATATGTTTTACTGCACAGGCGGACTGGAGGAAGTCAAGTCAGGGACCATAGGCCAGGAGAACTCTCCAGGGCAGGGCACCTCAGGGTTCCCATAGCAGGTCCCCCATCACTTTGCTTTCCACTCTCAACCTCACTGGGCAGCTTAGACAGCCCTGGCCACCACCTTCCCTGGCTACTATGGCAGAAGCCCAGTGAGGACAGGATAGGCACATCCCTTGCAGACACCAGCTCCAGCTCTTTGCCAGAGGTAGCCACTGCCCAGCCAGATACGTGCTGAATCTTGCTTCCCCAGGATGTGTCATTGATCTGAACCTCATCTCCACAGCCAGGGACATCATCTGATTACTGAGAGTGGCTGACACACCCATCTGGTAAACTCTGTACAGAAAGAAAAGCTGGGGGAGAGGGGATACTGTGACCACCTGTTCCTATGCCAGCTCCCTGCCCACCCTAAGCTGTGCACCTGGAGCTAGGGCCCCTGCATGTGTGGGGAGAGGGGACCTTCCCCTTCTCTTCCATTCCTGACCTGTCTGGACAAGCTCCAGCTTGTCATGGCATGCTCAGGCGATGCTGATAAAAGGCACATTTGGGGTGCAGCCCACATGTAGTAGGGGCCCTGGCCTGGGACACCTCTCCAGAGAGGCCCACCAGGGGGACTGGGAGTTATCACCAGGTCCAAGACCTAGCTAGGCAAGAGCCCAACCCGGGCATTGCAGGCCCAGCAGCATGGGAGTGAAATGCCTGTCCAATAAGGAGGAGGGGGGTGGGAGGGGGCCTTCCAGAGCGACCACTGCTGCCCAAGTAACTTACCATGGTTCCTGGGGGGGGGGGGGGCATGTGTATGAACAGCCCCTAAGCTGATGGTGGGCAGTGCACAGCCCTTCTGTACAGTGGTTGTTATCTCTGAAATGTTACAAACTCTCCGTCCCTGCTCTTCAGAACCAGCTGCTGGCCACAGGGAAGAACCACCCACTGCTACCAGAGATGGGGCTCCAAGGATGCCTACAGCTTCTGCAGGTGCGCTCCAGAAGCACTGGCTCTATCAGTGCTGAAGCCAGGATCAGACAGCTCTTCTCAAGTAGGTGGTCACTGTCTCCAAGGACAAGCTACAGAAGATTCGCAACCTGGACTGCCACTGGCTCCACGAGTTCCTTTCACAAACAAAGAAGCATATTTAAAACGTATCATAGCTTTGAATGTAAAAGTTTTCCATGGAAAAGATAGCTGCTTGCCATGTATTTTTACTTATTAAATAATATTTGAATTTAACTAGAATTTCATAATCCTACTTGATAAAATTATTGGTTGAATCATAGACCTCCATACAGATATAGGGGCTACAGTATTCAAAGAATTATGCTTTGGGTTTTCCTTTTCTATTTGTTGTCATTATTCCTGGGGTAGCTACTACACCTCAGCAGGGTTTCCCTAGTCCCACATAACAGGCATCTAGCTTCCCTCTGGGAAGTTCCTCAAAAGACTCCCTGGAACGGAGTTGTAAGTAGTTGAAGGCCTCTACAGAAGAGGACTGGAGTCTTTGTTATTGCGGGTTCATAGCATGTCAATCTTTCTTCATTTTATCCCCATGTTTACTTTCACCAAATATCACAACTACTTGGCATGGTACGTCACAAGCCATCAAAGAAGCGAACTTATCCTTTAATCGAGTGTATATAATAGGAGTGTTGTCCTGTCTATAGTAGGCATTCAATGTCACTCTTGAGACCTACCTCCACCTAATTCCCACTGTAATAAATCTCCTTTCATCCCCAAAATAATAGATGGTTTTGTATAGAAAATGGTTATTTGCATGCATGCGTGTAGATTAAAAGTCTGTAAGCTTCCTCTAACTGCAGACCGCAAAACATTATATTAGACGGATGTGTAACTTGGAAAGTAATGAGAGAAAGCAGCAGCATAAATTGGCTATATAAAATTTCATGCATATCATAAGGTGAACAGTCCAAAGATGGAAAGAGAAACTGTAGCCCCATTTTGAAGACTGCGTATTATCAGCATCTTTTCCCTTCTTCTGATACTTGTATTTACAGTTCAAAGACTTTTGTGGCCAAGGGTATCTTCACTTCAAAGGCAAAGCTTTTATGATGATACTCACAAAGGGAGGAGAGTCTCCCCTTTTGAAAATTTTATCTTTAAATACTGTGCTGTAACATATTTATTCTGGAGGTCCTTTGTCTTGGACTTGCTGTGTTTGAAAGAAATAGAAAAGAAAAGTATAGAGATATTCTTCAACTACCATGGGCCCACATTCCCCTGTCTCTTCAGAGGAGGTTTTCTGAACATATTTAAGCTGATCAGAAGAGAGAGGGAGAGCAAATTGCTTACAGTGGTACTAAAAACAAAGTCATCTGATAAGCCTGGATCATAGTGAATTGAATACCAGCTGAACTATCCTCCAGTTTCTTAACACTAATATCATTGTGTCTCATACTCCATGGTATTCACTGGCTATTTATTTTCAAGAGAAACACAGTTTGACCAAATAGCAACTTTCCCTGATGAAAGCTGGTTTCACGTATCACTTTTGTAAGGATCTGGTCACTTTGTAGAAAAAAATGTTGCAAATGTCCCTCAAGGTGATTTTTAATTACCTAAGGGTAATTGCTTCAAAGAGAAAATAGTAAAGCATCTTTGAAATTATCTCATTTTTTATGTATAAGTGCAATGCTGAAGAAACATGTTAGAAGTGGATTTAATTTGCAGGCTGTTGAGTGAAAGGGGAAAATGATGTAATTTTCTCTGACCCTTATTCCAGATAATCAGAATGTCATTTCAGTGGTTAATATAGAGGGAGTTTTGATGCTTTACAACGAAACTGGAGGATATTGTTCATAGATCACCTTGGAGAAACCTCATAGTGAATACATCTAGAGTTTAAAGAATATGCATACTCCCACACACACACAAACATCACTCAAGTATCACAGTTAGCACCCGTGATACAGTATGGGCCAAGCCCTTTCTCTGAGTAGCCTCATTAACTTGCACAGGAGTAAAGGAGTTGGAATTCAGTCCTTTACATCTGTGTTTTCTCACTCATTTTACATTATTTGCTGCATCCTTTGGGTGCTTGCACTTTAACTTGCTGTCGGGTGACATTATCAGAACATGACAGAATAGCGAAGAGCTTCAGCAAAAACAGGACTCAAGGGTTTGTGAGTAACTCATGAGACTAAGAATAACCAAGGCTGAATACTATGATAGCATTAAGACCCTGGGAGTATTCATACAAATTTGTTTGACTCTTGGGAAAGTTTTTCTGATGGAAAATGGGGCCAGAATGCTATGCAGATACTGCGTAAGTCAGACAGAAATGTACTGGCAAAGGGCATGTTTGACCAGCTCTAAGAATTAGCTGAGGCTAGACAGGCTGGCACCGTATCATATAACAAAACAATCATTACATTAACATGTAAAAAGTGAAATGCAAACAGCACAACAGGCCCAACCCACTATTATTTTTCTTTAATACAGTAAAATAAATGTATTATATGCATAATCATTAGGGGGGTGTGAAACGGGCCATATTAGATTCAGATTCAGCCTGAATCAGGGACAGCGATTCAATTTGTTGATTCGGATCACTGTCCCAATTCAATTCGGCCAAATCTGAATCTGAAGATTTGAAGCTGATTCAGAGAATCAGCCAATTTGGCCATAGACACAACTTTAAATGTTTTTTCTACATACCTTGAGGTACTAGGCATGGCTTGGGAACACTGGTGGTGGAGCAGATGGAATTTCCCACAGGAGCCTGGGGGGGACCCCACGTGCTCAGCAGCAATCCCAGAAGTGGACCAGAAGTACTTCTGGTCCACTTCTGGATCTGCCAACAAATGTGTGGGCCCCACAACAGCTCAATGATTGGCCACAGGGGGACCCCAGATGCCCCCTAAAGCCCAGAAGGCACCAGTCACTGAGCCAGCGGGGGGATCCCCCATGTGCTCCCTGGCACACCTGGAAAAGGACCAGAAGTGCTTCTGGTGCACTTCTGGGTCTACTGCCAAGTGCACTGGGGACCACCCCCCACAACTCCCACCGTGCTCCTGTGAGATGCTCCGTCCACCCCAGCATCTCAGCATACATGAGCTACCTGGTACCTTGAGGTATGCAGAAAAACATTTAAAGCTGTGTCTATGTCCAAATCATTGAATCTTTCTGAACCTCTCCAAATCAATTCAGAGGATTCTGATTTGATTTGGAGAGATTAAAGATTCTCTCGATTCATTTTGGATTTGCAGATTCAGCTGCCGAATTGGGCTGAATCTCTGCCATATTGAATCAGTGACCAAAGCTACACGTACCCTAATAATTATCACATCTGTTATGCCCTAGATTTATTTACAACTGAAGAATCAATGAGTGTCTTATACATAAGTCTTACCTAGTCACCAGATGCTTTTGTGTTGCTGATTATCATCATATTATTTGAGGATGTTCTCCATAAATTAGACTGGCAGTTGTGAATTTAATGTCTCTGAAGTTTTTGTTCCTGTTTTCGTAACAGAAATGCCACTTGGAGTATGGTTATTTTTGGTTTATATTTTTTTCTTAGATGCCATAAATTGGTGTAAGTTATATATCAGCCCCTTATCTTGCTTATTTCTTCCTAATATCTGGTACTCTAGTTCTGCCAACTAATATTCATTCACAACTTCAAGTAGGTTTAAGGCAGTCCAACTAAATGTAAGGGAGGTTGACAAAGTGTAACGACATCAAATTAAGGCACATCACTTTTTTTTTCTGGATTTGGTCCAGCATGCACGTGAATAGATAGGTATTGTGGTGCCAGGAGGGATCATTTTAATGTTGGGGAAGGATAGGATATTAATTTTAAAATATTTCATGTTATCCTTCCACACCTTTTTAAAATTCATCCCTTTTTATTTTATGAAAAAAGAATCCACAGATTTACTACAGGAATGTGACTGAATTATAGTATCACATTATATATTTTCCTCTAATCTTGAAAATCACAAAAGAATAAGCATAAAACTCTTTAAAAATAAACATCATCCTTATCAAAGTAGCACACAAGCTTTACAACAGTCCCACCTACCCTGAATCATATATCACTGACAAAGAATAGGTTCTCCATTAAACATAAGAGGCATCATGAAGTGGATGTTAATGAAGCAACAACGGATATACATAAAAATGAAAATAGGAACTGTAACCCAAAATCAATGTAGTTGGGATTTCCCATATTCCCTACTTTACAAGTTATTACATTTACGATAAATTGATTAATATCTAGTTTCATGTCCATTACTTTTAACTTTTTAATTTTTAACATCCATTACTTTTATTTTTCCAATATACATTTTTTCCAGCAATCCAGAAGAGAGGCCTCTTTCTCACTGCCTATCACTACCACCATGAATTAGAATTAATCTTTTATCTGAAGCAGTAGATTTTTAAAAACAAAATGCTATACTGAACTTAAAGAGATCAGTGCAATGCACTAAAATAACAGCCTAATTTATCATGAGATGAATTGTGGAGTGAACATCTAACTAAGAGAAACACATTCTTGAGAAATACCACACCAAGAGACTTAGTGTTCCTTTACCATTACTACACCATTGATCTAAGATTTATCTAAAGTTACAAAGCTAAAAAGGATGAGCTTTGTTCTGAAAATAACCATAAATTGAACTGTCCAGATTTTGATATCAATAGCATTTTAAATATTGCTTAAAGATCATTTCAATTCATATGTGATGATTTGTTCAGTGCAACAAAATGACAACCTCACATTTTGTTTAATTTTTTTAACCATTAATATTAACAGTATATCTAGATTTTGCCAAGGAAATCCCAGCATATAATAGATTGATCTCCCTCCCAGTTCCTGCATATAATTCCATGAGTCGTGTATAAAATGTATTGGTCTTCAAATATATCATGATCACTTCTGTAATTCTGAAATTATAGAATAGTTTTTATCAAATACAATTTTTAAAGTCAAGATTCCCTTATCTCTTCCTCAGTGACACATAAAACATGTATTTCCAAATTCTTGAAGTTGAAGTAAGCCATAAAGAAATGTGTACAGATCAAGTGAGGTGTGGAAGAACCAAGCAAGATAAACATTGTGAAGACAGTACTTTAAATAATAACCACAGAGGAGATCTTGTAGATATGTCTGTTGCTTCCATATCTGTAAATGGCCAAAAAAAAAAAGCTTTTAAAGGGGTTGTGTGGAAATAACCGTTTAGTGTATTAGATGAGATTTCTCTGCACTGGTTATTCAGTTTTTATACCAAAATGGAAGTATATTGTGTGTGTGTGTGTGTGTGTGTGTAAGAGAGAGAGACAGAGAGAGAGAAAGAGGGAGAAAGAGAGAGATTTAAAGCTGATTAATCACAAATATGTAATTTGTATCCCAAGTCCTTTGGGGAATCAATTTACTTAGATATGTCCTCAAATGGTATAAACATGTGAGTAATTTCCTGTGAAGTAAAATGGAGGAGGGCTTTTCTTAAATAACTGCTTGGGTACAAGTTCTTACCCACTGGTAAGCGGAAGCTAAACTATAGTAACTTGCCTCTCTTTCATTGAAGGCTAAGTACTGTGGTTTACCTTCCATTTGCAAGGCAATCACCTCAGAGCAGCTGATATGCAAGTAAAGTTCTGCACCCTTTCAACCCACAGGAAACTGTTTGGATGTTGATATCCTAAATCCTTGGAATTGACCAGTCTGGAATGCAGCTGATGCAGAATCAGGCACTGGGGAGAGTTAGTTCTCTGGAAATCCAGAAAACTAGTTCCTCAGGGATAAGAAGCTCCCTACAGAACAAGCTGTGCAATTTCACTTCAGTTCTTCCCAAACTACATTTTCCACAATTTTTTCTCCCCAACCCTGGAAAGGAAAAAAAAACAAAACAAACTTTTGTCCCACTTCAGATGTTCCAAGTAATTGTAGTAATTTTTGTTTGTTTTTGCAACACAAATTTCAGTGAATAAAAAGTTAAAATATTGATGTTCCTCTCTGGTAAGATTACAATATTTGACCTCTGACGTCAGAGCAAATATTGATGTATGCAAGTAATCAGTATAGAACAGAGTGAGTAACAAGGCCATTTCCTTTTGTAAATAATTGCTAACCAAGCACTGTGCAGCCGCTAGACATCGAACATCCTACCTCGAGCTTCCTTGCTCTGAGGATTTGCAGATATCCGGCTTGCCATTGCAGGTAGCTTTGGGGTAGGTCTCTCTCCACGCCGTGGTCTGCCCCTTCTCATCTACCACGACTTTGATCTTCCAGTGGGTGGGTCTTCCTGCAGTGTGATCACCCTCTTCAGCTACCTGCGGTAGAGGTCTTCTGCGAGGCTCCTCCTCCCCTTTCACCTCGCCCTTACCCTACCCGGCGGATCTCAGTGTTCCTTTTGTTGCTCCCTCAGCCACGCCACTAATGAGCCCACCTCTTTCTCACTCCCCCTATTACCACACCTCAGCCCCTTCAAACCCAGGGTAACGCAACCAAAACAAAATTCTACTGAACTTAAACCACGGCTCACTGCATAATAATGTTGGGGTCTCGGCCCCTGTCTCTTTATCGAGTCACTGCCCATGACTCAGCCTACTAGCCCTCTCTCTCTGGGCCAGCTACCCACCACTCCTGGTCTGGCATCTCTTGCGGTAACCCGCTCTCCGGGTCTTCCCTGGTGTGGACCTCTCTCTCTGGGTCTTCCCTGTCTTGATGATCCCTTTCCGGGTCCTCCCTGTACTGTAGTCTTCCTCCTGGGTCTCCCCCCAACCACAGACCTCTTTCTGGGTCTTCCCCAGTCTGTTGCTCCCTCCCCGCTGCTGCAGCTCTCTCCCCACTCTTTCCCGGCTCACCCGCCATCCACATGTAGCCCTTCGGTGTCTGGTCTTCTCCTGGCTCCCTCTCTCCAACGCAGCTCCCGCCGGCATGCAGCTCCAGCGTTCTGCCCCACCAGCAGTCTCCACCGGTCCGGCCCCTTCCCGTCAGCCACATGCACACCACCCCGCTCTCAGCCGTGGTCAGCTCTTTTATCCTCATGGACCGGTGATCCCCGCTGATGTCACCTGCCATTTGCAGGTGATTTAAGGCTCAGTTCTGGTGAGTCACGGGCTTCTCTGGCAGTCCTTGTTCTTCCCCGACTCCTTCAGTAATTTAAATCTTTCCTCTTCTTTTTTTCCTGTTCTGCCGCCTGTTTCTGACTCCGCGGCTCCTTCTGAGAGCTCCGGAGTTTCCTCGGGTTTTCTTCCTCTGTGATACACTGCTTATGAGAAATTAACAGTTTCTCTGTCTTTCTTGGCATTACATAGATGGATATTCTTCCCCACAAAAATCAGACCATAATGACTGTAGTGATGTGTTTTGCAGATATACATATTTGCCTTTGACTTAGTAGAGAATGAGGTCATTCTCTAAGGTTGGGACTTAAATAGATTTTCCATCATGAGTCCTCCTTTTTCTCTCCTCATAAGCTTATGCAACTCTTTTCAGGCAGAAATTTGACATGCTGTGTCCCAGGTCAAAAGTAATTTTATTTCCAAAATATTGGACTAATTTGATTGCACTTTTTAGTTATTCGAGTGTTTGAATCTCTGGTAAGATTACAATATTTGACCTCTGACATCGGAGCAAATATTGATGCATGCAAGTAATCAGTATAGAACAGAGTGAGTAACAAGGCCATTTCTGCAAGTAGAATCTGCTCCACATCAACTCTCAACGGACAGCCGTCATGGATATATTTTCAAAATATTGGATTAATTTGATTGCACTTTTTAGTTATTCAAGTGTGTGGGGGGAGGGCCATTCAAGTTATCACACACACTCACACACACAAAATTTAAAATGTTTGTTTTCTTAAGATCTTCAGGATGAAACATTTAAAAATCACCAGCTCTAACATTTAACATGATATTTAACATTTCTATCAATAATCTAGAAATAAATTTAAGTCACCATTGATAGCATTTGCATTTGATGTCAATAAGTTGTCTGAATCATTTGGCAAATTTGGCCCACTCAAACAAGGTGTGTTTTATTACAACTGGACATAAATGTGCACATTGAGAAACTAGGAACAAGGACCATAATGAATAGGAGACTGTATCCTAGAAAAGAATGACTGAAAATATTATGGGATAGTCAACAACTGACCCAACCTGAGCTCCTAGTGCAATTCTGTTACAATGGTAAAAAAACCCAACAACAACAGAAATAAACCATAGCATGTTTGTTCCATTGACAAAGAAGTATAAGTAGTAAAAGTGAAGTTGGGACTTGACCTGACGGCATCACAGCTCAGGGGACCAGGAACAGGAAGGTCAAGGAAGTAAGGATCCAGATTAGAGCTGGGTATGAGGGGATCCGGAGCAGGTGGGTCAGGAAACCAAGTTCTAGACGGGACCAGTCACCCTAGATAAGAAACTAGGCCAAGCAGTGAGGTGCAGGAGGTCATGAACTGGGGACAAGAATCCAGGCTGGTGTCGCAAGACAGAAGGTCTGGAGCACGTAGCTGTGGGGGCTGAGTATAGCTGGTGGGGCTTTTGGTACTTCGATCGATAGAGTAGAATTAGGTACAGATGCGTATTGGTTAACTTAAAATAGCTTTACTTACAATACTGAAGTACAGGGACTCGCATCAATGTACACAGTGTAGGCACCTTCCGTAAAGTTGCAAACCGGGTAGAATTCTAAACAACACATTGACGCTTTCCGAGCATGCAGGGTACAGGGTACATCGGGACAATCGGCGACGGGGAGTCATTGGTGGGTGATCGGGCCTCCAAGTTCGCTCTGAGATGAACACAGAACTCTCTTCTGAAGTACACGCGGAGTTCTCCAACTTGGGCAGAAACTGCCCTAGCTTTTATATGGCTAGCGAGCCAATTGCTAGTCACCAGGTAGGAATAATTTACAACAAGCCAATAGGTAACATGCATGCAAACAATACAATTCCTAGGTTTGGTGGGGATTGATCACTGCACCAAGGTTTTCCCACCGTACCGAGGGATTTTTTTGCACGAAGGAATCACGCTGTGCCCAGGAAATTCTGCTGTGCTGAGGCACTTTTAATTACTGAGCACAGACAGTAGCTATAACCAGGTGTATCTCCATGTGTACTTAATGCACCTAAATTTTCTGGCTCATCAATGTGTTCCCCCACACATGTCTACACATCAGCCCTCTTTAGGAGCAAATGGAGCCTGGCAGGAGCAGCCCAGTCTAGGGCTGCTTCTGCCCTGTTCTGTCCCCCTGCAGCATCCAGGGAGAGCTCTAGGCTCCCCCAGGTGCCATCCCTGAGCTGGCAGAGGGCAGAGGGGCTAAGCCCTGAACTGCAAAGTCTGAGGGTTGGGGAAGCTATCCCAGCTTGGCCGGCTCAGTGGAAACCTGAGTCCCAGCCAGGGGTAGACTAGGTTGGCCCCAAGAGTTGGGGAAGCTGTCCAGGCTGGGTGGGCAGTTGCCTCCCAATCACATGGAGATAAACCTATCCCAATTTCCACAGGGAACAGACAGCTGTCCTGGATGCTGGGCAGCAGCCTACCAGCCATGTGGAGATTGAGACTTATCCCAATTTCCACGGGGCAGGGAGGCAGCTTCCTGGCAGCCGAGACAGCTCTCCCAGTCACGTGGAGATCAGGACAGGCCCTGAAAATTCAGGCAGCAAATTTACTCATGATTAGTTACTACACAGAAATGTACATGTAGACACCAACGGGGAGCAAATTTGCCTCTATGGCAGGCCCGGTCTCAGGCTTTTAAAAGCCTACAGGCATTTTGAGCCCTGGAGCACACATGTAGAGAGCCTGAGGCCACTTCAGGTCCCTGCGTCCTCCTATGTAGGCTGAAGGCCAGCTGCCCAAGCCAGCCTGCACCTCAGTGCTGCTGCCTGGCACTGCAGTGCTGCATGCCTGCCAGGCTCATGCTGTCCAGGCCTGTAGGGTGCTGCAGGCTCCTGCCAGGCCTTCCAGCACCCAGACCCAGCTGAAGGCAGCTTCTGGCTGCTGGTGTCACTGCTGCTTCCAGGCATCCTCTGTCCATCACAACTCCTTGACCCAGGCCTCATGGAAGAGCTACCCTAGAGCCTCGCAGATGTTATGAAGCATGCAGGCTGTGATGATGACCTGGGGGAGGTGCACTCCACCAGGTTGTGGGTCTGGCCCAGGGACCAGTTAAAGTGGGCCTGGTTGGGGTCCAGGTAGCCAGTGTAGGGCTGCATGAGCCACGGGAGGAGCAGATAGGCAGGGTGCCTGAAGAGGATGGGCGTGACCACCTTAGTGCCCCGCTGCAGGTCCAGCACCCCTGGCACAAGGTGACTGCTCTGCACCAGAACTCACAGTGCAAAGTTCCTGAGGACACAGGCATCATGGGAGTTTCCTGCCCACCCAGCACTCACGTGCATGAAGGCCCCGATGCACTTGCAGAATCCTTTATTTGTGAGTAGTTTTCTCATGAGTAAGCTGAACTCACATCAAATGCACATGTAGACATGCCCAGTGAGTAGTATTATGAAGGTGATTTTGAGTACTGCAATGGTAAGACAAAGATAGGAATACTACACCCAAGTCTGGTATGCACATTTTAAAGAAAATGTTACCAAAAAGGGAGAGAGTGAAACAAAGAGCCACACAAAAATTCTAAGAATTAGAAAAAATTAATACTTTACTGAGAGTTGGAAAAAAAATGTTGCACACTAAGAAACTTGAAGAGCTCAGTATGTTTAGCATACGAAAAAATGATTCAGAGGTGAATTAATAACAATATATATGCACCTTCACATAAGAAAATGCTGAGTACTAGCAGGCTAGTTAATCTAGCAGAGAGAAACATAAAACGAACCATTCACTAGAAAACAAAGCCAGACAAGTTTAAACTAGAAATCAAAGAAATGAGTTGTTTGCTCCTAAGGGTGATTGGAACAAACTACCGACAGAAACACTGTCTCCTGATGTCTTCAGATCAAAATCAGATGCCTCCCTGGAAGTTACATCTTAGTCAAATGCAAGTTATTGGGCTCAGCAAAGGGGTAACTGAATGATATTTAGTGGCCTATGATATACACATGTAAGACCAGATAATTTAACAATCCTTTCTTGCCTTAAACAGGGATTAGGAAACCCTGAATCTCATTGAGCTTTCAAAATCAAGTCAGGTTTGAGCCTTTGAATATGGCAAAATTTGACATGGTGCCCATTTACCTTCCTCTAATTTGTTTTAAACAAAATAGTTGTTTAGGATCCTGAGTAAAGAAATCATTACTCTGATTAAAAGTTTGGAGAGATGGTATAAAACTATCTTAAATAGTTTTATCTTAATAGCCTTCCAGATTTTAAAAAATAAACTATGATCTGTTAAATGTAATCCTGGTTATTCTTCCCATCCTCCCCTGTGAGGAAATGTAGTTGCCTGGATGTTATGAGTAATTTAATATGCTACACAGGGCAAAGACACTATGTAGTTGAGCCAGAACCTAGAACATTTGAAAACAATTCTTAGGAATAGAAGAGTGAATAGAAGAGTCAGTAGCAATTCTGTTACCAGACAGCAGAAGATTTTTAATTGTCTTTAACTAAGATGCTTAGCAATTAAAAAAAATGGAATATGATTTAAACTCAATATAAAGTAAAGAGAACAGAGAAACTTGAAAGCTTTAGCAGTTGAATTTCACCTACCAGAACTTGTAATAGTCACAGGTCAAATAACCCCAAGCCAAAAGCATTTGCAGTTCTTGAGCACAGGTTTGTTAAAGAGGCTTCAGAGTCTCAGTTAATGAGAAGACAGTCAAGCAGTAGAGCTGTGGTAAGAATGTGTCTTTTATTGATGCTTGCAGTAGGAACCTGCTGCGATGATTAGTGAGCCACTAGGACAAGGAGCTGTTTCAGGATCAAGGGCCTTGAAACTTCATTATTGAAGCTGATAGACCTTGCAAGCTTTACTAGCTGAACAAAGGATGGACCAAAAACACTGAAAACCTGCAGTGTTCATAAGCTTCACATGCAAAATGGCTCCAGGTGGTTTCTTCCTTCCCATCTCCTCTTGTAAGCCTGAAAGTGATTAAATGTCAGCCATTTATTCACCACATGTCTATCCAGATAACCCACCAACTTAACATTACCACTGGGAACATTGTAGTTAAAACACCACATATTCAACAGTCAGGAGCTACTTAACACAAAAAGACTGTACTGTATTTTTACTTCAGTTGGAATAAATATTTGCTCTATTTTATGTTTCTTTTCTCTCTATCAGATATATCAAAACGTATGCTTTAAATGTGTTGGCATATAAAAAAAATGGTGTATGAGTCCATCTGATTCTTTGTCTCCATTCAGCCCCATCCTTTATGTTATGCTTTAATGTAGTTCTTCTTGGAAGAATACTTTATTCAATAAAAATATAAATCAAACTATAGGGAATATTACCTTATATTAGTCTTTGATTCCAGGATGTCATTAATGTTGTAAAATTCTTGGCATTTTTTCCAAGAATTGTGTGGAGCTTGATCCATGGAATATTTTGCTGAGCTTTTCAAATTAGGTCACTCCTAGAAAAACTGATTATGCAGTAGCCCAGAGTAATATAGGTTTTGTCTTTTAATCCCATACTGAGATAATATTAGCTGAATTATTATAAGGAACAGATGCCCACAAATGAGAGTAAGTTCTTGTCTGGACAGAAAAGTGTATGCACTGGTTCAACTGGTTTCCTAGCAATATAATTGAATTCACACAAACTTCCATGTGATCACTCTGATTTCAGGTCAAATGTCTTATTCAGGTTTACCTTCAATATGCTCCTGTTTGAGTTAAGCAAATTTAAATCATATCATTCACACAAAGGTTTGCAACAGCTTAATAAAACTGCTTTAAATTCACATTATAGATTAAACCAGTTGACCAGCTCTGGCGTAGACTACTTGGACCTATATTCCAAGCACAAAGTCAGAGCATATGACCATAGGGCTTAAAGAGACTCCTCGGGCATTGAGTCTTGGCCATTCACAAGCATACATTAGTCCAGAAAATTCATACGAACATCCTGTTTGGCCCTATTTGCATAGTAGAGCAACAAAGTACCCAGCTAAAAAATCTATGATACTCAACAGAAAGACAGATGGAGTGAAAAGGGCATCATCAATGCTTTGGTCACTGCAGTGGCCGCATCTACATGATATGCTTACTGTGCAGTAACTCATTACTACTGCGCAGTAGTGTCACCAGGCACGCGACGCTACTGCACAGTAGTAACAAGCTACAGCACAGGTGTAACAAGGTACTGCAGAGTAAGTGTCACTAGGCACAGTAACACCAGTTATGCAAGTACAAAATGGTTGTGCTGTAACAAATACACAGTCAGCATCTTATGTACACACGGCCAGTGATGAAGACATCGTTAAGTAAAATAGCAGTAAGAGACTAGTAAAGTAGTTAGAGAATATGTATGCCTTTTTCCTATCTGGAGCATGAAGATAGCAATGGATGGATTCTTGGATTCCTCACCACCCTTCCTGACAGTCTAAATCGGTAGTTCTCAACCTTTTCAGACTCAGGGCACCCCTTGGGAAATGCCAACATTCAGTTGTCACTCTATTTTGTCTACAGAAAAATAATAGACCAGTTTTTCAGTTGCAAAAAGCTCAGAAAGACCACAATTATGGATTTATATTTGGAATCTCTAGGTGTATCTTGTGAATCATGTGTGTAAACCTAACATTGTATGATGCCCTATGACATCCTTGGTCTAAGTGCATGCCATTGTATTTTATGCAGCACTCTGACATGGATGCCAAACATACTAGGTAATAGACCATTCGCTAAGACTAAATTAACTTAGCCAAAGAGGTTCCTAAATTCTTTCTAACTGCAAAGTGGGACTGAAGAGTGGCCTGTTCCTCAGAGAGACATTGCAGAGTCACAGTTTTTCCTACTCAGTTTATGAAACCTTTCCCCCCACCCCTGCATGATCAACACTGCAACTGAAGTCAGAATCTGGATGTATATGATTATCTATACCTCATACATTAGACAAGTTATACTTCAAGTTGTCTTGCAGGGATGCATTGAAGACCAAATTTGCAGAAATGTGATATAAACATCAATAGCTGGGAGGCCAAATCATTCCCAGTGACTCCATAACATACAGCCAGACATCAAACATTTTGAGTAAATTTGCCTCACGGGGGATGCATAGCCAAGAGAGAAAAATGAAAAGACCTATGATTCATCATCACCAGTATCCACTCCTTCCTTCTGGAACTGTTTGCCATATCTACAGTCAAACATGCAGATCTCAGTTTGGCCTTATCAGTCATCTCTGGACTCACCAATGACTTCCCTGTCTATTGGAAAACGATTGTCTTCTTATTGAGGGGCTGCTGATAATGACATTTGACAGCTTTGAGAAATTTTCACATACCACAGAGTCAGGTATGTTCACAGATTCACCAGTAGCTAGTGGGAATTTGCCAAAGAGCCAGTGTTTTAGAAATAAAATATTAGCTATAGACACAGCTCTGCAAACTTGAGCCTCCGACTACCTGACTATGAATGCACATTTAGTAGTTAACTTAATATTAACTACTTAATATTAACTACCACATATTTGTGCCAGTGCATAAATATGTAGGCATGAAATTAGCAGATGCAATGAAAACAGAAAGTTAGGGTTTCAACTTGGCTGCAATATACCTCTGAGCAACACTGAAATCTAAAAAAAATCAAGAAGGTAGAGGAGGAGGGAACCTTTTTCTTTTTCTTTGTTCTGTTTTTGTATGAGGATGAAGTAGGCTGCACTGCAGAACAAGTAGTTTTGTTGTAGAAAATATCTTAGCTGATGAAAAGAAGTAACCTTGTCACCTTCTGTATCTATTGCTGAAGTTAACATTATGTCATTATGCTTCTGCTATTTTGCAGCCTTAAAGCAAGACTCTGTGAGGCAGAATAGTGTTGCTTTTGTCTCATTTCTCGTCCTTTTCCTGGGAACCTTGAACTCTAGACGGAACACAGGCCTTGAATCAAGCAGCTGTGCATGCAGGATTGGCACCTTCATTAGGACTTTAGCACATGTCCAGCTGGATCCTGTTCTCACTTATGCTGATGTAAATCAGGTGAAAGTGCAGCATAATCAGTGGAAATGCCCTGGTAGAAAATTGGGGTAAATGAGATCAGAATTGTCTCTAGGCTTTCAGACAATTGGAAAAGAAGCCATAGTGTATCCTTCAATTACTATTAACAGAAGTGCTTTTCCCACATAGCCTTATTTTCCAAAGTGCCAATTTCTTTTGAGCTCTGCTTCCCATTAAGCCTTCTCTTGAATGAGGACAAATGAGTCTGATGCTCACTTTCATCAGAAGCCCAGTATTGGAGATTCTAAGTTGCTATTACTATGCACTCACTACTGGTTCAGAAGCAATTGTGATTCTTTTAGTTGTGTCTGACTCAAAAAACTTTTGGAAAAAATGTAAAAGTTTTAAAAGCTCAACTCAGTAATACATTATTCTGTATGACAGCGCTTAGAAATGGCATCTATCTTTTAAAACAAAATGCTTGTCTATCAGATCTTCCTCTCTCTCCCTCTCTCTTTCTCTCTCCACGTTCTGAGACCAAGGTGTTCTGTTTCTCTTGCATGTGTTAATAAGGAGCATTGTAGAAGGAGAGCAAGAAGTGGAAGGAAGTGGTTGGCCTTGATGGTTATCAACATTTTCAATTTCCCACGT
>JAGPOW010001338.1:66913201-66931083 GCA_030014935.1 Caiman crocodilus
CTGATTTGCAAATGTCTTGTTTTGCAATGCAGGTTAATTTCTGACTCTGCACACTTATGGCCCTGCACACAAGCCAAATAATAGGGCTCTGCACTTTGGCAGTCCAGTAAGCAAAAGAGGAAAATTTTGCTGGCCTCTGTATATCCACATGGCTGGAAAAACAAGTGGAGAATGTACAGGCCCAGACACTGGTCTTTCCTCTAAATATTTCTCTTCACTCCCTCTAACCCTTTTACATGTTATGATGTATGAAACTTCTCTGGGCACAAGTATGAATGAAATGGGGAAGGAGCGGATAGATCCCTGTCAGAGTCGCACCATCAGGTCTCCACATTTTTTCACTGCAACTGCATAGAATAATAGAAAAGAAGGGCTGCAAAGGACCTCAGGAGGTCATCTAGTTCAAGCCCATGCTCAAGGGAGGATCAACCCTGGCTAAACCATCCCTAATGAGTGTTTAGCTAATCTGCTCTTAAAATACTCTGAGGACACAAGAGTCTATTCTGCCATAAAATGTCATAGGTAAAGGGAAGAAGCAGAATTTGTCCCCTAGGAATTCTTCTGTTAACTAGTTTACCACTGTAAGACTTTTGGTCTTCGAGGCCTGTTTGCTCTCATTTTATGCATGTACAAAGAAGACTGTGCAAGTCTTATTTGCATGCTAAAGAACTGGAAAAAAGGTACTAAACAAATAACCACCATACTATTTTAAATGCCATTTGCTTCCCGTTCTGGTGCATGTGAGTTATACCATTTAGACTCCCTGACAAGTGGTTAGATGGAGGATGCATAGTCATACATCCAAAGCTACGTACATTTATGAATTACTCCAGAATCAAGCTTCTAATTTGCTTGCTATAATAAATAATCTGTTCATTTTTTGAGATCTGGATTTTCCGCTTGAAGGTAAACCTACCTGTCCTAGACAACTGCTCATTTTCTTGTATAGAAGAATGCAGGCCAAAGGGTTTTTTATACCACAGTGCACACAACTCTGCTAAGTTACATTCATTTGTTGTGTCAGCATGTATGCAGCTGTCAGCTAAAGAGCACTTCACACTAGTCCTTTTTGACTGGAATTAGCTGCTTGTATGCTATGTAACTTGCCCAGCCACAAGAAAAAAAAATTTCATAAGAGCTTTTAATATTGGCCGAGGGCAGTCATTGAGTGCCCAGGAGACGGCGCCGTTCTTCTTAGCCTGCACACCCCTTCTGGGCTCCTGATATACTTTAGAGCAATGCGGTGCTGTCCTGCTCCTATGGGTGGTCGGGGCAGTGCACAGATTCCCCTGCCAGGGCAGATTCCTGGTCCAAAGGGATTCTGGCACCCTTTCATATTTGGTTCATGGGGCAGGTTACCCCCTTCCCCCATCCTAATTACACTACTGCCTTTTAGAAATCACAGTCAGTGTTTCCATATCTCTTTATTAACAGTGGAAACTGCTGACTGTCTGAGATGGGGGAAAGCAGTGGGAGAGGGGAGAACTGCCATTATAATTATATATACCAGCATGAGCCTAGTTGTATGCTATAAATCAGGGTGTCAAACATACAGCCTGCAGGCCAGATCTGGCCCCCAGGGCTTCCCTTCTAGCCCACCAGGCTACCTGCATGCTAGGAAGTTGTGGGAATGGCTAGGGAGCTTAGTGCTCCTGTTACTTTAAGAGGAAACGGTTGCAGACAGGGTTCAGGTAGCACTCAAGGGAAGAAACATGATAGCCAGGCTTAAAGAATATATGAATGCAGAGCATGAGCTGGGGCAGGCAGTCTGCCCTTGGAGGCCATGAAGAAAAAGCTCCTGACCAGGAGGGTGGCAGAGTTGCTTCTGACCTACACCAGAGATACGCTTGAGCCCAGGGCAGGCAAGCAGAATATTATGGACTTGCTTGGACAGCACCAATGGTTTGGGATTGGGGCTATTGGGGAAGGTCAGAGATCCCAATAGATCCAAGAGTAGAGCCAGAGACAGGAAACATGAAAGAGAGTGTAATAAGCCTGGGAGTAAGGCCAGAGCCCATGAGCAGGGCAGAGGAAGGACTAGAGATGGAGCTAGAGGGAGCCCATCCGCCAAGGAGGGGTAGAGGTGTGACTAAGGAGATCCCAGTTCCCAGAGAGGAGCAGAGAGAGTGATAGTAGACTGAGGGATGAATGTCCATTGAATTGATTGATCCTGAGAGCAGGGCAGAGCCCAGAAGTAGGGCACGAATTAATTGATTGGTAACATTTGCAAGGCTTAGGTGTGGCTAGAAGGGGGGATGAGTAGGCTATGAAATTAGCTGCCATTAAGGTGATGAACAATTAGACTGTAACTTGTGAGTGAATGAAATCTCATGTAGGGATCCCTGGAGCAGCTTCCTGTTTCTGTAAATATATATTTACATCAAGATAATCACAAGCCTAAGGGATCAGAAGAAGAATGCCTATTGAGACCCAGTGGACTTAATTGACACCTTAAGAGCTGGCTGGTGTTTGGATGGGGTGTAAGGAGAGGTAGAAGCCCCAAAGAAGAACGAGAACTGGCATATCTAGGGTGAATGTGCAGCAGATATACCACCTCCCAACTGATAGATTTTCAACACCAAGATGTGGCTGAGTGTTTGAGCTGGACAAGTCTATTTCCTCACAACACACTCTCATGAGGCACAGACCCACCAGGGCCCTTGGCCCTATCCTGTGCTGAGTCAACAGTGACCTCACAAACAGGGTGAAATAGTGGTTAAATGGCTACTAGGGGGTGTCAGGTCCACCCTGGGGGAGGCATTTGTTACAGGGAACATGGCACAGAATTCAGGACCCCAGTAGACATGGCCCTCTACGGCAGAAAGCTGAGTGAAGGCTATGCTGATACAGCCCCACTCACCCTCTAGCTGCTTGGCCCATTGCCTCACCACTCCCACCACCCCATTCCCCAGGCCAGATCTGTTGCTGCTGGCCTTGCTGCATCTGCCCTATACCCTGGATTGGATACATGGTCCAGATCTAGCCCAGAGCATAGGCTGAGTTTGACACCCCTGCTCTAAATGAACTTCCGAACTTGCATAGAGTTCTCTTGGCTTCACTGGGGGTCATTGAGTGTATAGCTCTACTTTGATTCAGTAGCCTAGGATTCAGTGAAAAAAATGGAAATCAAGGTTTCTGAGTGGTTGCCAAGTGAATTTTTCTTTCTTTGATATATATGTAAACTTCACATGAATTCATATCCCTAAAGTTACTATAATAAGTTTTCAGTTGAAACATTGCTTTGTGTTTCTGATGAGAGAATCGGTTCTCTGGTCCTGTATGATACAATCAAAATTATTCAACTGTTAGTTTATTTTAAATTCTGATTGTTCAACTAGCATGTTAATCTTTGTACCTGGGTCTAGGGACTACAATGTTACTGTTATTTCAATATTTCTTATTCAGAGTGTCACAACCCAAATTAAGTGAGTGTCCCTGACACAATAGACCTCCCCTCCAAATGGCTGGCATTGTTCTAAATTTGGTATGTTCCGCTTAATTAAGTATTTCTACTTGGCAGTTTGTAATTGGCTACTCTAAAGGTATAAAAGTTTGCATTGTTTCCACCCAAGTCGGAGAGCTCTGGACACATGGTAAGGTGCAGAGGACCTCACCACGTGGCAAAGAAAAGCTGGCGGACTGATCACCCACCAATGTCTCCCCGTCTGTTCCCAACGTATTCCCTGTCCTGCGTGCTTCTTGCGTCTACAGGTTCATCTTGCAAACTCGTTGCATTATCTTCTTTCTGTAACTACACAAGCAACTTTATCGCCTGCGTCACAGCCTCCAGCGGCATAAGTAAAGCTTAAGTAAAAGTTATTTTTGCAACCAATATGCTGTATCCTGCCTCTCCATCCACCAGCCCGCCTGACTCCGCTTAATTAAACACCGTCCCCCTCGGTCGGCTCTAACCGGTCAGCCGGCCGAGACACAGAGAATGCGGAGACAAGGCTCACATGTTAAGATCCTTAGCTTCTACCTTTGAAAAAAAGGTTGATGATGTTTATTTAACCTTTTTATGTGTACCAGTGATCAGTATCTTATGGATACAGATCTGTTTTTAGCTACATCTGTGTAAAGACCAGAGAGACAAAAATACTACACTGTCTTTTCCTGAACAAAATAAAGAAACAGGCAGAATTACTGGAGTGGATTTGCCATGTCTCAGAGGCCTGCTTGACCTTGTTTAGTGGCTCCTTAAAGAGACTACTGATAAAAATTTCAGCAAGAGCCTTTCAGGGATGACAAGACTGTCTCCTAACAGCCTCCTCAGCTCTGAAAAGCACATTCTGATTATCTAGTTTGTCTTCTTGACTCTATTCATTGTGGCTTCTGTCCCCTCACAAGACCCTGCCTAACTAACCTTGAGAAAAGTAATTATGCACTCACTATTGATTAGTAAGGATCCATATTTAATTATGTGTAACATGTTCCACTCTCAAAGTTTTAGTTGTTCGTTGATGCATGCCAGGTCAGATTGCTATGCTCTTTCAGCTGTTGCAGCAATGATCTTCACAGTATAGTGTATTTTCTCCCTTGGACAAGGAGGAGGGTTATTGCCTGCTTCCTGCAAGAAGCTAGACTCTGGTTTTTGGTACACAAGCCTAACCATTCCTGGGCTTTTATTTTTATTTGTGTATTTATTCATTTATATACGAGATCATTTTTATATTCTCACACTGCACATTGCTGGAACAGTGCTAGAGGATTTATGTTCGGTGTTTGTGGTAGGAGACTAGAGATAGATGCAGTTTTGTTCAAGCACTGGCTACTGTAAAAAAATATATTTTTTTCAAATCATAGAGACTATTCTTTTCCAAATGTTGTGTGATCCCACTCTTCTACATAACCAAGTTGTTTCTTTCCCAGTTGTTTCATTTGCTGCCACAATAAACTCTACCAGCAGAAAAAGAATGTATCATTAAAAAGATCTCAGCTTTAGTGTTGGCATTCTGTATGAGATCAGTTTTTATGAACAGTCTCTTTAAAATGTATTTGTGGTGATTTACTTTCAATTAATATAAAGATTATCACAATAAAAACAGTCTTCCTTTACAAGAGTGATTCCCAGCTCATGACTTTCAGGATAGATGAAAATTAAAGAGTTAGGACGTTCAATCTGAAGGTGCCAAGGGAAGCAAAACTAGATGTTCCCTGCAGGGTGGTACTTGCTCAGTATTGGTTTGCACTGGTTTGCAACAGAAGGTTGGAGACTTCTGGTTTAGAATCTTGTGGCTGTACCCATGAAGTAGAGACGGTCCCAGCAGGAACACAAATCCAATCTTCCATCTACAGATTTCAGAAGCAATAAAGATTAACATTTCTGCATCTACGATGCAACAGGAATTTTCATTTTAGGCAAGAGTCAAAGCCAAAAGGCATTTATCATCTAAATCTGGTTCACATGCATAGGTGTAACTACTATTATTGGTGCTTTGGGCAGCAAAGGCGTAGCTGGCAAGGGGGCACTGGAACAGAGGCAGGGGATTCCAGGCTCCAGCAGCTATGGCACAGACCCAGGACCCAGCAGCCATGGGGTACAGGCAATG
Organism: Caiman crocodilus; assembly: GCA_030014935.1. NCBI lineage: Eukaryota > Metazoa > Chordata > Crocodylia > Alligatoridae > Caiman > Caiman crocodilus. The sequence goes on from JAGPOW010001338.1 coordinate 66,918,751, forward strand.
GCAAGCTTGTAGGTCCTGCCAAAACTATGCCAAGCAACAATACAAAACCCCAAATTCAGCAGCAGAATTAACCCCCTGGCTCCAGCCTCCATCTCTTCCTCCCCTGCTTCCAAGCCTCAAACCCTTTTTTCTCTGCTGTCTGGCATCTGGCCTCTTCCTTCTGCTTCACACTGCCAGAGGCCATCACTGCTGACGGCTTGACCCTGCCCTCCCCACCGGTGCCCCCTACCTCCATTCTGGCACCCCATCTTAGTTAGCGCCTGGGCTTTGTGCCACTTTTACCCACTGACAGTTACACTACTGTTCATATGTGAACTGAATTGACAGAAGCCTGAAAATTTCAACACTACTGAAATCAAACTGCGGAGTCAGTCTCAACATCTGAATTCTAGCTTAAATCTAATTTAGTACTAAGCACTAGCTTATCTCTTTTCACAACGAAGGGCCTGAGGGCATTGTTACATGTTACATTGTGAGTCTGCTAGCTCAAGTTTACAGTAGTCCCATGTTCAGGCCATCAGGGGTCTGGAGGACTGAAAAGTAAGAGTCCCACCCCCACTCCAGGCTCCTTCCATCCCCTGCGCTCCCCCTCCTGCTGGCGTGTGGCTGCCCACATTGTCAGTCTTTGGGAAACAAGCAGGGAAGGGTTAACCTGCCTGCCTAGCTGCCACCACCAGGCCGCTGTTTTTCTCCAGGTTGAGCCTGCCCTTCCTTGCCTGCTCCCCAAAAACCAGATAGTATAGGAAACCAAAGGTAAGTGGGGGTGGAGGGAGGATTATACATTAAGGTGGCTACAACTGAGTGTAACATGAGCTGTGTAATATGAATCAGAGACAATCCTGCCCTGGAGTGGCATAACTTTAAGCTGCCTAACGAGTGCTTAAAACTAGTTTCAGGTGTTAAGGTGCAGCTATTCCAAGGATTAAGAGCTCCAGAAGCTGCCCAGTCTTACTAGGTGAAAAGCCCTGATTCAGAGGTCATTGCTTTCCAGGTTCATTTGGGTTTGTGAGTGACAGATTCCCCAGGGAAGAAGGGAGGAACCTTTCCTACAAAGTCATGGAGGCTAGTTCAGCATACCTATTGAAATGGGGGCGCTGGGGGGTTAGGCGCTACTTTAGTATGTGTACTTAAAGCAATCCTGAGGATTTCCATAATGGCTGCTGCTGGACTTGCAGCAGGGCTAAGGATCCCTGCAAAGGCAGAGTGGGAAAGTTTGCAGCCACAGCTGTTTTGCACAAGCATATGCATGTTTTTGATTGGCTCCTGAGGCAGGTGAAAGGAGAAAACTCAGCCCCAGAGGGGAGAGGTAGTCTGGGACCCCAGAGCTCAGGAAAGAACCACGTTGTAGCCTGCAGTTGTTGTTGCTGTGACTAAAAGCTGCAATTGGTGATAGGGAGAAGACGGCTCTGGTATCCTTTTCTCCCTGTGAGGCAGAGAGACCTGGTCAGAGAGAAAGAGTTGTAAGGGAGACTTGCCTAGGAGTGCAGGGTGTCCGTCTGGGGTGGCTCTGGAGAGAGGTAACTGAGAAAACAAAGTAGGGCTGGGTAGGTGATAAATATAGGGTTGTTTCAGTTATCAGCACAAGGGGCTGGGAACTGTCTGGGAACTGGCAGTCTGGGAACTGCAGAAAGGTCCTTTTGGAGATAGGGGACGGGGGACGGGACAGCGTGTGTTTCTTTTGCAGGTACAACAGATAGCTGGGCCCAAGGAAAGCTTCTTTTCCCCATGCAGGCCCTTTCAGAGAGCAGAAAGGCACCTTCTTTCTGAAGCAAGTGGCGCTGCACCAGGCAACATTATTGTGTTGCTAATCTTAAAGAGAGCTGATACTTTGTTAACTCGGTGTGCTCCTGCTGAAATTCACTTGCGTTTCAAGGTTTAGACTGGGGAGTCGTACTGAGGTTGTTCTTTATTCAATTGGTATAAAGTGTTCTTAGTTCATTGATACCCTGGCTTTGACAATTAGACTACTTATATCCTGTTTTGACATTAACCTCAGCCATATGTTTTGTAAATAATAATTGTGTAAATAGTTAGACTGTATATACTCCAGTGCACGGGAAAACCACAAGAAAGCACTCCATGGAGAGGTGGCCCCAGCCTTGGGCTTGGAGGTTGCCTGAGGCTGTTTGACACCCCAGGCCCCCAAAGCCAGACATGGTGTGGGTAGCACCATGGCTAGGGTTGCACATAGGAGCATCCTCCCTGCATCTTCCTGACTTGCCTGTGCTCCTTTCTGGACCTATTGTGCCTTTTATGCAGGCATCTACCATGAAGCCAGAAGTATGCCATTCAGAAGACCCCTCCCCACTATCCCCATGCTTACTTAGGGGCCTTGTTACACTGTAACTTTAGGCAGCTTCGGGGGCTCTTAACCACTGGATTGGCTGCATGTTAACACCTTTAAAATTACTTTAAAAAATCATTATTTAATCATAGTCGTTTTGAAAATTAGGTTTGGAAAGGACCTCAGGAGGTTGTCTAATCCAAACGCCTGCTCAAAGTATGACCATCCTCAACTAAATGATCCTAGCCAAGGTTTTGTCTAGGGAGTTCTTAAAAATCTCCAAGGATGGAGATTCCACCACTTCTCCACATAGCCCGTTCCAGTGCTTCACCACCCTCCTAGTCGAACGTTTTTGATCATAGCCAATCTAAACCTCCCTCGCTGCAACTTGAGACCATTGCTCCTTCTTCTGCCATCTGTCACCACCGAGAACAGTCTAGCGCCGTATTTGTCTTAATGCTATGCCACTCCAAGGCAGGATTATCTCTAATCTGCCTAATTTTGCTTCTGTTGCATTAACTTGTAGCCACTCTCCACAGCTTTTCTGCCCAGGTTGAAGTCCTCCAACATCCCAGGAGGCACAGGGCCCTCCTGGGATAAGCAGGGACACGAGTGCCTTGTCCCCAAAGGCATGTCCACCACAGGGATCATCAGAGGCCCAGAGCACCTAGCAATGTGGTGCCTCCCACTTCTGCTCAAACCAGGAGCAGAGCCAGTCTGAGTGGTGGCAGGGAGGCATTGCCTGCCTCCCACTCCTTTCCCCAGCCATTTAGACTAGCTTACATTGCTCCCAGCAGAAGCAGAGCTGGTCCAAGCAGCAGCAAGAGGCACCTCAGCTACTGGGTGCTCCAGGGCTGCAGCAGCATTGAGGTTGTCCTTTCCCTAGCTCCTAATCCTGGACCTGTGCTCCAAGGTGCTAGTGGCAAGTCACAGCTGTGCAGGTGAGGGGCATTCAGAGGAGGCAGCTGGGGGTGGAGGGGTTGCCTTCATTTTTGACTGCTCCACTAAGCTGACTAGCATTTGTGCGGCTTTCCGCATAAGGTGTAACAAGGTCCTTAGTGTACGTTCTGTTCTCTTATGAGTGTCTATGGCAGGGGCGGGCAAAATATGGCCCACAGTCTAGCTGCGGCCCTAGGCTGCCCCTCTACAAGCCAGCATCTCCATGCAGGAGGTGGGGCTCTGGTTGCTAAGCAACCACCCCCCCCTCAGCCTTGCCTGACCCACCCCAGCCCCATACCAGGGGGCTTTTCTGGTTTTTCTGGTTTCAAGATAGCAAGGAGTACTTCTGGGGCAAGGGGAGGAACTTTCAGTGGCAAAGGTCAGGGGTTAGGGGAGGGGCTTCTGGTCACAAGATGGTGGCCAGGTGGTGGGGCACCTGTCAAGGGGTGGGGCTACCCTGTAACCCTCAACAGCTCACCAAAACTCATTAAGTGGCCATCCAACTTAACGAATTGCTTGCCCCTCTTCTATGGCCAAGGTGGAAGGGCTATGGAACTTAAAAAGGAGTACCGATTTACCACTTGTACTGGATAGCAGTACATTATTATCCTATGGCACCAGCAGAAACAGAAAAGTAACTGTGATTCAGAGGTGTAACAATGAATTATAATGACTCCTAAGGTTATCCCTATGTTGTGGTTTACAATAAAATTACAACATAGCTCTTAACATTTGCACAAGGTAGCTGTGTGCTGTTGAGTAGTTGCAGCAGTTTGCCCCAGATATGTTTGTACTCCACAGGGGGTCTAAGTGATTTCTGAATACGTAATTTATATAATACAGTAAGCTAGAAAAGTGCTTTGGGAACCATTTGGAGGGAAGGTACTATAAGTTGAGGATCATTATCACTGAAAAGTGCTTTTTGGGGCAAACGATCTGTATGAAGCAGCAAAATGAAAGAGACTGTAAGGAAAATGTAAAGATATGCCCTGGAAACACATTAGAGTAACTCACAGCCTTTAGTATAGATTTATATACAGTTGTGTCCCAAAGGTACTGCTTTGTGTCATGAGCAGTTCTGATTCAGCTATAGGACAACAAGGAGAAATTGAATGGTATTGCCATGAATGAACCGGGTATGATATACTCAGTGGTGGATAAAGACAGGATAATGATCTCTCCTGATAATAATAAAAAAATCACAAAAGGTAACTTTTTTCCCCCTAGCATTGAACACGGACAGGAGAAGAAAAAATATTTTATATAACATATAACTATTTCATTTCATTTTGTGAATGAGAACTTCCTCTCAGCACCTCTTAGGCTGTGTCTGGCCAAAAGTAAAAAATGATTTAAGATCTGGCAATACCAATATCAGAAGCAGTGGCCTGTGTGCAGAATGCTGGAAATAGACCATATAGAAGGGTTGGATTGGAGACATGATATAGAAGATCAGAAAATCGAACACTGTTACTGGGCTGTTTGTTCATAATGAAGAAAAGCTAAAATCAACCCTTAGTAAATTATTTTGAAAAGAATTCTTCCATTTATTGGACCACAGAGTCCCAAGAAATTAGGTTTGAAAGGGACCTCAGTAGATCATCTAGTCCAACCCACTGCTGAAGGCAGGGCTATCCCCAGCTATATCGTCTCAAAAAAGGCTTTTTCAAGCTGGGTCTTAAAAACCACTAAGGGTGGACATTCCACAACCTCTTTGGGTAACCTGTTCCAGTTTTTTACTACCCTTCTAGTGATAGAGTTTTTCCTAACTTAAACTTCACTTGCTGCTGTGGGGGGCCGAGAAACACCGGCAGAATGGGGCTGCCTTTAGAGCAGAACTGGTTGAATAAGAGACCGCAGTGGGTTGCAACAAAAAAACTTTACTTATAAGCTGTAGTACACAGACTCTCGCCGATGCATACAGTGTAGGCACAATTCGTAAACAGCAGACAGGCACACGGTTGCTCACACTCATGCGGGGACAGTATACATCGTGGAAAACCGCAACGGGGAGTCGATGGTGGGTGATCAGGCCTCCTCCGTGGCTCTGCAACACACGTGGGGATCTCTCCTCACGCACATTCGAACACTCCTCCAATTTGGGCGGGCATTGCCCAAGCCTTTTATGTGGCCAGCAGGCCAATTGCCGACCACCACGTGTGCATAATTTAGTCTAAGCCAATCACGAGCATGCACTCCCTGGTGCAGCTGCAAACCTTTGGCGGGCTCTGATCTTGCACCAAGGACTTTTCCCGCTTTACAGGGAAAATCCCTGCACCCGGGACTCACAATATGCCTAACACAGTTGTGCCAAGGCACCTGTTTAACCGATCTGCTCTGACAGCTGCAACTTGAGACCATATCTTCTTGTTCTGTCATCTGCTGCAACTAAGAACAATCTAGCTCCATCCTTTTTGGAACCACCCTTCAAGTAGCTGAACACTGCTATTAAATCCCCCCTCAATCTTCTCTTCTCCAGACCAAATATGCCCAGTTCCCTCAGCCTCTCCTCATAAGTCTTGTGCCCAAACCCTGTAGCCATTTTGATTGCACTCAGCTGGACTCTGTCCAATTTGTCTACTTCCTTTCTGTAGTGGGGGGCCCAAAACTGGACACAATATTCCAGATGTGGCATCACCAGTGCTGAATAGAGGGGAATAATCACTCTACTCTAGCTACTGGTAATGTTCCTACTAATGCAGCCCAGTATGCTGTTAGCCTTCTTCACAACAAGGGCACTCTGTTGGCTCATATTCAGTTTATTGTCCACTGTAACCCCTAGGTCCTTTACTTGAGAGATACTACTTAGCTAGTCAGCCCCTAAATTATAATTATAAGTTCCTCATATTAACAGTTATGATACATCCTGCAGACTTCTGCCGCTTTTATTTTATTTCATGTGATTCCAGTGATGAATCCTGCTGTTTTGTTCTGATAAAAAAAACTTAAAATGGTTAGCAACCTTTTTAGACTCAAGGTACCCTTCATTAGACTCCCAGCACCCATCAGAAAATGCCAGGTCTTTGTTTTGCACTCATGTTTTGACTATAGAAAAATATTAGAGTAAATCTTCTGTAGCAAATAATTCAGAAAGACCACAACAGGGCAGAATATCTGTAACACTATAGATTCCTATTTGAAATCTTTGGTTTAGTCTTGTCAATTGTGTTTGCACACATGACATTGCTACCATTGGGTAGCATCTTGTGGTACTCTAGTTGAGAATCACTGAAGTTAATCACTGTACCTTTTAGTGAAGGTTTGCTTAAAATAATTTTTCACTTTAATTTTATTTGTCTAATGAAAACTTATTGAACTGAACTTTTCTTTAGTTGCTGGATTATTTGAAAGGAGAGGCAGGAAATGGATAGAGAACAACTTAAACAACCTAAAATAGATCCAGTATTTACTTACTGCCTTATAGGTGACCCGCTGTAACAGGAAGCCAGAGGCTCCTATTACTGAAGAGGAGACTACAGGCAGAAAAGCCCTGCTACAGCCAGGAAGCAGGACAAGCTACATGTTAGAACTGAAGAAACACAGCTGTGCCAAATAGAGAGTCACCTGATTAGTAGGGCCACACTCCACAGCACTTAAAAACCCCAATTTCTAAGCAAGTGGTTGCTCGGATCAGGGCCAGGAATGGAAATGGAAACTGAGCCTGGGCTGCTAGGTGGAGAGTGAGCAACTTGGGAGACCCCAAGTCCAGGGGATGAGGGCTGTGCTGATGTATGCTATTTTACCCCAGGAAGGGATGGTATTGTTAAAGTGACTGCATGCCTTTTCTTGTTCCTAATGTTTGTTTACCCTGAGCAGGGTGGGTTTGGTTAAAGCAATGGCTTTTTTTCATGTTCCTATTTGTACCAGTGGACTAGATGTGACTATAAAGAGTGAAGAGGAGACCACACGGGTGCCAGAGTGGCATGCTACTTGGTCCTGCCATAGGTTGGGACACAAGCCACTGGGGTGCCCAAGAGGCACTAGGATCAGGGTTGGAGTTGAAGTAGCAGCCACTGCCCACCTCTGCCGCCTCTCTTCCTGCACTTCTATGTGCCCCTCTCTCCCACTTCTGCTTACCCTCAGTCACTGGTCCAGCTCTGGCTCCAGCTTTGCCCCCACTGTGGCCCACACCTTCTCAGCCAATCAACAGTGGTGATGATGACAACAGCTCTGGCCAGGACTGGGACTGGGGCAAGAGCTAGAGCACCATCATTTCAACCACTACAACATGGGTGGGTGGGGACCAGAGTCACTATGTGGGGTGGGGAACTTGCACTCCCCCCTCTGAGCTTTCAGATGCTCATGGGGAAATCTCTCTGTAAAGGATTTCCCCAGGCATGCCTGCAACTGCAGAGCAAGGGCTATTCCATAGTGGGGATGGGGCCCCTTCCACATTTGCTGCCCATACTCCATGCTGCTGTTATGAATCTGTGAGTCTATGCAAATTGTTACAACAATGGCCTAGAAATAGAAAGGCCCTGTTTTTCTTATGGGGACATACAAACATTCAGGGAGGGTTAGATCACATTAAAAATCCCACCGCATACTGGTGAACAAATTAAGAGGCTGTGATTTGGCTGTGACTTGGATAATTACACAGTCCAGTGCATGGCAAATTGGCTAGAGGGTCATACCCAGACAGTGGTGGTGGATGGGTTGGTATCGACCTGGAAGGACGTGGGCAGTGGGGTCCTGCAGGGCTCAGTTCTTGGACCAATACTTTTCAATGTCTTCATCAGTGACTTTGATGAGGGAGTGAAGTGTACTCTGCCCAAGTTTGTGGATAATACAAAACTGTGGGGAGAAGTGGACACATCAGAGGGCAGGAAACAACTACAGGCAGACCTGGACAGGTTGGACATATGGGCAGAAAACAATAGAATGCAGTTTAACAAAGAGAAATGCAAAGTGCTGCACCTAGGGAGGAAAAATGCCCAGCACACCTACTGCCTAGGAAATGACCTGCTCGGCAGCATGGAAGCAGAAGGGATCTTAGAGTCCTAGTGGACTCCAAGGTGAACGTGAGTCGTCAGTGTGACAAAGTCATCAGCAAGCTAACCACTTTATCGTTCATCAGCAGATGCATGACAAACAGAACCAAGGAGGTGATACTTCCCCTCTATCGGGCACTGGTCAGACCGCAGTTGGAGTACTGCACGTAATTTTGGGTGCCGCACTTCAAGAGGGATGTGGATAACCTGGAGAAGGTCCAGAGAAGGGCCACTCATATGGTTAAGGCCTTCAGGCCAAGCCCTACAAGGAGAGACTAGGGCACCGGGACATCTTCATCCTCCGCAAAAGAAGGTTTAGAGGCAACCTTGTGGCTGCCTATAAATACATCATGGGGGCACAGAAGGGAATTGGTAAGGTTTTATTCACCAAGGTGCTCCTGGGGGTTACAAAAAATAATGGCCACAAACTAGCAGAAAGCAGATTTAGACTGGACATTAGGAAGAACTTCTTCACAGTTTGAGTGGCCAAAATCTGGAATGGGCTCCCAAGGGATGTGGTGCTCTCCCCTACCCTGGGGATCTTCAAGAGGAGGGTAGATAGGCATCTAGCTGGGGTCATCTGAACCCAGCACACTTTCCTGCCTATGCAGGGGGTCAGACTCAATGATCTATTGAAGTCCCTTCCGATCCTAACATCTATGAATCTATGAATACATGCTGGCAATCATACTGTGTAGTACACCTATTACACGAATACTACCAAAAGGCAAGCTTCTTCAGTTCTTTCTTTATTCAGATTTCCATGGACTAGATAAAGTTGTCAACCCAATAATAGCCTGAATGACAGGGAGCAAAGAAAGAGAATAAGGAAGAGAAATAGAAAAAGAAAAGGCTTTATACTTAGGTTTGTGAATCATCAGTTGTATCTAGGTTGACAATCACACATATAAGAATATCCAGCAATGCTATAAAAATCTTTTGGATCTCCTGATCACTCCATCAAATGCATCAAATTCTTGATTTACCTCTAATGGGAGAAATAACTTCTGACAACACTACCAGACAAAACAAAAAGTTTCAGATTTCTTGAGACTATTCAAAGGCTGGTCTATCTGACTGGAAACAATAGGGACAAGCACAGCATATGTAGACAAAGAAAATGTTAAGCTGGAACTGGAACTGGAACTTGACTGGAACTTGATGTTCTCTTCAGTAGTCTGCTAGCTACATTAATAAGTTAACAAAATTAATGCATGCCAACTCAGTACTAAGAAGCCTGTTTCTTCACAATATTGTGAAATGATGGTGGTGTGGGGGAACAATGATGGTAAGCATTCAGCAAAATTGTAAACTTGCTTGATAAATACACACACACATCACAACCCTGATAGTGTCCACCTAGCTGTCTCAGTTAATCAAAGTACAAATACAGCCTGCAGCAGCAATGCATGACATGCATTATCTTGGTAGTATAAGAGAGACATTGTGGCTGTGGTGGACCAGAAATTATGCTAGAGGCATGGATTTCTTAGGGTGATATCTTTTATTGGACCAACTGTGTAGTTAGGATAAAATTGGATATGGTTTTGAATGCATGACATTCTTCCTCAGGTCTGATCACAAGAAGCCATGCACAGCGTAATAAAAAAACCCAGCAACAGCAGGTGGTAAGAGGAGCTCCTAGGGGTAGCAGATAAACAATCAGCAGAAGAACAGAACCTAATTACTGGGACATAGGGCCTGTCAAATGAGACGAAAGAATGTGGGGCTAAAACTCAGAAGTCAGGTAGGTTGTAATGTATTATTAAACGAGTATCAGTGTAAAGTTCTTGTTTAATGGGCTAGGAACAGAAATTATGCATCAACTACTTTAAGTGATTAGGAAATCATTCAAATCTACAACAAAACAGAATTTCAGTGCACGTAGACTGCTCTCAAAATAGCGGAAACTGGTTTAAGATAAACCTGAATGAAATTAGACTTAACTGATCTGAGTTAAATCAGTTTATTGAGCTTCTGCCCCAGATCCCCTTCCCTCCCCTCTGGATTCAAGTAACTCACTGTCCCCCAGAATCCCAGGGTGCTTTTCACTCTCCCCTCCCCCCCACCCCGCTCATCCGTGCAGGGTGGGGAGACTAACCTTGGCCCAAACTCTGCTCCAGCCGAGCAGGGAGATATGCTCTAACACCACCCTGGCTTCTGGAGTGAGCCACTGCAGGCACGCGGCTGCATTTCTAGAATCAAAAGTATGTATGTGTGTGTGTGTCTGTCCATAATGCTTCTGGCCAACTGTGCAGCATGGGTCCAAATTTGAACCACTGCTGGGGAAGGTTGGTGATGGGGAACACGCCTGGCCATCCAAGCAGCGGGGCTTCTCCCCGCCCCCACCTCCCTGCCTGAGGGTGAAGGGAGGGATCACGGTGGTGACACCCCCCCAGAACAGCCAGCAGGGAGGGAGAGGTGGTGGACGGGGAGGGAGGGATGGAGGGAGCCGAGAGGTAGGAGGATGTGGGCCAGGCAGACCTGAAGTGGCAGGGGAGAGAGAGGGTGGAGCGGGGTCAGACCCAAAGTGGTGGGAAGTGTGGGTGGAGTGGAGTCAGACCTGAAGTGGCAGGGGGGGAATGGGGGTGGAGCAGGGTTGGATCCGAAGCCACGGTGGGATGGGGGTGGAGCAGGTTCAGGCCCGGAAGGGGGCGAGTGGGGTGGAGCATGGTTGAACCAGAAGCAGTGCGGGGAGTGGGAGAGTGGGGCCAAATTAGGAGTGGCAGGAAGGTGGAGAGGACACAGGGCCAGATGTGGGGCTCTGTCCCTGCTACGCCCTACATCATTCTTGATGGGCAAGTTGCTAGTCATTTAATAAAAGGCTAACTGGAGAGAGTAGCTGTTCTGTGAAAAATGTGCTCCTAATGGAATCCAACAGAGGACAACCAAAATAGTTTGGCAGCTGGCATACATGACTTCCAGGAGAGGCTGAAGAAACTGGTCTCATTAGAAGAGAAGACTGAAGGGAATTTAATAGCAACCTTCAGCTACCTGAAGTGGGGTTCAAAAGAGGATGGAGCTAAACTGTTACAGTCATGTCAGATGACAGAACAAGGAGCAATGGGCTCAAGTTGCAGCAAGGGAAGTTTAGGTTAGATCTTAGGAAAAAACCTTTCTCACTAGAAGGGTAGTAAAGCACTGGAACAGGTTACCCAAATAAGTTCTCTCATCTCCACCCTTAGAGGTTTTTAAGGCACGGCTATAAATCCTTTGCTGGGATGATCTAGTTGGGGATGGTCCTGCTTTGAGCAGGGAGTTGGACTAGATGACTTCCTGAGGTCCCTTTGAACCCTAATTTTCTATGACTCTATTATTATACTTCATTTGAATAATATTGAAATATGTTGTCATTTTCTTCTTCTCCCCCTCTCCCCTTCTTTTTCTACTGGAATAGTTCAACAGCTATGATGTGAAGCCATGAATGTTTTTACCTGACTGGGTCAATTATAATTGCAACATTCTTTCACCCCAGTGCTTTCACCCAAGTATCTTGAGCCCAGTTTTCTCCCCTGCGCAGGGCAGGGGGTCGAATTTGATGATCTACAAGGGCCCCTCCAACCTGTTGCCAGATTTGCCCATTACTTTGGGGTGTGCTCATTAGGGATAGGTTTCTAGGTTTTGGTAATTCTGTCAATGTGCTGCTTGTGCTGCTTGTGTTTCTATACGGAGCTATATATCTCCCTTCTGCAAGCCCTCACCCCGATGGAGCTATCTTACAGGACTCAGTCTCAATGGGGCTGGGTTCCTCCAGTCACCAAATCAGTCATACACACAAACACACACAAATTAATGTGACACGCCTGACTCAGCCGGATTGATCAGCATAGACAGGCTGATACCCTCATATGCCAAGAATCAATTTGTCAGAGCAACAATAAACTGCAGTCAGACACAAGCACGCAGGTAAACAGAATACCTCTGAATCCAGCTGGGTGTCCAGCTGACACCCTCATGGGCCAGCATTCAGTTCATAAGGGGACGTCTGAGTCAAACTGGGTCAATCAGCCTGTACAGGCTGATCCCCTTATGTGTTTCAAACTCAGCACATCCCAGTCTTTGGCGTCTTGATGAGCAGACCACACAGTATTTTTGGGTTTCACAGGGATCTTTAGCTTA
>JAGPOW010001338.1:66935551-66948482 GCA_030014935.1 Caiman crocodilus
GGCGCGATTCAGCACCAGCAAGGGTGCAACTTGCGGGGTGTCTAGACCCCAGCCCAGAGAGGGGTATTTTGAGGAGCCCAAAAGGGGGGGCAGCATTGAGGAGCCTGGGAGGGGCCACGCTGGGAGGCCTGCGAGGGCAACGTTTGAGCTTTGGGAAGACCAGTTTGGGCACGGTGAGCCCCAGGAAGGGGCCCTCTTATAGAGAGGCCCAAATGGGGCGCAGGGACTGAATAGACATCTGCGAGGCTTGGGCTGCAGTATTGGGGAGGAAGGAGCTGCAGCTATCGCACCCAGGCATTGGGGGCGCGAGTGGGCAGCCTCCCACTAATTAACATCAATCAATTAATTACCATCAAAGGTGTGGCAGGAGAGACGAGGCAGGCGGTTGCCCAAGGACAGGTGCATGGGATGGGGGGTGGGCCCGAGTGCCAACCTGTCACCGTGTGTCACCCCATAAAGAGGATATCCCACCACAGCTGATGTACTTTGGTTTGGTAACATCTGTTCCTCTCTTCAGGGGACAGTTTGCACCCACTTGAAGGTCCCTTTACCAAAGCAGTGCACTAAGGACACGATGTAACAGAGTCAAGCAGGTGACTGATACTAAGTCCAGCCATGACAGAGTGAGATGGGAAGATGTATAATGTATCAAAATAGTGTCTGGCTTTAGAGTCCTCCTTGATTCATGATATTTAGATACATAGTTTCACAGTAACTACGGTCAGAAGGGGCCTAGAGCAGGCCATCTAGTCTGACCCCCCGCCAATGGCAGGAACGAGTGCTGGGGTCACAGGATGCCAGCCAAGTACCTAGATACCTAGGTCATGCAGTAGTATCCAGCAATTATTGTTTCCCACTTTCACCTTGCCAAAATACCAATGTGCCAGAAGTACTTCCAGTCCACTTCCAGGTCCACCATGGAGTGTGAAGTTACCCCCTAGTTCAGTAACTGGTGCCTCCTGGGTCTTGGAGGGCACCCGGGGTCCCCCCACAGCCGATCACTGAGCCAGTGGAGCGCTCCATCTGCCCCACTGTCTCAGTGTTCAAAAGCCACACATGGTACCTTGAGGTATGAAGGAAAAACATATAAAGCTGTTTCTGTGGCCAAATTGCTGATTCTCCAAATCAGAATCGAATCTTCAGATTTGGCCAAATCAAATTGGGACAGTGTTTCAAATCAATTGATTGAATCACTGTCCCCCAAATCAGGCTGAATCCAAATCTAAATTGAATACTGCCCACTTCACACACCCCTACTAACCACTTATAGGTCAAGAGGTTTCTTTACTGAAGTGCCTGCCATCTTGAACAGTAATCTCTACCTCAGTTCTCCATCTATTTTCAAATCTCACCTAAAGCATATCTTTTTCTCTCTTGCCTACACTTCTTAACTTATCTTTTCCTCTGCAATTATCTGTTATTTTACTGTGTTAACTCAATAGAAAATTGTGAGTTATACAAAGGTAGACAGGTTGTGGTGTAACAGTTTTGAAATCTGGCTTGATTGTTCTCACTGTCACCATTTTTGATCCTATAGTTACTGTGTTAATTGCATCAAAATTTCTCCTGATTTAATTCAATGTAGATGAAATGAGATTAAGGCACAATGTCTAAGATTTGTCAACAGTCCTAGATAGCACATAATGGGGCAAAAGTAAGGTCTGTTAATAAAGGCTTTTTAATGTATGCTAGAGGGTGGCCTCCAGGGTCAGAGAAATGCCACAATTGCATCTGATTCCCCCATGGTTTAGTTAGGGTAGAGGACAATATGAAGGTAAAATCTACTAATGTAAAACAAAACTGGCAGGTAAATTAGATTTTGACCCTGATCTGGCCATGCACCAGCCTGATCCTACACACCAAGATCCTGCCCCACACCCGTGTAGTATAATGGTCAGAGTCCCATTATCTGGCCTTACACTACAGTGCACTCCACCAGTCCAGAAATTTGACAGCCGAGAATCAGAATTAGTGCTACTACTGCTTTCCCTCTGCCAAATGTACGGACCCCTGGAAAGCCCAGTGGGCTGGATGATATGCCTAGGGGTGGAGCATCCCTGCCTTAGCTGAGCAGATTGAAAGACTGATCCAAAAATGGAAATAAAAATGAGTCTTTCTTTTCAATTTCCTCCACTGAGCTCTGGATCCAGCTTTTATTGTACTATTTCAAAGCATGCTGAAGTGTACTTTGTTTTGTGTAGTCTTGTAAACTATATCATTTATTCCCAGTTGCACTTTTCAAAAGATAATTTTCATTTTCCAAGAGACCTTTACCACAGACAGCAAGTAATAGAAGAACATTGTGGGCAGCTGGCTTGACTTTTCTTAGAAACCCAAGAGCGGCCATGCATAACCTTTCTTGTATAGAAAAGAATAATAATTCAAATTGATTTGCAAGTGAGTACAATCTAAAGCTGTTTGAAGAGACATGAACTAAATAGGTGTTTCAAACTCTAGAGAGGACAGAAAAATAATAAGAACAGAGACTAGAATTGGGAATAGGAAACTGCAAAGTGAAATCCAAATGAGAAAATGAAAGTGAATAGAACTGAGGTCAAATTTTACACTGACACTTTATGTAGCTCTCTTGTTCTTGATTCTGCTCTCATGTTGGTTTTAAACTGCCCCGATAACATCATGTTTCAGTGAAGTTACCCCTGATTTTTCCTAGTGTTACTGAGAGGAGATTCAGATTGCGAGACAGCCGTAGAATTTATGTTATGCAAGTGAGCAATAAAGGGAAAACAAGTCAAAAGCACATGCTCAGCATGAAGAAATTAGATGACTGATTTTTTTTCCCCTTCAGGACCCCTCTTTTTCAGTGTATAGGATAGACCTACACAGTGGTAAAATTAATATTGTAGAGGCAGCTTTAAATCTGGCATATCCAAACTCTGAGTGCTTGATTTTGCAGATTATAAAACCATCTTTAATATAGTTGGGGGGGGGGGGAAGTACGCATAATATTTATATAGAGTAGTTAAACTATCATATATGAAACTTAATTATGATATACCTCCCAAATTGCTGTATGTGAACACTATAAACACTGAGGCACAAGAGAAATAAGAACCAAGGATGTGGAATTGGGTGAAAGGTGTTAACTTGCTATCAAGAAGCAATTGAGGAAAGCAACAAACCCCAGTTTCTTGATATATTTGAAACCTAAACTAGATGCAGTTTCTGAATGAATTGTGTGTTACACTTAGACTATACTAAATCTGTGGAAATTTAACCAGTGTTAGAATTAGAACTGCTGAGAGAAGTCGCATGTTAATGGTTAATACCATGTTAATTCTTGCCTGGAGTGCTCTGACTTGCCACTAAAAGGCTGATGAGAAGGAACGTGGCTAGGAGCCAGGACATTTGGGCTCTTTCCTTGCTCTGGATTGGAGGCTGAGCTAGGAGTGGTACATCCTAGGATGCTGGAGGACTGCAAATTGCTCATTTTAACTCTGTGAAACAGAGTGAAGATATCCTAACACAAGCTAGGTTGCATGGCCCAGAATTAACCCTCACCTGAAGTAGTGTAACCTTGAAATGCTCAGAGGGCACTTAGCATGAGTTGCCAGCTTTAACATGCAGACACTTGTGTTTTAAGTGCCCTCAGTATGGTCTAAATGTAATGTGTAACTTCATTCTGTGGGAAGCAATTTTGCGTTTCTAAGAGGACAAACTAGATAACCTAATGATGTATATGTCGCATATAGGTCTGACTGTAATATCAACGTATGGCCTTATAGTGAGGACAACAACATATTAGTAACAGAATTAATACCTAAGTTTTCACTCATTTGAATATTCTCATACACTGATATATTTAGAATGCAAAACAGCCTCACACAGGCTGGCTGTCACACATGTAGGATGGCTGCTAGGTACAAGTGACAGCAATAAATAGACATTTAAATATAGCTTTTAAAGCCTCAAAGCCAGTGCAGTCTAGTAGTGCAAGGAAATTACTAGGAGCCAGAAGTGTCCTGCAGCCTGATTTAGTTGCAATCTTGTCCAAGTTGCTTGTTTCTGTGGGATTAAAAAACAACTAGTGTTCATTTAAAAAAAACAATTGTAAATTACTGTATCTGGGTTATGATGGTAGGCAGAATATACTGAATAGACAGAAAATACATATCTGCATTTATATCTAGTGCACTTTATGCAAATACAACCATAGCTGCATGAAATTGATTTGTTTAATAAAATGGGGCAATTAGGAATAAGACGCATGGTATTTACAAGCATGAAAATCTTGCACAAACAAAGTATTTAGACAGTCCATAGTTTCATAGTTGGTAGGGTTGGAAGGTACCTGAGCAGATCATCATGTCTGACCCCGTGCCATAGGCAGGAAAGAAAGCTGGGGTCAAATGACTCTGGCTAGGTGATTATCTAACCTCCTTTTGAAGACCCCAGGGTAGCAGTGAGCACCACTTCCCTTGGAAGTTGGTTCCAGATCCTAGCACCCTGACTGCGAAGTAGTGCCTCCTGATATGTAGTCTGAATCTACTCTCAGTGGCACATGTTCATCTTGGAATCAATAATGACTCCAAGATCCTTGTCTGCCTTTGTGCTGACAAGAAGAGAGTTCCCCAGCCTGTAGGATGCTGCTGGTTCTTCCTCCCCAGGTGCAATACCTTGCACTTGTCAGTATTGAAACCTATGGTGGAAAAGACTTACTCGCTGAAGCTGGGAGGCAGCAGGATGCTGCACTGAGAGACGAGAGTGGGAAAAATGAAACCACGGTGGATGGAGCCACCATGGCAGAAAATCAAAGAGAAAAAGAATGAGCCAGAAGGAGCTGGGAATGGCTCCCACATCAGCATGGGCATGTTTTTTACATGCCTGTCAGGGCCAGTTACTGGCCGGATGTCCAGGGCCAAGATAAAAGGCCTGGTGGAAGAGCAGAAGCAGGTGCCAGAAGCAAAATTTCCAGCCAGGCTGGAGGGACAGAAGCGAGCCCACAGACCCAGAAAGGGGACCTGGTGGACACCTATGGCAGGGCACTGTTTGGGCTTGCCACTTTAAGGGCCTGGAGGTAATAGCTGCCAGGTGCCTGATAAGGGCAGCCATTTTGAATCTGGGGCTGCCCTTATAAACAGGGCAGCTCTGCTGCTGGAGGCCAGCAACATCATTGCCTGTCTGGAGGGCTGCTGGTATCACCTGGAGGTAAGGGAGGAGCTGTAGGGCATGGTCAGGGGGCTCCTGGTCCTGGGCATGACCTAAAACTGCACCCTGCCAGGAGTGGGTGGCCTGGTGTGGCTCCCAGTGGTGTGGGAGCCACCAGGAAATGGCAGGGCAGTTACCACCCCAGTGAAAGGTGGATCAGGGCACCTCAACTCCTAGTCCCCACAATCAGATGGGTTACTCTTCTGGAGGGTGGACCCCGAGAAAGAGATAAAAGACCATAGACTCATTCCTGTCTTGACTTCCCCTGACTGGTCTATGCTGGGGCCAGTATCAGAATGGTCAAGGGCTGGAGGCCTACCACGAGGAATGCCCAAGAGCTGTGGGCCTAAGGTTCCGACTGGCCTGGAGGTGGGCCAGGGCTAGTGAGCCAAGGGTCCTGGGGGGACCACACCTGAAGGGGAAGTGGGAGGTAAGGACTCTGTCCACAAAAGGGATGACATGATGGGGAATGATATGGTGACATGGACAGATGATGCCTAAACATGAAAAAGGGGGCTGTAGAAGATGCTCAGGGAAGGAACGCCACCAGTTGACTGTGGCCATCAGACCCTAGTTGTGACCTAGTTGTAGAAGGCCACCGGGTTGGTCTGACAGGACTTGCCTCTAATGAACCCAAGTTGGTTGCCCTAAGCATAATCTTCCCTGCTGATCCCTCACAGATGTGCTCCTGGATAATTTTCTCAAAGAGCTTCCCCAGGACCAAGGTAAGACCTGTAGTTTCCTGGGTCTTCCTTCCTCCCTTTTTTGAAAATGGAAACCACATTGGCCCTTTTCCAGTCCTCTGGCACCTAGCCAGAGCACCATGAGTGTTTGTAAAGCTGCACCACAATGACCTCTGCTAATTCCCTCAGCACTCCAGGGTGGAGATCATCAGGACCTGCTGATCTGAACATGTCTAGTCCCACCAGAAGTTCCCTTACTAGGTCCTTACTGACCCTGGGCCTGGATGCACCTCCCCTGGGCCTGTTGGTGATCCCGGTAGGGGGGGATGACCCAGTCCCTCCTCAGAAAAATGGAGGCAAAGAAATTGTTAAAGAGGTTAGCTTTGCCATCAGGTGCACTCACCAGATTTCCTAGCATGTCCTGCGGATGCCCCACATTATCTGGTACCTTCTTTTTACCCACTGTGTATTTTAAAATGTTTAGTGCAAAAATAAGTGTACTGTAGTTCAAATACTGAGCTCAAGTGGACACTCAGACTGGTGTATCTAATCTGTAAACTAGATGTAGAACCAGGCCCACTGATTCTGTGACACCACTGCACTCAATGGATTCAGGCTGATGTAAAGCTAAGTCTAATGAATCAGTCATAGTGTTTCTTGTACAAATGCAAGGTAACAGGAAACCAAAGGTTCTCGTTACTAGACTGGGAAAAGCACAGCCAGATAGCCAGGCTGTGGAGCAGGGGCGGGTAATTATTTTGGCTGGAGGGCTGCTTCACAAGTTTTGGTGAGCTGTCAAGGGCAGCATGGGTAGCTCTACCCCTTTTCAGGTGCCTCACCCCCTGGTCACCATCTTAGTACTGGAAGTCCTGTCCCCTAACCTCTGACCTTTGTCAGGAGCTGTGTACTCACCAGAGGGAACCGCAGAGCCCCTGGACACAGGTCTTGCCACATGCACTAGTAGCTTAATGATTACAATGAAACCAGTTTCACAAATGAAATTAGAAGTATCTCCATTTAAGTAATGCTGCTGCTTGTATAACTGAACTTCCTTCCAACTACGTGGCTAATCAGGGATAGGGTTGAGCAGGTATAACTGAGGCCAGAATCCTGTCTGCAGAACTTTGATTGGTGATGATGTGGGAGAACAGAAACTCTCAGGATGAATTTTTAGAGCAAGGAATTGCAGCAAAATAATTGTATTTGTTAACTGTATATAATTGCTCTGGAAATCATTGAAACGCAAGGAATATGGAAACCTGCAGTAGTATGTTTACATCAGTTATCAGAACCCCAGACAACCAGAAGCTAAGACTGTACCCAAAATACTTAATTGGTTCAGAATGCAATGTTAATAGTGTTTGCTAAAGGGAATATTTGATATAATGTCTGTGCTATCCAGGCTGACTTTCAGTTCATCTACAAAGCGAGTTGGATCCTAGAAATGTGAGTTGTCTACCTATATGACACTGAGGTAGTTGAAAGAGCCTGAAAGATGGACCTAGAAATCTCCTTGGTTGAATAGTGAAAATATGTTACCATGATGTTGATGGTGAAGGCCTCACAACTATGGAACTTAATTCCCAGGTGCTTTCATCAGAATCTGAGTCTGGTGAGCTTCATGTCACATCCCAATGCCCATCGCCCTGCTGTAGATGGGAGGATAAATAGCTTCGGAGAGTTCTGTGGGGGATGTTTGTGATTCTAGACTATTTTTCTTTTTGAAATGTGGCCCTCTATTTTTAGGTTAGTATCATTTATAGATAAATCCTTAAGACTTTTTCCCACCTTCATTTTGTCATACTCCTGCTAGAAACTCATGATCGGCACTTTAGTGTCCCATATACAGAAAGCTACAACCAGACTGTTTTCATACATTATATTCTATTATGCCAGCACACTGTGTGCCTCTCATAGCTACAGTTCCAGTTCTTGACCACCTTCACAGTCAGACAGTCTTCCTAATCTCCAACCTAAATTTTCTCTGTTGCAGCTTGAGATCATTTCCCCAAGTCCTGTCCCCTATGGTCACAAAGAAAAGCCCATCTCCATCCTCTCTGTAATTGCCCTTTAGAAATCTGAAGACAGTTATCAAATTCCGCTCTCAGGCTTTGCTTCTACAAACTAAATAACCCTAATTTCAGCTTTTTCTCATAAATCTTGAATTTCAAGCCCCTAATCATTTTTATTGCTCTGTGCTGAACTCTTTCTAAGCTGTCCATATCTTTTCTGAAGTATGGGACCCAAAACTCAACACGGTATTCCAGGTGAGGCCTCACTAGAGCTGAATAGAACAAAAGAATCTCTTCCCTTGCTTTTCAAGTGACACTCCAGTTGATACAACCCAATAAGCTATTGGCTTTTTTGGCAATGCGAGCACGCTATTGGCTTATCTTCATCTAACGGTCCTTCTCCAACATACTGCAGCCTACCCAGGCCTTCCCACTCTATATTTGTGTACTATTATTCTGTCCCTAGTGTTGGACTTTGCATTTGTCCTTGTTAGGTCTCATCTGACTGATTGTTGATCATTTTTTCCAGCCTACCCAGGTTATTCTGGATCCTAGCCCTGTTCTCCAGAGTATCTGCAAGTCCACTCAATTTGGTGTCATCCGCAAATTTTCTAATTGTGCACTTGAGTCCATCGACCAAATCATTAATGAAGCTATTAGACAATATTGGACCGAGGCCAAAACTCTAGAGAACCCTAATTGATACCTCTTCCCAACTAGACATTAAGCCATTGATATACATTGATGACTCATTGAGTACAATGATCCAAGCAGTTATGTATGTCTTCCAGTAATTTCATCTTCTCTATTTCTGTAGCTTGTTAATGAGACTGTTGTGCGAGATGGTGTCAAAAGCCTTTCTAAAGACAAAGTATATCATATCCCCTGCTCTTTCCCCTATCCACAGATCCTGTCACCTTGTCATAGAATCAACTCAGGTTGATCAAGCATGACTTGCACTTGCCAATCCTTGCTGCCTGTTCCTGATCACATTGTTCTCTTCTGGGTGCTTTAGAAAAGATCCCTTAAGGAGCTACTCCCTGACCTTTCCAGGTAGTGAGGCCAGGCTGACTAGTCTGAAAATTCCCAGATCCTCCATGTTTCTTTCTTTAAAAAGACACTACATTTGCTTTTTTCCAGTCATCCAAGGCTTCGCTTGATCTCCACAAGTTTTCAAAGTGGCTCTTAAATTACATGTCTCCCTGCCTGCCCCCTGAATTTGTTAAAGTCTGCTTTTCTGAAGTCCAGTGCCCTTATTCTGGTGCTTTCTTTCCTCCCCCACCCTCCTTATCATCTTGGGGATGTATAGATGAAACAAAAGTTCCCATTTATGTCAACACCACTGCATTTGTGTTTGCATGACCCAGGATTTCCCACCACTTTGAAGTCCATTTAGTGCCTTAAACTAACACTACTAAGAGATGTTTTAATTTGCATAGCTTTCCAGTTACATCGCTCCAACTGTGGATTTTGTTCGTGCAAGCAGCCAGAGACTCCAGAGACTTTAGTTAATCCCCTTCACCAGACAAGACACCCAGAATATGCAGTATCCTAGATGCTATTTAGGTATTACGTCCCACTGACCTTGTCTGGGGGAGGGGGAGGAGTGGGCAGGCAAAATTCTGGTTTTCCAACTGTGCTCCAAACCCCCCTCCTCTTCCTCTTCTTCTTTTCCCTCTCCTTGCAGAAAACTTTCACGGGTGGAACTCACTAGGGATGGCAACTAGCCCACAGCGCAGTGATGAGGAGTAGAGGAGTGCATTGGAACTATTCTCCCCCCCCTTTTTTTTTTTTACATTTGTATATATGTTTTATGTTGTTAAGTTACACTTTTGAGCTGCAGGATTTTCAGTAAAGTTTTAATTTTCCTCTATTTAAGTGTCATGTTTTCTTTGGTGTGGTTGGGTCAATCTGCAAAACTTCTTGCATGGACCTCCCAGAGCCTTTAGCCTTTAGCAAGTCTTTAAAGACTTTAGTAAGTGTGCATTATAATGTATTGTATATGCATGGTCACCCAGGGGGTTGGGGGGTGGGAGTTAATGCCTGTGGTTGCAGCTACAAAACTGCTTCATTTTTCTCTGCAGGCTGTACTGTTATGGGAGGTGCGATGCAAAAAAAACAAACAAATTCAATGCTTTCTTTGCAATGCAGTGTTTTCTTTATAAAATCCTGCATGCTGCACCTTCTGGAGCTGGATTTGAAGACCGTGTGTGTCCTCCGCCCCCAGTCTGCTGTAACTTGCTTGCCACCTGCAGAGAGCTCTTCAGATTTTGTTCAGGATTGCTTTGTTGAACCTTGCTATGTCTCTCCTCTCAGCCGTCTCAAAGGACAAGGAGAAGGATTGAAATGAGGAGCAGCACTCCCAAGAGAGCCCAGGGTAATCTCTTCAGCTACCTCTAGGCCTTTCCAAACTGAAGTGTATTCAAAAGAAAGCATCATTTTGGGAGAATTTCATTTCATCCAAATTCAAGAAATTTGTAATACCTCCTTCTCCTATACTAGGTATTGGCATGTCCTCATCAGAAGTCTTCACAAATGGGTCTCAGCTAAGCAGGGAGCTCCTACTTAGCTAAGGGCATGGTTTCAAAAAGCACTCAGCTTCCTATAGAGAGGCCAGAAGTGTTATGCAGCAGATGGCTACCTCCAGACATATTATTGAGGTGCCTGGAGGGGAGGCTAACCAATCTGAAATACGGGCTCTGACCAACTTTGTGTCCAGCCTGCGAAGCTACCGCACTCACTCCTACTCCTGGCCAGCTGCAAACCGCTCCCCTGCTCCCAGGTCCATGCCCTGAAATCAGGCAGGACCAAGTACAAACCAGAATTTTTATTTTATTTTATTCCTTATCTTTATTAATTTCACAGTGAATTGAATTGCAGTCAATTCAATTGAGAAATCACAATAAATCTAAAATAGTATAGACTTTTTTTTATTCAACAATGTTGCTGGTTGTCAACTGCTAAATGCATTTTTTACAGTACGGCCATTGTCAGCAAATGCAATACAATAGGATAAAACACCAATTCACAATATGCTCCCATGGTCCCTTGAGTAATCCCTTGATATTAGATGGATGGAGGGCTGCAAGGTAGGAGGGCCAGAGGGAGATAGGCAGGCAGGCAGCCAGCATGGTTACTTGCCTTTCCTCATTACTGGCCCTTCCTGGTTACTGATGATTGAAAATTTGGAGCGAGTGGTTACATGACTTCCTTCAATATTGCAAACCTTTCGAATTTCATCACATTCCATTTCAGAGCCACACACAAGCAGCATTTTCTTGCAAGAAAGAAAGCAAACCCACCAACAAAGCTTAGTTGGGGAGGGAGGAAGGGGTCTCCTCAGGTGGGGGCCCCCAGGCATGGTTGGGGTCAAGGTTTCCTCCAAGATGTGCACGTGTGTGGCTGCATACTATTTAAAATCCTGCCATGCACTAACTTACTAGTGCTGTACACCTGCCCGGAGAGGAGCTGGGCAGTGGCTTCACAGAGAAGAGCTGGGTGTGAAGCACAGCAGAGGCAGGAGGGTCAGCGCAGGATACTTACCAGAGGTCAGCTCAGGCAGCGGCTTCTCCCTGCAACAAAGCAGGGGCAGGGCCTGGGGCTGGGGCAGAGTGCCTCCTCACCGTGTGCCTCCTTACTCCCCAAGGTGAGCTGGGGACAGAGGCTGAGGCTTGGGGCTAGTGCCGGGGAGCTGCTCCACTCCCCAGCCCCGAGGCCATGTACTTCCTCACTCCTCAAGGCAATGCAAGGCAAAGCCGGGGCAGGGGCTGGGGGCTGGTTCCAGGGAATTCCTCTGCCAGCTCCAGGGAATTGCTTCACTGACTCCAAGGAACTGCTCCACTCCCCAGCCCTGATGCCATGTTCCTCATTGCTCCCCAAGGCGAGGCAGGGGCTGGGGCTGGGGCTGGGGCTGATGTGGGCTGCAGGTGCAGCCTGCAGCAGTGGCAGCTGCCCTGCCCAGAAGCTGTTCACACTGGCTGGGGCTGGGCCCTTCCCACTGGTGAGTGTGGCAGTGTATCACACTGGCCCAGGGGGAATGGGCTGGGCTTGGTCCCATGTGTAGCATAGCAGTCCTTTTGGGCTCCAGGACCCTGGCCCTGTTCCACATGTTGTCCAAGTTCCCTGAGGTCCGTGACCCAGGCAAGGCTCCTCTCCACCCATCCCAGTTCCCTGGGGTCCCTGACCCCAGACAAGGCTAATCACCCTCAACTACAGTCCCAGGGTCCTTGACCCATATAGGGCTCTATGCAGGGAGCCCCTCAGGCACCTGTAGTTTCCAAAGCAGCATGCACTGAAAGGGGGAGGCAGGACCAAAGTGGCATACTCACATACCGAAGTGCCATGCTCACAGACTGAAGCGACATGCTCATGTACCACTACACCTTAGAGGGAACATTGGTTGTGGGCACCTTGGGTACGGATGAATGGCCTGACACAGCTGGCTGGCTAAGTCAGGCCATGCTAGTCTCTGTCCCATTGTAACTTTGGAATCTTTCCCTGGCACATAGTTTACATGGGTTGGGGAGAGGGAGGGAGGGAGGCATGGGCTGGGGGGAGAAATAATCCATTAATTTTCTACCCCCTCTTCATTCTTTGGGCCCCCACGCCATCTATACTGTATGTCCTCTCCCCCATCCCACCCATGTACCCTCCTGTCCTCCCGCCCCACCCCTCCCATATACCCTCCTCAGGTGGGGGGGACTTTCTACTAGTATTTATTCATTTAAAAATCTTCATTCCTTCTGCATGTCAAAGAAGAAACTCAAGGAGACAGAAACCTCAAAGAGACAGAGTGGTGGGTAGGTGTCAGAAGACATGGGCCCCAGTTCAAATTTTTTGGTACATGGCCAGTATTCATGTGGAGGGCAAGAAGACCATATAAAGTCGGCCTGCAGAACTTGTGCAAATTAAGCTGATGCTCAGGCCAAAGCCAGTGAAGAAGCCTCAGCTTCTGCCACTGCAGTGGTCAAAGCTAATCAGGAGGAGAGCGAGAGGTTTAAGGCAGAGGGTAAGCTGAAGGCCTCTGCAACTCCAAGGAAAAACTCAAGCTTCAGCTTCTGCCACTGCAGA
>JAGPOW010001338.1:66961062-66977276 GCA_030014935.1 Caiman crocodilus
AATTCCCAAGTGTCTCAGTATTTTTGGTGGCATTAGCATCTCATATTGAGAATCCCCAAAATAAAGACCAACTCAGTATCTACATTTGAAAATTGGGGGGGGGTCTCAGTGTTTTAAACACTATAAATGTATATACTTGAAACACAGTCAACTTTATGTAAGAGGAAGTAGAGAATCCAGAGGACTTTAGGAAGAAAGATGGAGAAATAATGATGGAAGCAGTAATGGTGGACATATTTTTGCATAGTCTATCTAGTTTACTAAGAACTGAACAAAGCATCTTGGGTTGAGGTAAAAAAGTACAGTGCCTCATTTTAAACTACAAGAGAAAGAATGTTGCTTTGAACTACAAGAAGCCAACGAATCCTGCTTTGAACTATAGGAAGAGGTAGTGGTAAGAAAAACCCTGTATTAGAAGTGCAATAAAAGAATTCTGCTTTGAAATACAAGTGAGGAAAAATCCTATCTTATTCTGAGATACAATAAAGTAAGAAATGTGCTTCCAGAAGCAGACTCCCAAAAACTGGATTTAGGAACTTGAAAAGGAATAAGAAAAATACACCATTATAAATACAGGAGGAGGCTACAAGTAGAGAGCAGATAGAGAGGTGGTTCGTTTGGTGGATGTAATACAGCACTGGTAGCAAGGAATTTATGAGTCATAGCTCACTGTGCATCCAAAGCCAAGTTAATGACCCCACCTGCTTCTTTTTTTTTCCCTGTAAAACAAGGAATACCTACCTACTGCACAAGACCAAACCAAAGTATTATGTGTACATCTTGAAAATATAAAAAGTTGCATACATGCCATGATTATAATTTTTACTCACGAAAGAGGGAATAGCAGCCTGCTTGCAAAAGAAAACACAAATGAATGTTCTGTTCGGAAACAAAAGCAAATGGATGTGCAAAAACTCAAAGGACAAGAATGAAATAAAGAAAGAATATTCTTTTCCAGTCTCCTCCTCTGTCCATGAGAACCACACCTGAACTTGCAATAAAGTGGAGGATTTCTGGTTTCTGTCCCTCCTAGCAAGAATGGACCTCTTGCTGTTGTATTGCCATCTGGTGGTAAAAATTGCATGGTAAAGAAAAATGGTAATTTTTCACAACACAAGCTAAAATCAGGAGGGAATTGACAATTGACCCAGGGGGATCCAAAATACAATACACAAGATGTCTTTTGTTTAAAACAGAATCAGCATTTCATGGTATGTGTGAACATTGCAAGAAGATGAAAAACAGGAAGCTTCACTATCCTGATTCAGAAGTACATTCAACTTACAATAATGTGTCTTGTAAGAAGCAGAGGGAATCCTTCTAAACTCTTATTGAATACTTCAAATAAAAGTGCAATATAAAATAGAAAACTCTATATAAATAAATGTTATAGGAGTGGAAACATCTGCCACCCAACTGCATAACCTGGATGAGCTTCTCTTTGATATTTTCAGTAGATATGAAGAAATCATGTGGGTTATATGTACTTGTAGTTTTCTATGCATTAACCAAGAACTTAAAGATTTTTTTTACACTTGCTAACCTGCTGCTGAAGTGAGACCCAAACTTTGCATTCTCGAGCCTTATCCGAGTCTGCAAAGATCTGCAACGTTAGTACCTCTTACCCTCATAAACATGGATATCTATTCACGGTACAAATTTGTGGCATGTGCAGTAACACATCCTCTGATTGCTTCCTGTGTTACTGCCTTGTGTAGTTATTTACCATTATTCAATATGCATGCAATGTGGGTGTAAAACAGTGCTAAATCACTATGATATCATTTTACATCCAAATGGCATGCACTTTTCATAGTACACAAGACAAGCCAGTGGAGAATCGGTTCTATAAAATGTACTGAGCCACTGCTGCCTCTAGGATTGCTGGGGGACAGACTTGCACTAATCTGAATCAACATCCACTGACTCCGTGAAAGACAGTATTTATCCCATGGAGCCATCCCAACGTGTATGACCCCTAGATTTAAAATCTTTTTTTTTTCCTTTTTTTTTATCCACGACTCTCAACAAAAGTAGAAACCATTCTTTATGCAGAGTCCCTCTTCAGTAAACCAAAATGTTTTATCTGACCTTCTTTAACTTGAGTAGGTTCAGTAAGCCAAGCTACTTGAGGCAACGATGCCATGAGATTTTCACTAATCCGCTGAAAACTCAAACCCCATCGCAACGTCCACATTGATTTTTTTTTGCCAGCATCTCGAGAATGCAAAGTTTGGGTCTCACTTCAGCAGCAGGTTAGCAAGTGTAAAAATATATTGACAATGGATGGACTCGTGGACCCTGACTATGGCTCCTAGTAGGAACTGCAAAACAAATTAATAATATCAATAATAAATTATAATCATACAATGTCTTATGAAGTGACTCACATGTGAGTATAGACTCAGTTACAGTTCTTTTGCATTTTAAATTTTAAAAAAAAGTAAAGCTCTTGTACAAATTGGTATGTGAATCATGCTAAGTGCCATTGACACAAGATGGATCAATCAAGAAGTAACTGAAAAGCACTCTGGCTGCCTGGTTATGCTATGTAGTGAAGAGTGGTACAAAAATGACAATGCATTCTCTCTCTTCATACCTTATAGTAAATGTAGCTTTTGCCTTGGAAAAACTCCTTCTGTTCCACTTGTATTGCATAGGACAGAGCTGTTTATGTGACTGTTTAATTAAAACCAATTATCACAAAGTGATTCCATTTTCTGCATTGCAGTCTCCTTGCTTTACTTGGGAGAGCTCTGAATTTACATCAGCTTGACAATTAAAGCTCCAAACCAGTTACGAAAGCCTTTTATATCTGGTTTTCATTAGTTCATATTAAACAATTCATTGGCTTGATTTTCACTTCAGTGAGCCTTCTCATAAAATCTACTTAGGCATGATGGTGATATCACATAAGAAGTAAAATGAATTAATACATCAGCAAAAGAACACTTCCTAGCCAACTGTTTTCTCTCACATTTTATTATTTTGCAGATATACTTGTCAGTCATGTGTAAGGTATAGTAAGACCAAGAAAATGAAATAAAACTAAGCGGCTCTAAGTCAAAGGATTCTTGGACATTACATTCCAACATCATTTGTGGAAGCAGGTGTGTAGTCAGAAATCCTCTATTGAAAAGAATTATCTTTTAGACAGTATCTTCTTATCATAATGCTGCCAATAAAGCTGCAATAATCAAGAATCTAAGCATTACATTATACATCCATGTTTTCATATTGGTTTATAGAGCAGATAAAATTGCTAGAATTTAGCAGTCCAAGTTTCCATCTGGGTGTGAAATTTAAATAGGACTTTACCAATGTGTAGGTTGAACTGAATTACTAAAATGTAAGTTCTGAATATCTGGAGGAACAAATTCAAAACTGGGCATGTGTCAGTTATTTTACATCGTTTCTACACCATACATTAATGTCCACAATTCTGTAGGAAGGCACAGCACTTCCACTTAAATTCATCTGCTGTGATAGTGAGTGTCTTTTAATTTTCAGGAAGTTGATGGTGCTCAGTGAAAATCCACTGCAGGCAAAATGGTATTTTCAGGCACCAAGGAATAATGTATTATTATCCCTATTTAAAGAATAGGGAAAAATAAGAAACACAGGAATTGTGCTTTGCCTATTACCACAGGGACAATCAGTAACAGATCTGGAAATATTCTTGTCTCCCGGTTCTGTGCTCCACCCACTAGACTCTATTGCCACCTAAACTGTTCTTTATACGTGTGCAGTTAAAAACTAAATACAGTTGTTCACAACAGGAATAATATGTAATATAATTTCTTACCAAGCAACTCATACATAGCAAGTAGGATTATGGGAATTATTTTGAGCTCAATGAAGGTGGTGGATTATTCTGATTGATTGAGATGTTGAAGGCAATAGTATATAATAATACAAAGGTGGGTAAATGGCTTGATGGTATGCTCAGGTTCTCAGCCCTGCATACATATTCTGCCTTTTGTGGTAAGCATTGGAAAAGGAAAGGGATCCTTGCTGGAAGAAGTGCTCAAGAGAAGCAGAAAGATATTCTACCCTTTACAACCAGCATGGCATAGTGGGGTGGGGGCGGGTTTCATTTCTTACCATTCCACTGACTTCCATAGATTCGTAGTTTCATAGATTGTAAGGCCAGAAGGGACCTTGGAAGATCATTGGGTCCAGGCCCCTGCACTAGGCAGGAAAGACAACTGGGGTCAAGTAACTCCAGCAAGGTGACTGTCCAGTCTCCTCTTGAAGGATAGGTGATTGCACCACCTTTGGAGGGAGTTTATTCCACAGTCTGCACACCCTGACTGTGAAGAAGTTATTTCTAATGTTGAGCCTGAATTGGTTTTCCAGGAGTTTGTTCGCATTGCTCCCAGTTTTCCCCTCAGGTGCTCTGGTGAACAATTCCTCACCTAGCCGTTGATGTACTCCCCATTCAGGGAGCTGCCACCAGGTCCCCTCTCAGCCTTCTTTTCTTCAGGCTGAAGAGTGCCAGATCCCTCAGCCTTTCCTTGTGTAGCTTGCCACGTACAACTGATAATACGGGTGTCTCTTTGGACTCTCTCAAGCTTGTCCATGTCCTTGTTAAAGTGCCGTGCCCAGAACTGGATGCAGTACTCCAGCTGAGGTCTCACCAGTGCTGAGTAGAGCAAAAGAATCACCTCCTTGGTTTGCTGGAGATGCATCAGTTGATATATGCCAGAGTATTATTTGCCCTACTGGCTACAGCATCACACTGCCAGTTCATATCCATATTGTAGGCTATTATTACCCCCTGTCCCTTTCATTCATGGTGCTGGTCAGTTTGGTACCACCAAGCCGGTAGGTGAGTTGAGGGTTGCTCATCCCAAGGTGGAGCACTTTACATTTCTCAACGTTGAACTTCATCAGATTCCAATACACCCAACTTGCAAACCTGTCTAGGTCCACTTGTATCTGCAGCCTATCTTCAAGTGTAACCACACTTCCCCATAATTTGGTGTCATCCGTGAACTTGGCCAGTGAGGTCTTCACCCCCACATCTAAATCATTAACAAAGATGTTGAAAAGTACTGCACCAAGCACTGAGTCTGACCCCTGTGGGACGCCACCGCCCACTTCTCACCAGGATGACACAGATCCATTCACTACAATCCTGCAGCCAGTTTCTCGCACACCTGACTGTCTTGGAGTTAAGCGCACTATCCTTGAATTTTCTCGTGAGGATATTGTGGGATACTAGATCAAAGGCCTTTTGGAAGTCTAGGTATACAACCTGTTGTCTTGTGTCCTGTTGGTGAATTACCTGGTCATAGAAGGAGATGAGGTTGGTAAGGCAAGACCTACCTGCAAGAAAGCCATGCTGGCTATCATTCAGAATCTTACCTTCTGCAAGCTTATTACAGCTAGACTCCTTGATAAACATTCTTAGGATTTTCCCTAGGATGGAAGTTAGCCTGATTGGTCTATAGTTACTCCTGCCTTTCTTGTGGGTCAGCACAACATTGACCCTCTTCCAGTCCTCTGGGACTTCTCCAGAGCACCAAGGCTTGTGGAAGAGTTTTGCCAAGGGTTCCGCAATGACTTCAGCCAGCTCCTTCAGCACTCTCGGATGAAGATCATCCAGTCCCGCTGACTTATGTATATCTAAATTTTAATTGGTCATACACCAATTCTACTGCAATAGTAGGAAGGAAATTATTCCTACCAAGCTCATCGTTCACTCTACCTGACGTTGCTTTCCCCTTAGTCCAGTGAAAGACTGAGGTGAAGTAGTCATTCAGGAGTTCAGCTTTCTTTCAATATGAATCAATGTAAATAATGTAAGAACTTCAGCCATGTTCATAATATGGGGGTGTGTCTGTGAGTGTACACCCAGTAAATAACATGAGAATTATTATTTGTCAGATTGTTTTAATAGTGATTATTCATGAGCATCATTTTTATCTTATGTTTGTGTTTGCTACTTAGATGTTAAGCAGGCAGGGGTCAACTAAGTACTCCTAGATTTTCATGCCAACTATTTTCCACCATACATATTGAGACATTTTTGTAGCACATGATATAGTATGTCCTAAATATGGACAAATACAAGACATTGCCCACAGTTTTTTGCTCAATAAGATATAGGTACATACATTATTCAGCCAAGAAAGTCATTCTATAGATTTCTTGCCATAAAAATAAAATTAAATAAAACATTTGCATTTCTAAAACAATACCTAAATATTTATTTTTAGATCTCTCCAATACATATCCAAGAGACTGAAACAGCTTTATTTAAAAAATATTATAATATTCTCTATAAATAGCAAAAAGGTATAATTACGTATTTAACTAAGAGATAGTCACTATATTAAATAATATAGGTTTCAAAAAATTGTATAATTATATGTTTGCCTGAGACCATAAAAATGCTTTTTTAAGATATTAAATATACATACCCAGAAATTGAGTTTAAAGGAAACTGTAAATAATGTAAGAACAGGCGTTAGACTTCCACAACTTGTGTGGCTTGAAAATATGTGGCCCACTTTACCTCTTATCTACTCCTATGTAACTTAATTGCTTTTCATGGAGTTATTTCTGATTTATACCAGTGTAACTAAGAGCAGGATCAGACTCTAGGCTGAAATTTTGCTCCCTCTAAATCATACTGGTTTCTTAACCTTGACTCCATTTGTCCTAGTGAACTTGCCAGCTTGAAAGTGAACTATGTTGAACTATAGTCATTCATCTTATTACCCAATGGATACCTAAAACCTACATAAACAAATGCTCAAATTATCTGAAATGCTAGGATGTTACAAGTATACCAATGTGTGCTAATCCTTTTAATATAACTTGAATTTCTTGTCCACTGAAAGTGCAATTTGTGAACTTATAGAAACAAAGAAGAAATGTCCTGTACCCAAAATGTGATAAATCCCAGGTTTTTTGTTATGTGGAGGTACAATGTATTATGTTTAATTCTTTAGAGTTTATTCATTCTAGTCAGTCTATGACAACCTATGTAGTTCTACTTATTTTAATATTATTTTCTACATGTCTCTTTTCAGGTTTCTTCATTTTTTCCCCAAGTTTTCAGGTTTTCAAAAGAGAGCATTTGTACTTAAGTTAAATGTGTTTTCCTTGCTGGTCCATGCAGCAAAATGAGTCCTACGTGTCTGACATCCAAGCCTGTTGCTATGGAAAAGGTTACTCTGCCCCACTCATACAGAAAAGTGCTCTTTTGATAACTGACAAAACAAGGACATTTTGCCTCATCACTAGCTTATAGACATTTGACTTGTTATTCTGATATTAATGTTTCAAACCCAATGAAATGCTAACATGGCGGGGGGCTTGTTGTTTTACATTGTTTTTCCAGATTTTCGAAATACTTTTGGCTAAGATTAAGCATTTTTGGTACCAAGCGGAGGGGGCCAGGGCTGGCTCTGGCCCTCCCACTGCCCCCGGGAGTGAAAGGCAGCGTTTGCAGCAACAGCTCAAGCAGCTCACCCCCATGCAGAAAAATACCCACGATAAACATTAAGTAAGTAACTCACACCTTTGCAAAGGCTGCGGCAGTGGCGGACCTACATTTTTAGGGCCCTGAAGCTTGAACCGTTATGGGGGCCCCTTTGCAACCAGCAACGAGGTCTGGGTAACCACTGTTATCTTCCCCCCGGGATTAGGGGCCCTGAAGCTTAAGCTTCATTAAGCTTCATTAGTTTCATAGTAGATCTGCCCCTGACTGCGGGGTGCAGAGACCCCAGCCCAAGAGGGGCAATACTGAAGGAGCCTGAGCACGGGCACGACAAGCCCGAGAGGGACAGCATTTTGAGAAGTCCTAGAAGGGGGCAGCACTCTGAGAGGCCCAGGACAGGCGTAGCGAGGCCGGTCAGAGGCTAGCACGGCAATAGACCTCAGCAAGAGGCAGGGTGCTGCGGTGAACCCCGGAGGAAAGGGGTTAGCAGCACAACGCTCCCAGAGAAGGGCAAGCTGCTGCGGTGGTTCCCGGTCAAAGGGGACAGCAGCATGGCACACCCGGCAAAAGAGAGGGTAGCCGGGCGGTGGGCCTAAAAAGGCCAGAGGCTCGCTGGAGACAAGGGTCCCTGAGCAGGACGGTACTTTTGGGCACCGAGACCCCGGAGAGGGTTGACACTTTGGAGAAGGCCCGGAGTGGGCATCGTGAGCCCCAAGGGAGGGGCAGGACATTAGAGAGGGTACCAAGAGCGCCCAGGAGGGGCACTAGTATAAAGAAGCACGTAGAGAAGGCCTGAGAGCAGGCTGGATAATAGAGAAGGCCCGAGAGAGGAGGGGTGTAATGGACTGAACAACGTCTTTCACATCCGCAAGGCTTGGGACATGGTATTAGGGGTTGGTCTGAGCCACACGTAGCCCTATAAGGCTAGGGTGCCTGGGGAGCACCCATTATACAGGGAGATCCCAGAGAGAGTCCGGGAAATCACGGGGACAGAGGTCCCGATACGCCGTGCCCAGGGAGGTATAAGGCAGCCTCCCAACTATATTTAAGAACAAGACATGGTGGGCGAGAATAAGAGGGTGTCCTTGGGCCGGCCTTGACGTGGCGAGAGGGACCTCAGGGAGATCACGGCCCTCCCTGGCGGAGCCCACCATGACAAAAGTAAATCAGATTAGTGGGACAATGTAATGTCCTATTTCACTTTATGTGCCAAAATGGCAGCTGCCCAGCCCATAACTGCCATTTTTGGCGTTTAGGCACTTTGTGTGCCTGCTCCACATGCTATGTAGATGCATAAGTGTCCACACAACTACTGAGCTTGTATCAGCTGATTCTGACCAGGCAGGTAGAGGGCTCCCCATGTGTACTTGCGAAAAAATCCCCAATTTCTAGCCCGACATAAATGAAAAGGATGGACATTTTAACTCAGTGCTTAGGGCACTTGTACTGAGTTGGTTTGAAACCTTCATCTCTCCGAACGTCCCACCATCATGCCTTAAATACCAGAACACAGGTCAGGTATTGCCCAGCACTGTCCCCAGTGCCCCCCACATTTTGAAAGTGAGCCACTGCACCTTTCATTTATCAGCTTGACAGCAGCTGGAAAGTTTCTCTTCCGGGAGGAGCAAGGAACCAGGCCAGAACTCAGGGCTTTTTCTATTCCAGAGAAGTGGTCATCTTACTACACCACAACCCCTATCTCATAGTTTCATAGTAGTTTCATAGTATCTAGGGTCAGAAGGGGCCTAGAGCAGGCCATCTAGTCTGACCCCCCGCCAATGGCAGGAGCAAGTGCTGGGGTCACAGGACCCCAGCCAAGTACCTATCTCATTTTCTTCCTTCTGTTTCCACATCTCCCTCTTTTGACTGCCCAGGGTGCTGACATGAAAAGGTGGGCTATAGAAGCCAGCTGGCTAATGCCTATCCTGTGAGCTGGCGGTGAGAGTGCTGTGTTGGGAGGTCTTCTATTCAGCGTTACAGTCAGTTATGGTGTTAATTTATGCCTCATGAGAGGCAATGAAACATATGTCTTAAAGCAAACAGGGTGGGGCAGCTGAAAGAAGCTTTAAGATCTCTTCTCATTTTCCCAGATCTTTCTCCAGTCTTAAAAAAAAAATCCATTCAGCATTTCATAACACTTCCAAATTCTTAGCCCCAGGCTTTGTCAAAACTCCTTCTAACTAGCTGTGGTGTTGTCAGCTACACTGTACAAACACTATACAGTATCTTGGGGTATAGGAATGGTTTCTTGTCTATATATATGTATAGTACATAAAACTGGATTCTGTTTTAGTAGTTCTCACTAAAATCTCCCTGTGCAGGCGGGCACCACTACTGCCACCTGCATGTTCCTGGCCCAGCTCCTCTTGAGCAGCAAGAGGGGTGGGCTGGGCTGGGCACTGCTCCTCCTGGGGCAGGGACTGGCCACAGCAAGGGGGGGCTGCTGTAAGTGCAGGCTGCTCATGTGTGCACACAGGTGGTGGCCCCCTGACCACGTTGTACACCCCTAAGGCTGGCTCCACAGACACAGACTTTTAAATCTCTTTGTCTCAGGTCACAGGCAAGCCCAAAGTCAGTCTTTGGGACTACTGCCCCAAGTTAGCAAACCAGCCGAGGCCTAGACAGGCTAAGATTATCAGAGAGATGTGCTTTAATTGTGTTGCATCTGTTTCCAAAACCTTAGAGTAATGTAATAGAGCAGAAATTCTAATAACAGGTACAGTGTGCAGTTTTTAGCATGAGAGGAATAAAATCTGAAGACGGCCGAATGCCAAGACTCTGATGCCTGATTCAAATGACTATAGATGGAAAACAACTCCTTCCACCTGCACTACCATTGTTTATTTTTTAGATGAGAAGACCGCTAAGGAAACTGCGGCTGGTTAGAGATATTGAAGTAATGCGAAGTGAATAAATGTACAAATTGTAGCAGTTAACAGAGGTTTAAAAAACTAAGGTCAAACGTTTCAGAAATGGACAGATGTTGGGTTCATTGAATCTGGCTTAGTTTTTGGACTCTCAGCCTAAGACAAGTAGACATGGTTATCACTGCCCAGGTCTGCACCCAGGGACATCCTGCCTCCCTCCTACCCCTGGACCTTTTGTGCAGATTTCTGGGTCCAAAGTCTCCAGCAGCAAACAGTGTGGAGGGGCGACAGTTGAAGTGCCCTGCTGCTGAGAGGAGATGTCACTTCATTTTTTTGCCACATTTCCTGGCACAACGATGTTTACGTCTGCATTCACTGACACACTCTCTTGTGCTGCCACTGCTTGCTGCTGGGGCTGGGGCTGGAGCTGGAAAGTGCAAGAAGAGTGAGGACGGGCACTCCAAACCTCAGTGCCTATGCCCCCCATTGCCTGCCCCTGCCCCTTGTTCCTTCTACTTAGCCACCCGTGCTTTTTGCCCCTCCTGCCACCACTTGCCTTCTCTCATGGCTTCAGCCCAGGACATGCAACACTTGGTGACTTTGGACCTCACCCTGCCAGGCAGCAGGGATGGCAGGAGCTCCAGCCCTGGCTCTGGCCAAGTTCCTGAGCCAGGTTCCCTTGGGCTCCACTTGTGTACCCATCTTTACACTACTGCAAGCAGAACCTGGTATTATTGGCAATTAGAACTAAACGTTTCTTTTGACCATCGGTGATAGGCCTCACCATTTGTGAAAACTGGGTTTTAATTCTTTTATT
This sequence comes from Caiman crocodilus, assembly GCA_030014935.1. Classification (NCBI taxonomy): domain Eukaryota; kingdom Metazoa; phylum Chordata; order Crocodylia; family Alligatoridae; genus Caiman; species Caiman crocodilus. Next base: position 66,972,200 of record JAGPOW010001338.1, read on the forward strand.
ATGGGCATCCAAAAAATGAGGAACACAATCGCTGACAGCTCCTGAAAACGCAGCTTCCTGTTTCCACCTGTACATATTACATTTAGCACCTCCCTACAGCTAGCTAGCTGTGGTAGAACAAGTGAGAATTTGCGATCCGGTAATGTGATCTGAAAAATCACTTCACTTCACAGGCATTCTTCTTTGCAGAATAACAATTAGCTTTTATATTTAGAATTGAATTTAAACTGAGATTTCCAGTATCTTTAAAAAGAAAGCTAAACCTAGTAAGGTTTTCTTTGTTTGCATGCCATTTGCTTCTGCTTACTCCTGAATTCCTGCTGATTAGCACTAATCTGTATACCATCCCTTATTTGAATGACAAATCCCACTTTTTACACACACAAAAAAGAAAGAAAGAAAAAAAAAGAATAGAAATATGGCAAGCATGTATAGAACTGACAAGGGTGGGGAGAACTATTTTCTGTTCTAGAAATGGCAGCTGAATAAAAATATCTTATTTCTTGTAATGTTCTTAAATTACTAGAGAATCATTTGCTTTTCCCTGAGCAATGCTAAGGGTTTTTATTGTTATTTTGATTATTTTAAAAAAGGAAAATTCTATCTGATGAGCTGTAAACTTTCAACACTTACCAGCATTAAAAAGAAATATGTCAAGACCAAACGAAGGGAAAAACTGCTTCAGTCTGGTAGAGCTAGTTCTTTCATCTATACCAAAAAAATTTTAATTCCCCAAAGAGCATTCTGATAATAGTGCATTCCTAATACAATGAAAAATTAAAGGTCATAAGGGAAAAAAACAAAACCCCGAACACATTGTTTTTTATATATTTTGAAGCCTTTCAATCCATATATGTGAGCTAGATCAAAACAGTGGGCTGGATTTTGTTTCCCATTTGTAGTGAAACTAAAGTACGTGTACGTGGAGTACCTAAGCTGTGGCTCCACAGATTGCAAGAAGTTGATCCAGGAGCATAGTTGCTACCCAACACACGCTGCTTCTGTGACTTATGTACGAGAAACCGAGACAGGGATGCATCTACACATGCACTTTACTGTGGAGTAGACTAAGAAGCTCCACAGTAAAATGCCACCATCTATACGTGTGCCAACATTAGGGCACAGTAAACTTATTAACTCTGCCATAAGATAGTACTGTCGGTAACAGTACTATCTTACGGTGGAGTGATTAACTACTCTGAAGCGCACATGTAGACACTGATCAAGGATGTAAATTACACTCAGTCAACCCAGCTACCTGGGGTCCTGCTCCTCCCTGGTTCAAATTGCTGCTGTTCCAGGTACACATGTAGACGCTTCACCTGGGAGCAGTTTATTGTGACTAAAACTGCTCCAGAGTTTATTACTTTGCATTAATTGCACATATGGATGCACCTAGGGACATTAAGGTCTTGATTCTCCCCCTACTCATACCAGGTTTGTATTGGTGTAACTACTTAGACTTCAGTGGACTTCAGCATGTGAGTATGGTACAACATACAGAGATACCTGAGCTACCTATGAATGAGCTAGCGTATCTACTGGAAACCGTATACCTGCATTAGAACCAATACCCTGCCCAAGATAATATATCTTGCTCAAGACCAGACTAAGGATAAAGCTGCTCCTCAGAAGAGTACATTTCTCCAAGCAAAACACTGCACTAACATGATTATATTTTGGGTCCCCAAACTAGCTCATTTAGAGCTAGCTCATACTTTTATTCACAGTTCTATATTGATCTGGGTAGATATACCCAAAGCGACTTACGTGTCAGCAGCAGAGCCAAGAATTTAACCCATGTTCCTAAATCCCGGTACTGTAACAACTAGTCCACCCTTTTTCTGCCCATGAATGGATTCGGGGTTTTGGAAAGGGGGGTGCAGAAGCAGCAACCTGCACTGCAGGGATGGCTGAACCCTGGCTCCCAGCCTCCTCCCCACATCAAAACAGGCAGCCTGCACCACAGGAGCACCAGCTTCCTTCCTTTGTGTGCTCATCAGCACATTTCTTTCCGCCCCTTCCATACTGTACCTCTCCTACTCACCACTGCAGCTGTTCCCAGCTGATCCAGGGGCAGGATGGGGGGTGATCCAGAGCCATTCCTGCCCCTCACCAGCTGGGATGCACATAAAGTCAGACTCAGCTAGAGGTAGCAGTGGCAGCAGCCAGGTTTCCTTCCTCTGTGCTTGCTCCTAGGCTGGCAGGGAATGCTGGGAGACCCTGTCAGGAAGAAGGGACTCACCCACTATTGCCACTGTCCATAGCTGAGCCCAGGTCCACATGGAACTCAGCTGGAAAAGGCAAGACAGCTCTGGAATTACTTGCACTCCAACCCCATTCACCCTCCCGAGACAACTGGAGACAACTGCAGGAATGGGGGAGGGAAGGGGGCATGCAACCGAGCATAGAGGGGAAGGGAGAGAGAAATTCTGCTATGCTCTGGGGACTTAAAAAAGGGTTCCCAGCTACTGCTCCTTTGGCATAATTGATTGCAAGAGAGTGTACACCATTGCATGCCCCTTAGACCTGCCCCTGTTCCTGCCTACCTAACGTATGATTTAATCAAAAAAAGACAAACCAACACTGTCATAATATCCTGAAATTAAAAATAAAAAGCAATCACATGGTTCTTTATTTGAATGCTGTTTTAGCATTTCTGCATTATATTAGCAAATGTCTATGAGATTTCAAATGCCTTTAAGTGTGTATATGTGAGCATCCGCTTGTAGAATTTGTCCTGTAGTCTGCTCTACTCTATAAATATTTCAGGATCACTTTAAAAGGTGTCCTAACTATACTTAACCATTCATTCAATTAAGATTTAGTAGGATTATAGTTTCACATTAAATACAAATTGATCTCTGCAGGAAGGGAGATGCCAACTTCCCCCTAATGAGCAATTGTTGGGCCCATATTCTGGAAAGCATTGTTTACAGTCAGTGATTATCCTTTTGCTATTTTTATCGTTTTCGCCAGAAGATAATCAAGAAGGGTTTTATCAGCTCAGCTGTAGGTGTGTTGTGATTTTCTCAGCTTTCCTCATTCTCTTTAAGCCCGTCTTTTAGGTTGGGTAATACACAGATAGCAATTGTTTTATTAGGCGATGAGACACTCCAAGTGAGGCAAGTGGCAGGCATCCATTTCCATTCTCTTAGACATCACAAGGTCTTGTTGATTTCTATACAAATCCAGCATGGGTTGAACAGTCTCACATTTCATTTTTTTGCTTTTTCCTACTTGAAGTATCTCAGATTAGAATTTTGGGAAATTGCTTGTTTGCCCTGAAGACATCAGTCATTTCATCATCATCATCATATTCATTGTAGCTACATTCTCCTGTTGCCCAATCTATTTAGTGCAAGCCTGGAAATAATGATCTCTGCATTCTGCATCTCTCTTATGCAGCTGATCACTCCCCCTCTACCCCATCCCTGCCCCTGAAATACAGCTGCTGCTGTGCATATGTTTCCCAAGTACCTAGGAGAATCAGAGACTGGATGAGAATGAACTGACTGAAGTTCAGTCCAAATAAGGCTGAAATGTTGCTACTAAATTATTAATCTGATTTCAAAGACAGAGAATAACAACTGAAGTTGTAGCAAGACATGAAAAGGTAGGAAAAATACAAAAGGCAAAGGATAGTGTTTCTGATTTTTCCTTCACATGCAATGACAAAGCCTGAAGTGAACTTTTTGTTTGCTTTTAAACCATATGGACTCCTGCCTAAGGGCCTGATCCAAAGGCCATTAAAGTTGAGGTGAGCTTTTCCATCAACTTTAGTGGATGTTGGATCAGATCCTGAAAGTCTAATCCTGCATTCTTGCACCCAGTACATCCAGGGATGCCCATAGGACTATATAGTGAGAAGGCATGTGTGATTCTCTCGTAAAAGCATTGCCTCTTAAGAGCATATTCATCCTGAGTACAAACTGAGAAAACTGTATTCTGCATGCAACGCTTATTTATACTGCACTTTGATAGTTTGGGCCAATTTATGGTACTTATGCCACTAGCCAGAAAATTAGCTGGAAGGTACGGACAAAGGAACTAGTTCTGTGCTGCTTTGTGTGGAGCTTAGTGAGATAATAATCTTAGAAGTTAGCTTTTCCAAATAGCTAACTGTGTTGGGGAGCCAACGTGCCCACTTCAGGGATGTATGTGACCTAAGGAAGCTACAGCTTCCCTCCATGTACTTCCATGAGTTCCATCTCAGAAACCGTGAAGGGGTTTTGTCCCGAAGAACAGTAGTAGATATACCTAAAAGTGGCAGCAACATCAAGAAACAAATACCTGTCAGACTGGAGGACAAGTAGGAACCATATTGAGCCAAGGCTCAGTCTAATACCCATTTAAATCTATAGGTAAATAGGCTCTGCAGCCAGGGCAGGAAAAAACATTTTTGCAGCCCTAGACAAGCAAAATTCTGCCACACTCCCTTTTCATTCTGGAAGAAGCAGACATCAAATGGCCCCCTAAACAGGACCTGCAGCTGGCTCTGCCCCAGCATTTCCCAGGGAAGGAGTTCACTGGAGCCTAGAGCCAGCCGGCAGGAAACCCCTGCGCCTCCAGCCACCTGTAGGGAGGTGCCAGAGATGGCAGCCACGGAGCTGGAGTTGTGGGAAGATGGCAGGGGCAGCATGTGGAAGCCCCCGAGGCTCCCCAGCTGGCCCTGCATATAGGAGCATGTCATAAAGGGGCAACTGCTGCTGTGCCCCTGGAGCCTTGGGAAGCCAGGCATGTGTGACAGCCAGAACCAGAGGGATTAATAAGCAATGATGTGTGCTTCTTGGAGGCATTTGGTATTCTGCCTAAATAGGTAATAGTAGTTAATATAAGCTTGTAAGTTTGCAAATGACTTGTCTGTCATAAGTTTAACCAAACTGGTAAATTAACTGTTCATGGAACTGACTGGCCCCAGAGACAAAGCGGTAGCTGTGGGATTAGCTGGCCTAACGTTTTTTTGCTCAGGGTTCAGCCTTAGCGATAAAACCTGGATCTAACTGCCAGGCACACCCAAGTACATTCCAGGAAGGTGTATCCCAAGAAAGCATATTTAAATGAAGCCTAAAAGGGG
>JAGPOW010001338.1:66977376-67003549 GCA_030014935.1 Caiman crocodilus
ATCTATCTGTCTATCTGTTATTATTATCTGTTGTTATTATTTTACTACTAGCTCTTTTATGTTGCCTTATCTGCTTATCGCATTTATCTTTCTGTTAACCATTGTGTGTGTGTAAGCTATAGTAAATTTGCCTTTATTCCACTCCCTACTTGTCTCCTTGATCCAAATGAGTACATTCACAGTGCCCAGCTGGCCTGTGACAGCATGGCACTGCACCTCAGCCCCCCATAGCCTCAACAGCAGCAGCAGCTGGAGTCACCCATGGTCTGGGCCTTGGCATCATCTCCCCATCCAGCACCTACCTGTAATACAGCGTGCTCTGCTGCTGTGGCAGCATCATGTCAAGCCCAGACCCCAGTGAGTTTACCCAAGTACTAAATGACTGCACAGTAACAATTGTGCAGTCAGCATCTCATGAGGCTGCAGCCACTGTTAGCTAAAATGTGGGAGCGCATATGTGCGGGGAACGCAGCTGAAGATAACTGTTGACAATAGTTTGCTCTCATAATAGGATTGCCAATGCATTGTTGCTTCAGTGAGTCGTGGATTGGTTTATTGACTGTGAGTTTAATGAAATCAGCTCCTGGACATCTTTGGTTTTTGATGTATATACATTTTTTAATTGCCCTGGTTCTGAATTCCCAGGCTGGTACTATATGTGTCCTTTTTTCCAAACCGGCTTCTTTTATCCTTCATTTTCTTTCCCTGCCTTGGACTCGTACAGAGCTCCTTTGCAGCTCCTACCTGCTGAGTGTTGCATGACCACTGGTTGTGCAGTGCTAAAGGTCAGAGGTATTACATCCACAAAAGAGACTCTTTTCCACTAAGATTCTGTCAGCTTAGATCCAGTAAAAGGTATGTTAAGCTAATGGCATCCTTTGGCTCTTGCTTTTCTGTTAATTCCAACATTTGGCTGCTTCATTTCTCTTTGAAAATGCTGTATGCTTTGCGAACATTTTTTCCCTTTCCTTATCTGTTTTTAGACCTCTGTCATTTCATTGCCATTTCTTCACTCACTGTTGCCTTTTTTCATTTAGCCATAAAACCCAAAGCTGTGATCGCATCAGATATCTACTTGTGTCATCTACTTCTGCCCTCACATTTACTCTTTATTTCCCAAGAATAAAAAAAAGAGTCAAGGAAAGATGGAAGAAAGAGTGTACTTCTTTCCATAAATCCCAATTAGCTCAATAAAACATATTTCACGATACGTATTTGCTGTAATACCCTTCTTTCTACCTCTACCATCGCTCATTTAGTTATGTCTTATTTAGCCCCTGGAGGCAAGAACCTGCCTTCCAATTCTTATTAAGAATGCTGAATATTACAGAGAATTAATACTGCAATATCAACATTTAAATTGGGATAGGCTTCATATTTGCATAGGAAATCGCCAAATATAGCATAGCTACCACAGAAATGATGCCAATTACTCAGTAAATAGCACCTTATTTTTATATCAGTGCATAGCGAAGCCCTCAACACAATATTAAGGGAGTTTGTGCTGCAGAATTATATTTTTTTTAACTAAATGATAAACCCATTTTTGACCATTTATTATCACCAATGTGTCCTAGAACTCTTTCAGAATAAGAAGGGTTAGTTTCAGTGTCCCGAATACAATCTGCTTGGGTAATTAGGTAAGCTACCTAAAATACCTGCTGGAAGTTCATTTGAATAAACTATTTTCCCTTTCTTCCTTTTAAAAAAGGAGTGTTTGCTTAGTGCTTCTGAGAGGAGAAAAATGGACTTGAATATTTTTTGGCCTTCTTTCATTTTGTTCGTATCAGGTCAAATCTGCCACCTACTCTTTGCCTTCTTTGACTCTCCAACCAACTTAAAGTTATTGATTATTCTCCTTGTTATCTCATACCACACCATTCCTGACATCTGAGTATCTTTGTCGCTGCTATTTGATCTGTTGCAAGCAACAACCATCTGACAAGCAACTTTCATGTATTTTGCCTTCTCTTTTTCCCTCCTTTCCTCAGGAAGGAAAATTGTCAGGGTGGAGTTAGATACGTTGCTTATGAACACCCATGTCTTTTTATTTTGTTAAGTCAGAACATTGAACTTAATACGTAGAAGAGAAGTTAGAGAAGTGTGAGTTGGTTCTTTCTTGCTGCATGAGTACAGATGAAATGGAGAATTATCTGATGATTTTTTTGATAATATTGCTTTTTGCATGTTTCCTGTTCACCTGGAATATTATCTTTCTGTAATCCAATGACCCTTCTAATCTATACAATCACACACTAGGATGTAAATGACTTAGTCACTGGATTTATACCCTTAGTATGCAATCAGAATAGCAGCTTCTGTGGTTGCCTTCAGAAAAATGTGTCCATAAAAATGTCATTGTGAGGTTTTGCTTTCTTAGCTCTCCATGACTTCTTTAGCAATCTGTTCCATTTATCAGAAAAACTATGAGTTTTCTAACTGCCAGCCCTATACCTTAAGATCTAAAAATCTATCTTTTTTTCTGCCTGACTTGAACATCAACATTTATAATAAAGATTTTGCAGGCCAAGGTCATACCCCATTTTCATCTGTGTAATTCCAGCGTTGCCAAATCTGCCCATAATGTCATCTATATATTCTCATTCCTTTAACATACTACTCTTATGTGCCCCTGAAGGTACTGAAGATAATGGAATTGCAGAGGTGCAAATGAGGTAACATCAGAACTAGGTGATTGAAACTTGGTGCTAGTTTTGCTGCATCCAGCTTCATCTCTTTTAGGAGTGCCAGCTCAACTGTGCTAGCAGGAAGTGCTAACAGATGTGCGTTTGGATAGTACAAGGAGCAAATCTGGAGAGAAGACTCGTGTCAGTTTTATGTAATGATTTTTCAAGTGAAAAGCACAGTATAACTGGTTCACACTTTTAGGACCCGATCCTGCAACCATTAAAATCAATGGGAATTTTGACAATGCTTGCATTAGGGATGGGGTTTCAAATACTGTTTCTTGTTGGTCACATCAAAAAAATCCCTATTTTTTCAAGTACTCACCACTGCCTACTTATTAATGTGGTTGTCTCAAAACTCTTACCACTGTATACATATGAGAACTGATGATCCTGTTAGAGGGTGGTTTGCTTGGAGAAACCATAAAACAATGCATAAATTCAGACCTTACACATGGCTGTCCAATATAATCAGCACATTTAAACTATACCACCTCTAGGGAAGCTTCTTCCGTTGACGTCTACAGAGCCAAAAATGAAAAACATATATATGTCTTTTTTGCCTTTGGAGAATTTAGACCATTTGATTTTATGCAGTCTTACTTTATCTATATGCAAATTTTCCCTGAATCTATAACAAAAGAGGCTTCTTCCTTAATGCCCTCCTCAGGAAATAAAAGTGAACTGTAGAGTAGGAGCCCGAACCAAATCTCTCAGACCTAAAATGAAGCTCATTTAAGTAAAGTAGCTGACAAAGTGGTATTGCTGTAATGTTGTAACGCTCTTCTCCTTTTAATGTACTATGACAACCTTTCCTTCTTCAGGGTTATAATCTACCTGAATTACTTGTGAGGTAGGGAATTTTGTAATGTGATATTAATGATTAAATTCTTGGGAACTTCACTTCTTTCAATATACAGAAAAGAATATAATCAATAGGAAACATGCATTACTTTCATAAATTGTATTGCTCCTGTAGCTAGGATTAATGTATATTTTGGCAACAAGCAATGGCATATGAAAGAAGATTAAACTGATCATACGTTACGCTTCACAAACTATCTCCATGGAAATACAGAGTTGACTTTCTTCCTTCTCAAAAACTGTTTTTGGTAGAGATCACTACTGATTTGAAATTTAAATCAAAATTTCCTCATGACTGAGGACTTCGTTAGTCATGCGTGGCATCATTTTTTTTCCCCGATATGACCTCTGGTTTCAAAATGATGGCTCACTCCCATTCTCATGCTGATGGATTCTGCAATGAACGAAGAAGACTACGGGGAAGAGGTAACTATTTGTCTCAAGTGCTTATTTCAATATTTTGTGATATTGAAAGCAAACATGCATCAGAATCAATTTCCTTGGCTTCTGTTCATCTGTGTCACCTCTTCTGGAAGGTGCTAGCTGTGGGAATTTATTGGAAAGAACTGCTGCTCTTCATACTGTCCTAAACATAGCTCTTACTTTCATCTTAATGTGCTCACAGTGTGAGAGCATTGCATGGCGTGGAACATCGTTTAACATATACTGTTTGATATAATAGTCCCTGATACCAATGGTGCATGGTTAAATAGTAAGATCAACAGAGAACTCAACCACCATGAAGTGTTATATTTTTTTTCACATTACTTCTTCCACAGTGTGAAATTGATTGATATCATTGTTAGCCCAATTTCAGCGTAAACCAAAGTACAGTTCATTCTATTTTTCTGTCTAGAAATATTTAAAAATGCAAAATCTGGTATTCCCACGTAGACATTGGTTGCATCTCGGCACCACTGATTCCTTTAGTTCCATACCAAATTTAAGAATTGATGTGGCATATGAAAATGTATTCACGTTGTAAATAAAGCCTATTCTATTTGCCAAGGGATTTGGATGTGTGTATCTAACTGAGCAAGTGTATTTCTTCCCATTCACTGAAAATTATAAACCTCCAGTCAAGAGTTAACATTCCGTCTAATGACATTTTAATTCATTTTAATTATATATGTACTTAAACAGGCTTCAGTTCAATGTTTCTATTAAACACAGCTTTTCAAATCTCAAATAATTCATATGCTCAGTTTAAATTAAAATGGCAATAAACATCTTCCAACAGTAAAATGAAAGTTGAAGAAATCCACAGGTAAGATAGAAAATTGTGAGCAACTAAAGAAATATTCATTATAAGAAGGTTTTGGATTCATTATTTTTACTAATGAATAGTCTCAGCAGAATTGTCAAAGATCCCTCTCCCGAAAAATAATTTAAATATAATTAAATAAAGGAAATTACCTTTTCCTTCCTTTCTCTTCATTTTTTACCCAGTTCATGTATGTAGGAAAAGTATTTTCTGAAAGAGGTTGTATATGGTTATATTATCAGTGTGACATTTCAGTTGGCTTGAAAATAGAAAAGTCAGGTGGGAATGGATTTCCAGAGAGTTCAGTCATTAGTCTTAGGATACAACACTCTTGAGGAACTCTCCTAAAGGTAATAATATTGTCAATATATTTCTGTTACATTTTTGAAGAAACATCAGTTGTTAGGGAAAAATCTATTTCTCAGCTGTGCACGCAAGTATTCTTGTATATCAAAATGAGCATAGGTGCAATTATGGATGATGCAAGCAGCATAACCGCACCACTTGAGTAAGATAAGGAATGCATGTGTATCTTGATCCTTTTGCTCTCCTCTTGATGCCTATTTTGTTTGACTGCAGGATTCATTCATTCTCAGTCCTGATTCTTTCCCTCCTCCCACAAATTCTTCTCTTACAGAGTATACCACTGGCAGGAAAGACTTAATTCAGCATAATTGTGCAACATACTAGATGTATACCTAATTGTGTAACACATAGTAATCACGTGAAAATGGCAAATATGCATCAGGAATGCTATTAATATATTCCTGCATCTTAGACTCTTTCTACTCAGCTGTACTTCCTTGTAGAAATGGGGTGCAACTTTGTCAGGCATGATTTGGATTATATCTTTTCCTGCAACAAAACGCTGAAACTGAAAATTCCAACTTCAGAGGTGTTAAAATCCAACTCTATATTCGAATTTTAGCAACAGGTCAAAATACAATTTCATGGCCAAGCATCCCCATATTTTGAGGTCTTCAGAATTTTTTCAGAGACTGTAAAGTTTGAGTCTATCCCCATTTCCACCTCCAGTAGAGATGCACGAATTCATTCAGAAAAGACAAGCCAATTTTCAATCCCCAATTAAATTTTTGAATAAATGTTTTCAAATTTCCAAATTTTGCAGTTTTTCTCCCTATCCCTCCTTTTTTTTTTTTTTTGGTTTACACCTGTTCTCCTGAAATTTCCATCCAAATCTTCAGAGATTCAAATAAATTTGTATAAGCACAAAATCAGCAATCAGGCTCTCTTCAGGAAGTCATCTGTTTAGGGTCAATTTTACCGTTAAGGTAAATCCATTAGTGTTCATATTGTTTTAAGGTGAAATAGGCAAAAAATTATGGCTCACATTTTTCATTTGATGAAAGATACAAATTTGGCATCTATTTTGGTGAACTGTTTGTCCCAGGAAAAGAAAAAACAAAACAAAACGAATTTTAGAAGTATAGTGTTCAAGCGATGTTGTAACCATGATGGTCCTGCAAATGTGTAAAAGACAAGGATCTTGTGGTCACCTGAAGAAAAATGCACTGCATTTGAAACCATATCTAATGGTTTTAGGATATTTAGTGTATCCTAAATGTGCAGTTGAGCCAATACAAGATATCACCCACAAAATCCTTGCCTGCAAAAAATCTAACCATATTATTTCTATTTTTAAAACACAAAATTGAAAAGGAACAACACCAATTCATCCATGACCAAATGAGCAAGTGTGTGCCTATTACGGCATCTCAAAGTAATTTGAGATGCTGCAGGAGGCATGCCACAAATTAAAAAATGATCCTGGCAATGCAGACTCTAAATTTGATACTGGAAAACCCGGGTATTGATACCGAGGTCCCCCCCGCAACAGCAGCAGACAGCTAGGCTGTCAGGTTGCTCATGACCCACTGCAGACACAGACCCCCAGTGGCATACAGCACTGCCTGAGACCCACGTGATGCACATGATGCACAGAGCCAGCCTGGTCTGCTGGCACATGCCTTTGGGCAGGACAAAGATGGCTCCTTCCACAACTCAGGGATCCAGGCACCGCAGGCAGGAGCTATGCACCATTGGGCTGAGCCAGCTCCTGCCTGCATGTGCCCCACATGCCATGAAAACAGAAGTCAGCCTGGCCCAATGGCACACAGCTGCTGCATGCAGTGCTGGGATCCCTACATCATGGCAGGAGACATCCCAGTCCTGTCCAAATTGCATACTAGCAAACTGGGCCAGTTCCATATGCAGCCCCCAGGTCTCAGGCAGCGCTGCATGCCACTGGGGTTCTCTCATTGCAGTTGGCCAGGAGCACCCCAATGGCCACCACTGGCTGCTACTGCATGCTGTGGTGGGGGGGGACAGGCAGCAGGCAGGTATGTGGCGTGCCCCCCACAACCCTCCCATGAACCCTGCACAGCCCCCCACAAACCCCACTGTCCCCCATTCCCACTTAAAAACCCCACACCCACGAAGTTCCCACAACTTACTCACAAACCACATACCCACCCACAAATCCCACACCCACAACCCACCACACAATCTACCCACAAACCCCTCACACAACCCCACAAGCCTCATACCCTGCATGTTCAGCTGCCAGACAGGACAAAACCTGCTGGTAGGAGCTGCAGCTACAGGGGCAACTGCCACACTACAGCCATGCCCTGTGCCGATACTAGTGCTGGGACATGCAGTTTCAGGCTGGTGGGGGTCCTAGTCCCAGGAACATCCCATGGGATGTGATGGGCTGGGCAGAGAGGTGAAGGTGGTAGCAGGGGTGTGTGTAAGATAGAAAAATAGGAGTGGGGGGGGGGAGTGCTCCAGGTAAAAGCAGCCACCAAAGCCAGCCTTAGAGCCCATGCTCCCTTAGAGCAGCCCATGCAGAAGGAGGCTAGCCTGGAAGGGAAAGGACTTGCCCAGCTCAGTCCCTGAGCCCCAGCTGAGGTCTTCCCAGAAATGGCATGGGGCCTGGGCACAGGCACAGGCAGCAGAACAGTAAGGGACGGCACTGCTCAAAGCCACAAAGCAGCTGCAGGTCCAGCCAAAGCTGTTCCCACATCCTGAGCAAAGGGAGCAGGGGCAGCTCTGATTTTTCTATGATAAAAAACCAAAAGCGAACATCAAAGTGTATAGCTATTTAGATTCATTTTATTACTGTAGAGGCGCTGGCAGGCTTCCAAATTGCTTTAAAATTAAGATTATGTCAATAAAATATTGTCCAACTGATCTCTCTCTATGTAGCAGTGTTTCATTTTAATCATGGAAGAACACAGATTCGCGGTATTATAATGAGAAAATGTTCAGGTGGGGGAGGGTCACCAGAGAATTTGCATTTTATAAACAGGGAACACCAGGATTCCTGCTGGTGAGGCAAGTGGTGGGACCCAGGCAGGGAAGCCTGCCCAGGGCCAGCACCAGGGACCCAACTGGAAGGCTGACCTCCTGAACATCTGGGGCCAGGAGGACATGCTTCAATGGTTCAAAGTAGGTCACTGAACAAGCTCATCAACTGAGCACATCAGCTGCCCAGGTGGCAGAGTGGGAGCACCAGAAGACATACTGCAGTGCCACCTAAAGCCCAACTGTGCAGCCATGGTCCTTGGCATGTAGCCAAGAGGCTCTGCTGCAGCGCCCATACCACAGACCAGGCAGCCGTGCAGTCCCTGTCCAGGTCTGGCAGGCGTGCAGACATGGGGACGCAGGTCCAAGGGGGTGAGTCTGTCATAGGTGGCAACAGGTCACAGCTAGGCAGCATCCCCAACTGGCAGACTTCTGCAGGGGGTAGAGGGTGCAGGGGGCACTCTAGGGCAGGGCGGCTTCAGCAGTCCAGCTGGGACAAGGGGCTAGTGTCCCCAGATACCAACTGGCTGGGTCTCAGAAGCTCCTGAGGGCAAGTAGCCCTGAGGTGTTCGCCAGGGCAATTTTTTTATACTGCAGGGGCCAGCACAGGTCAGCACAGGCTGAAGATCCAGGAGGAGATGAGCAGGGTCGGTTTCACCCAAATGGAACAATTTGCCATTTCCCTACACCAAAGTGCATGCTCAGTCACATTTGCTGAGGTACAAATACCCGGCACAAATTTGTGCCCCTGCTATTTGAGCTGTTGCAAGCACGCATGCTTGCCAGCTTTAAACATGTATAACAGCAGGGGAGACACAGTGAGGATGTGCTCACATGACTGAACACCCATTTCCACAGTGCAGCTCAGGGGCTTCATTTCCCTGGAGCCCTAGATACCTGCGTCCCCTGAAAAGTCTGGACCACGGCATGGGAACAGCAGCTTCTGGCTTTTTTCCATGCTCAAAGCAGGTAAGAATCCTCCCACCTTGGCACCCCCTTCCTTCCCTTCTATGAGCACTAGCACCTTCCCTTCCTTCCCATTCCCCTCTCCCCATCTTCACTTACACCTTTGGATGGAGAAAAGAGAGACCCACCTACCACTGCTACTGTCCTGGGGTAAGCAGGGGATGGGGGAGGCCCAGAGCTCCACCTGCCCTGCTGCTCCAACTGCAGCTACAGGGAATGGCTTCATGGGAAGCCAGGATTGCCTGGGAAAAGCAGAAACGGTGACGGTTGAGTGAATTCCTTCTTTTTGCCTGTATCCCACCCCAGGCGTTCCCTGCCAGCCTGATGGCAGGCACAGGGAGGGGAAACCTGCCCATTGCCCCTGTTCCCAGCTGGAGCAGAGCAGAAGTGTCAGAAACAGTGGTGGCAGCTGGTAGTTCTCCTCTTCCTGCCCCAAGAGGCATAAGTAGAGAGAGCAAGAGGGGAATGGGAGGGGAGAGGAGGTACCACTGAGCATGGGGGGAAGGCAGTGGATGCTAAGAGCAGGAGGGAGCAGCTTCTTACTTGATTTGGGGACTTTAAAGAAGTCCCCATTTGCTGCTTCCTCACCAGTCTGCCCCCCGCAGTGGTAGGGAGAGTGGTAGGGAAGCAGGGAGAATGCCGCCACCTTTACAGTGCTGGATGCTGTTCTCACGTGTCTCTTTTCAAAATCCTAGATCTGCCAATGGGCTTCAATAGTGGTCTAGGAGCAGCAGCATAAACTTAGAGTAGCCTGCCCTTCTGTGACTGCAATAAAGACACATGCCCTGCAAACGATATCACTGGAAATTAATCATGACATTTGCCAAGCTTGCTCTTAATGCTATTAAAATCTCCTTGAAAAGCCAATGGTACAAATCTTATCAAATAGTTCAGTTCATTTTCCAATAATTTGGAACTGTTATGTTCATAGCTAAATAAGGAGTATTCAGAACATAAAAAGACAAAATAGCCTCTGCACCTTGCTTTAGACGGGCCAATTCTGCCTTGAGCAGGGGGTGGACTTAGCTGATGTCCTGAGGACCCTTCCAGCCCTATTTTTCTGTTATTATTCATTTTTCTTTGGTGTAATACATGAACATGGATCCCACTTTAAAAATAAAAGCAATTTCTAAGTTTAAAGGAAGACGCCAACTGTGATGTGTATTCACAGGATAGCTATAACTAAATTAGCACTATTAGACTTACTTATAAATATCTTGTATATCTTCTTTAATAAGAGACTGTCTTCTCTACTATCTTCTGTAATGAAAGAAAAAATATGTGTTTACATTATCATAATCGAAAGCATGAGAAAATGATCATTATCAGGTAAGAGGGGAGAAAAATAAAATAGCTGGAAACTAGGTCAGTCAACGCATGTTAACATACCCTTTTATAGGATAGAATAATAGAGATCTTTGCAGAATAATAAAGCTAATATTGAACTAGTCCATCATTCCAATGTTACATTTGAACATATACAGTGTACAATATATATTTAGGCTGTGACCAATTAGATGGGCAAAAATTGATTTTAAGCTATGAATACTTCACTGATGAAGTATCAGTGATCACTGATGAAGAATCATTGATGTGAAAAAGACATCTAATGTAAAGAGCATCTACCCATTTCTTATAAAGATGGTCCAAAAAGTAAAGTGCTGGCTGATGCTCTTCAGACGATCAGCACTCAAAATCTGCAAATGTTTTCTATAAATGATAACAGTTAGAGCATTTTTGTTTTCCTAGATAAGCCGAAGGAACAGCAAAGTTACATACTCTGTCCTCAGTAGTGTACAAGCATATTTAAGTCAATCAAAATATTTTTGTAGTCTTCAGTGGGTTTTGACTCAGTTGGTTTTGATTATAATGTTACAAAAAAGGACGCCGGTCAGAAAACACTAGTTCTTTAATGGTTCTTTGTATTTCTTAGTTTTCATAGTTGCTTCTACCTCAAACAATTATGATTACAATAATTTTCAGTTCCTGCTGTCAGTTTCTACTTACCTGAGCTTACACAGATAACCTGGAGGTGAAAGACTGCTAAAATCCTCTTGCCTCTCCAACCTATTTGGAAAGGAAGTTCAGCAAAAACGAATCAAATTTACAGTACATCAGAACAGAGATGCACTAGAAACAATACAGGGGACTTCCAATATCTAGCATTATCATTGGCAATAATTATGAAAACAATGTGCTACCTGGAATTGATCTTCCTCTTGAAGCCCTTCAGAAAAAGGGATTCCACAGCTTCCCTGGGGAACTTGTTCCACTGATCTGTTGTTCTTACAATTAGGACATTTATAATGCAAAATGTCAGTGCCTCCTTTGATAAAATTTACAAGAACGGTGGTATTTTAGATTTAAAAAAAAAATCCTTGTTATAAACAGTGAGCAGGAAAACTAAGAATAAAAATTAAATACAGAAAAACAATAACTATATTGTTTAAAAGAAAAAATATGTGTCAATCTTATCTCCCAAGCAATATTAAAAATGTTTAAACATGTTTCTATTTTGGGATGATCATACTGACATATTATTGTCCTGTTATTTTCCCCATAAAAGTGTCTCATTCTCCACAAAATGACAACATGTAGTTTTGTTTCCGTTCAGTCATACCCAGAATTGCAGTTTTCTTACTGTAAAAGATTTCCCTATTTCTTGGCCTCCTGAAATCTTATGTCCATGGATTCCTAGGGGAAGAGACTTATCAGTGAGCCCAAGGCTGCTTTCACTTGCTGCCACATTGCACGATTGCAGTGATTTCTTCTCCCCACTCCCCAGATCGGTGCCTGAGGTGGCTGCCCCAGTCACCCCAGCATACCACTGCAGGATGTTGGAATACATCTGCATGCAAAACACTGACCTGTGAACTAATTAGATTATAAAAATACAGAATCTCTCATCAATGAATTGGATACATACACTTTTTAAGGGAACTACTGAAAAAATAATGTATTTAAAAAGAATTCCTAAGGATTTATTTCTGCAGTTTCTGTATTGCAAACCCCCCTCCCCCCACACACACACAAAACAGACCCTTAAATTAACTCAGATTTACAGTGTTGACATATAACTTTCTGTACTACTTAGGCCCTTTGGTGGGGTAAGTGAGGTGGCGAATTGCAGGATAGAGGGTAAAAGTAGTTAGAAAGATCACAAAATCTGACCTCTGTAGCCCAATTCTTGGAGAGGGTATTGTGCTAATTTCAGACAACTTCATTTAGAGAGAGTCATTAGAAGCTGGCAAAGAGAAGGGCCATGGGATCTATGAATACTGATCCAGTGGCCTATGCCCATCCTTGCCCCGATCCATGGCATTTCAGGACCCATGAGCTGATTGTATTCAAATGTTAATGCAATCCTTCCCCTGCTATAAATCTATCAGGAATTTTGGCACTGACTTCAGAGAAACAGAGACAAGTCTTAAGTGACTGTATTTTACATACCATGATGTATATAGAGAAACATAGCTTTCAAGCTGGCACATTTGTTTTTAGTGGAGTGAAAGAATATAATGATTTGAATGTCTGACTTCTCTTTAGGGCTCTGGTCATGTCACAGAGTAAAGAGGAGCTATTCCTTATGAATATATGATCTCCAAATGAGGAAATGAGCGTACCTGGAAGACCTCATCTGCAGGTATTCATACCAATGTTGTCACTAAATTAGTGACTTGGGTCACACCTTCCACCCATTTCATTTGATTCGAATGACTCAAAACCCCTGAAAGTGAAAATCAGCTGAACATGATAAATTGTGTGTGACTTCCCACCCAAACTATAAATTGGCACTCGTATATTTAAAAGTCAATTTAAAGTATGGAGAAATCATGATCTAGAAATCATCCATTTACCCTGGGCTGTTTCATGTTCTAAAATCAAGTGCCATTTGTCTAATTTTGAACGTCATTATTTTTTGTTTTGGCTTTCATAGCTGTACAAGTGAACCCATGTGAGGATGTCGAGCGAGTACTGCACATACCATACGTGTCCTGAAAAAGGAAGATATATGGACTGGTTGAATTAAATTTATGCTTTAGTATGAGTTTCAGAATGATGAAGTCCAGTCAAGTAAGAAATATATTGAGGGCCATATACAATTTAAGATGCAATTTATATTTTATAATCCGGACGGATGTTCTACTGCATATCAAGGACAGTGTGTGGCCTTAAACCCGGCGTTGTATAATGCATATTCTTGGGCTCTGTCTACAGTAGGAATACACTTCTAAAAATTCTCAGCATCTCTAGAAATACTGAGAATTCAGCTCAGCTCAACTAGGATTAACAACTTGGCCCAGCAGTGTATGGCTCCAGCCAGGCACCTGGGGCACAGGAGCAGCAGCAACTTACTGCTACGATCACAATGGCAATCATGTAGCTGTCAGCAGCAGTCATTTTTTTACTCCCTCACCCAAAGTTAGCGCCTGGGGCAGGTGCCCCATTTGCCCTGCCTTAGCTATGCCACTGACTTTGCCTACCTTATAGCTGCATGCATAGGAAAGTTATACAGCTATGATGTAAATTTAAACTAATTAGTTATCTAAACCTCTTTGAGGAGCTGGACCTCTGTGCTTCAGGAACATAGGACTAGAAGGGACTTTCTGGGTCAGTGAGTCCAGCATTCTGTTGTCACAGGCGTCTTTTCATATAATCTTTTTCATAATTATATATAACTTCTATCTGTAAGAGGGGGATAATAATACTTCCCTAATATTTCCACTAAGAGAAGAATGTTAATGGGTGTTCTGATGCTATGGTAATAGGAAATAAGTATATAGACATAGGTTGATACTATGATACATTCATTATTTTATTTATGATGGGAGTCCCATACTCCACAAATATTCAGTCGACTTCTCCAGAACTATTCATGAAGTAAGACACTATTCAACATGAATAAGGGCATCAGGATTGTGGTTGTTGTAGTGGTGGCTACAGGATTATGTTGCTGTAGTGGTGCTGAGCACATCTTGAGATTCTCTAAAGCAGACAGACGCTGAGGAGAATTATAGCTTCTGCAAAAGAGAGAGACAGAACTGGAACAAAGACAACAAATAGAGAAGAACGGCATTAGGAAAACTTCAACTGCATGCCATGCCTATGGGCATTGTGTCTCGAGACGAAATAGAGATAGGAAATCAGAGAAGCAGTGAGAAGAATGGGTAGAAGAGGCTCTTCCTTATCAAGAGCCTTCCTCCCTGCTACAGACGTTTTCCTGCAACTTTATTAACTGCTATTTATGATGACCAGCTTTTGACAAACGTTACCATTGAATCTGTCTCCTCGTTCAGTGAATTTCTTAGCAAGTCCATGAGGGATAGCCTTGCTTGCATTTATTGTGCTGTTCTTTCCTTCACACAAATCATTCCCCACTGATTTAAACAGAGAAAAGGAGCGAGATTTGTTCTTGGTGAACATGACAGAAACCTTTAAAAATGAAATGCCCCTAGTCAGTCTGAAATCTAGACTCTCTGGGCCAGAAAGGGTAAATACGAGGGTGAGTGGTAAGCAATACTTCAGTCATGACATGACTGCCTCTTCTGGCAATTACCGAATATAAACAACTGTTCGTTCTTCTTCTAAACAAATTGTTCTTTGTTATTTGCCCGAAGTAGGCAGAGCATCCTTGCATTTAGCCTTCATTTTTTCCCCCTCTCACTGGTGTTTTAACTTCTTCCTTTTTTTCCTGTTATTTCCCCCCTCCCCCAAGGCATTTGCTGGATTTTTTTCTTATGGGTTGGCTCATTTGTCTCTGTAGCTCTTCCATTCAATAGCGTACTACTGCTGCCTGTCGCAAAGCCCTTCAACGAGCAGAACCAATTAACCTTTCTCTTCTTCCGCTAAAAAAGACCCCTTCTCTGTTTTTACAGGAAGGTTAGCCAAAATAGATATTAGTTGCTATAAATATATCGCTCCGAAAATTATAAACAGATGCCAGTTACTAGGTTGCTTTTCCCAGGTACTGGGAAATCACATTTAACATAAAGCTATAATATTCAACCCTTTCTTCGTTTTTCACTTTCGTGTTATTAATCTATACTAACATCAACCCTTCTACTAAAACGCAAAGACATGGCAGTAGTATATCTCTAGTCAAGGGAAGCAACTAGATCACAGCACTCGCACATTCAATCACTGCATTACTGCCAGACCTAAGATCCTAGGGAGCTTGCGCACAATGTGGATTGTTTCGATATATATTACGAAACGTCGGGCTAGTGTGGAAAGCTGGGGTTTTCCATTTGCAGAGATGTGCACCTGGAGATATCTAAATCGCGAAAGCCAGGGTTTCCCATTTGCGGAGATATGCCCTGAGATTCTTGAGCTTCTTCAGGGCATGTTTCTGCCCACGAAAAAGCTGGGGTTTCTCCTCTTACAGAAATGCAAGCAAGGAAACCCCAACTTTCCTGCTAACAGAGGTACATCCCTGGAGACCTCCAGTGCCCGTCTCTGTAAGAGGGGAAATTTGGGCTGGCACTCCCACAGCCTGGGGGACTTGATTCTGCATGGCAATTCTCACAGCCCGGAGAACTGGGCCTTTCAAGCCTAGGGAGAATACATCACCTCAGGATCAATAGGTGGGACAACGGGCAATGTGTGTTTCATGCCCAGTGAAGCAAATCAGCTATGTCAGGACACAACCTGGCACATTTAATTTGACAAAGTCTATTTCTAGCTTTGGGAGATTTTATGCTGAGGGGTCAGGACAAGGCATGTTCATGCTCTAAGTACCAGATATTTAAGCCAAGCCTTGATAAGCCATAAGATTTTCTCCAAATATACTATTCTTGAGAGAGCTGCTGAACAATTACCAATAAATGTTCTATTTTGCAAATATAGTTCAAAGTGCTACAATCAAATTTCAAGTTTACAAAAACAAGATATTTTAGAATATTTTTTCTTTTTTTTTTTTTACATTTGAACAATTACGCAACTGATCGCACTTGGGGGAATTTTTGAAACTCTAAATATTTGTGATGGGAAATTTGGAAAACGTTTGTTCTGTTGGTTTAACCAATATATGTAGTGGCCAGTCTGGCTTTTGGATCTTCAGCAAGCCAGTGGTGATTTCCATGGACTAAAGCCTCCTACAAATACTCATCAAGTCTTACATTGACATGGTCAAGATGTGATTGCTCATTTATGTCATGTGGAATTGTGTCTCTTCCCTGACCGAAGACGACATGCTTTATGAAAAAATAAAAAAGGGGGAGTTAATGAAAAAACAATTGAAGCTTTGATCCTGTCACAAAAAGGCTGGCTTTAGAGGACTTGGAAGATTATTATATTTGCTTAGGTGTATGGATCCCAGATTTTAAAATAGCTATGATCTTTCCTTATTACAGGAGAGAAGACTATATCACCCTGGTATATTAGTCATATATTAGAATTTACTTTTATAGTTTTTACCAGATTTATTATCAGATAACTTCATGTGTGTATATATGTTCCTACCTGCAGAATTTGTAACCGGATACTAACCTTGGTCATTTCATTTTCTGTATGTCCGGGTTCCAGGTTGACAGTCTAAAGACACACTGTATTTCTCCAGTTCACATACCACAGTACTTCATATTTCTACCACCCGCAGGTATAAAATCTCCTGCAATCCATGTTATGCACTAATCACCAAGAACTTACTATAATAAAATGAATTGCCTCTGGATGCCCAGTGTTTTCTGCAGGGGAAGGAGTTATATGTCCCTATCTGTTTAATATTAGTATCATTTCATTGGCCTGGAGTTTTAGGGACACTAATTCACTTGATCAAAGAAAGATGGGATTTTTTTTAAGACCATGAAAGTACCAGGCTAAGTGCAGCTGACACTGGGCGAGCATTGCCACCAGCACATTTACAGTTCTCTGTAGGAAGCGCAGCATAGACATGACCCAATAGAGATCTCCTTACAGTGCTGAGAAAAGCCAAAATATTACGCAGTTTCACAATGACAGGGATAGTAACTTCACTTGTTTTGTGACAGTAGTCTTTCTAGGCTGTGAGAGTTAAGGGTTCACCTGATCACAGATGCAAGAATCAGCCTTGGTGTATTCCAGCTTGTGGTACAGCCCCATACTACTCCCTGGGCATGTCTACACGAGACACTACATCACTGTAGCGACGAGCCACAGCGATACAGCGCATCATTGCAGCGACATAGCATTGGCAGGCACGAACCGTGACACTGATGCTGCTGCACAGTATCTGCGTGTAGCAGGGCACTAAAGTGCCTGCTACCTGGAGAGCCGAGATAACCCCGCAGGTGCCAGATCCTGAGGCAACTAGGAGGAACTAATGACTCACACCTGCCTAGACAGCTGACAGGAAGAGGCAGGGCCTGGCTCCTATATAAATCCCAGGCAGGAGGCCAGGAAGCAGTTCCCTACTAGCAGCCAAGGAAGAAAGACCCCTCAGTCATGAAAGAAAGGAGAAGCCCGATACAAGAGCAATGTCTGACACTGCTGCGGCAGGAAGAAACCCGAATAGGCTTGAGCATGATCATAGCGGGGCGGCTTCTGTTTGTGTTATAGCCCAGGGGCTTGTGTTCGTGTTGCTGTTTGTTACCGGTGGTTTGGCTGAGGCTATTAGGGGTTGGAGGAGGCCTCATAGGGGCCCCCAGCAGTGTAGGAACCCCCGTGCCAGCAAGGGTGCAGCATTCGGGGTGCACAGACTCCAGCCCCAGAGCGCTGCAGTTGAGACGCCCCAGTGCGGGCAGCATTACAGAGAAGGGCCTGGAGAGAGGGCAGAGACCCCGAGCGCCAGAGGGGCATGGAGAGAGAGAGAGCAAACAATGCCAGGCACATCTGCGAGGCTTGGGGCGTGGTGCAGGGGTGATTGGAGCCACGCATAGCCCGTAAGGCTGGAGTGTACAGAACACGCACTACCATAGAGGAGCTAGAGGCAACAGGACAACCATGGACCAGAAGACGAAAGGCAGCCTCCCTCTAAAATATATATGCACAAGACCAAAGTTGTGGTGGGCAAGAATTGGAGGGCATCTTGACACGGTAAAGGAGGCAGCAGGGGACAGCACGGCGACACTGGCCACCCTCCTGTTACACTGTGAGCTACTGCTCAGTAGCATCGGAAACAACCCAAGCAGAGCCGGGACCATGTCGTAACAGCTTCAGCAAGAACTCAATGACGGCACAGTAACAGCTGCAGTCTGGCGCTCATGTAGATGCACCCCCTGTCATGCTACTCTGTCCAGCCTGTGTTGGCCTCCAGTGGGCAATGAAGGAAGCTCCTGGTCCCCTCCTTTCTCGTTCCCTTTCCACCTTCCCCTTGGAAAACAGTTTAATGTGTATTTCTTTGCTATGTCAACCCTTTAAGTCACTTCTGCAAACTGGTTAACTGTGAGGGAAGGGGCCTGTTACAAATTGGTGGGGGGGAAAGTTTATTAAATTCACACAGTGGGAGAAAATCCTCCAAAAGGTTTTAGAGTGTAAATCATAATCTGTAACTTTTGGTATGGCATGCGACAAAAGCCCAGGTGTCACGTTTCCAGGAGGGAGAAGTATGTAATGTGGGATCGCTGACTATCTGCAGTGCATAATGAGCTGGAACTAGTAGTAGCTTAAGTGAGCAAGGCATGCATGCTGTGCCTGTGTGAAATTGAGAAGTTGCACACCTCCAGCAACATATTGGATAAATCTTTGCTGTTGTTGAAATGTGGCTGGCAACATCCCCTCTCTGCATTGGGTTCATGACCTCAGACAGTAGGCAAAATGTGATACAGGCAGTATAATATTGCTGTTTCCAATGTGGTTCTGCTTTGTTCTTTGCCTCAACTTATTGATCAAAGGGTTTCTCATCTGTGATTCCAGTGCAGTTGATCTTTCTGGCCCAATTCAAAAGATTGGTACACAAGAAGATGCCGCGTGTTCTTTGAAACATACAGTAGGCAGCTCATGAACTTTCAGAACAGAAGCCATTGATCAGGAATAGTCCATAAAAGATTTTGAGAGAGAGAAAAAAAAAAAAAGATATCGCTTTTCTAAATTATATTCCCTGAAATTTGAAATGTTATCATCTTAAAAATGTTTTAATCAGATCTATAACAGGTAAAGAAACAGAAGTCGTAAAATGTTGTTGCAACCCCTCATCTTACCTATTTGTTTTAATTGCAGTTACATTTAATTGAAATTCTAAACATTTCTATCATCTTTACTGATGGTACAGGGGAATTTCAATTCTACTTGCTGGCCTATCTCTGTGACTGATTGCCGCCCTCCAGAAAAGTAGAAGAAATATGCCTGCCAGAAACACATCAGGCTACGTAATGACAGGCCAGCCACTAGTAAAGATTGACTGAAATCTTGGCCCCACTAAAGTTTTTGGCAAAGTTCTCAAAGACTCCCAAGGGGCCAGGATTTTACTCTGCACAACACTGAATGATAATGTTCAATATGGAACAATACTGTTCAGCAGAGGGATACAGATCATTTTATTTATCAGTCTAATAGAAAAAAAAATCAAATGTGTTCTAGGCAGCAGGACAAAAAATGCAGATGTTGCACTGAAACACTGGGCTCGCTGACAGATAAGCATCACCTCAGATAAAGGCATGAACAACAGCATAGATTTACAATATATGCCACTTAAAATTATCATGATTTCTTCCACCCGCCTGAGAAAGAGACAGACATAAGAAAACTAGCTGGCACGTTTGTTTATGTTCATTCAGCAGGGCCTGAATCCAAAGACCAGGTAGAGTTATGCTGCTAGAAGTAGCACAGGAATAGCATAAGCAGCACCCTAATCTTCTCATTTGCAAATATTTCTCTGCTGCATTCATCTGACATCCATTGTATTAATTCTTTATACTCTCATCAGCAAGGATTTACTAGCACAGGACCAGAACAGATTAGGAATAAATCAAAAGGAGAAGTTAACTGCTCTCTGGATCTCTGATTTGTCATCTCTAATTTTTACATATGACGCCGTTTTTGACTGCTGAATCACAAATCCTTCTTAAAAAATAAACAACACCAAACAACGCAGCTTTCAGGCTTACATTTCCTTTTGATACTCTCAGAGGAACTCTCCTAGTAATTTACTGGATGGAAGTGAAAAAAGAAAAAGAAAACTTTTATGATACCTTTACTGCAGTTGCCAAAAACAAGTTGCCTGTTTTGTGCCTATCTAAAACACAGCTTCCAATTTGTCTGATTCTTACTGTAGTTTAATGGTGAATGCATAACACCTACCTTCTTTTTTTCCCTTCCACTGCATGCCATAGAAGTACAACTACTTTAAAATACGTCTTTACAACTGTTTAATGCTTCAAGTGTGTTCTGTTTCCCAGCTCCTCATGCTGGAAACGCTCCTCCTACAGGTTCTTTAGTATTTTGCAGAGCAGTATTTATACATCAAGGTGGGTACCACATGTGCTTTATTGTGAAGCTGACAAATTAGCTCTGCAATAATGCATCACTGTCTATGTGTGCACGGTATTAAGGTGCAGTAAACTAATTAATTCCACCGTAAGATAGTACTGCCCTTGACAATACTAGCTTATGGCAGAGTAAGGAATTGCACTGAAACGTGTGTACAGTGACAGGCTGGCTGGGGCACAAGGGTGCTAAAGCCTGGGGGATACCTGCCAGGTAGACCAATGGCCGCACAGGTTCTGCACCCACGTGCCCCAGCCAGCCCCTCCGCTGCCTGATGCTGCCACGCAGAGCTCGAAGCTGACCCCCCTCCCCGTGCCTCCTGCCAGCCCAGAGCTCCTCCGCTCCAGGTTCAAAGTGCTGTGGTCCCAGGCGCACATGTAGACACTGCGCCCAGGAACAGATTACTCTGGCTCAGAGTGCTCTGGAGCTTATCACGTCACATTAACTGCAAGTGTAGATGCACCCGGTGAGTCTGAAATTTCATCTGCCTTAAATCTTCTGTAGTTCCTTATACCCTTGCAAAACGATTAAAGAATGATACTATTCTATCTAGTCTTGTCTTACAACACTACTTTGCACAGATTTAAATGAGTTAAACAAGGCTTAGAGCCATGGAGATGCAGGGCCTATGTAGGTTGTTGCTAGTGCTTGCCTTTATATTTTCAACCAAAAATGCAGGGACCTATTAAAGAACATGAAATTTGGAGCACGAACCTTTCTGGTCTCATTTAAGGTGTTGTGCATCCATGTACTTCCTTAGGAAGCTAGCAGCCTGTCTGAATGGGATCTACATTTTCTCATAGCAAAATTTGGAAGCAGAATTACACCTCAGTCTCTTACTTCACAATTTTTATTAGCTAAACCTTCTTCGCCATCAGAGTTAAAAAGGCCAAGACTAGAAAAGCAAAGAAAACAAAACAAACAGAAATAAAAAAACCCAACCTTCTCAATGTCATGGCTGTCTTTTGGTGACCCCAAAGGAGGGGTGAAGAAGTCAAATCTCAGGCTTTACCCAAAGTCTTAGAGAGGTGTTGAAAGCAAAAGAGAATATAGGCCAAGAGGATGGAAGAGAGCAATTTAAAATCAACTGCATTAGCTGTGGCAACAGGAAGAAACAGAGGACATAAAATGGGAAACACAAAGAAAAAAATCAGGGGACATCTCTGAAAATTATTTTTTTAACAAAATGAAAACATAAACCAAACTTTCAGATTCTGTGTTCACTGGTAAGGACTGATGGGAATTCCTTAGTTGCCTTTATATATATCTATACTGTGTTGTTACACATTTTACAGAGCGACTCAGACAAGCAAATAGTACCAATAGGAAGCTATGGCATGATAGACACTTATTAGGCGCTCATTCTTAAAGCATCATTCTCTTTCTGCTTATATTTCATAACTTTAAAATGGGTGACGATCTCCTTTTATCACAGCAGTTCTCCGGGGCCCAACCTGCATTGTATAAAAGCCAGCATCACAATTGGATGACTTGTTGACAGTCTTGACAGAGAAGCCACAGATTCCAACGTCATATTAATCTCAAAGGAAGAAGTAGGCTCAGGGAGACAAAGGCATTAGCAGGATGTTGTCACCACACAGTTAAACAGGGTTCCAGGTTGTTGGTACACAGACATTTGTCAGCTTAGTCCTATGGCAACTACTGTCATTAAACATCTTTTAAATGCCTTATGAAATATACAGGACAAGAAGGAAAAGTAGGTAAGTACTGAAAATATAAAGCATGGAATAAGGCTTTCAGTTTCACTCCCTTTCCCTGTAACTGGAGAGAGCTGTCAGAGGGACTCTGAACCACACCGTCTCTGCACCAAGAGTTCTAGAGTTTTGCATTTCTTTTTGTATCAGAGCAACACGGCTACCAAATCCATCCTTGAAACATTCAGAGGCACTCTTCACTCACCTCTGACGGGATTTTAGATGGTGTTAAAGATAGCATCAACTGTACTCTTTGAAGAAACACTAAGGGCCCTGTTACATATTAATTTTAGGCAGCTCCTGGAGCTCTTTGCCCCTGGATTGTCCATATGTTAACATCTGATACTAGTTTTGAGTACACTTCAGGTAGCTTAAAGTTATACCTCTCCAGGGCAGACTTGGCTATGATCTATGTTACCCAGCTCATGGTCCATTAATATGTGGCTACTCCCCACAAATGACCTGCCCAAATTGCAGTTCTGTGTGGACAAGCTTTCCGCCCCATGAGCTCGACTGTCCACAGGGTCGTTCTAGCACCAAACTAGCTCACCTTTCAGAACCTGTTCTCCTTGCTTCACTGTCAGACAATGTTTCTTCCTGGCTGCCAATTAAAATAAGGACCATTAACGGGATGATGGGCGGAAGAGCCCAGCCATAAGCCCCCTCCCCACTCCTCTCATTTAGCTTTAATTAACAACACACTGGTTTTGCTGCATTAATGTCCAGTGTACAGCTCTTCTTGTTTAGCAGACATGATCCCAAACACTCCTTAAGTTATATGTGTAGGCTCTTTTATTTGGACAAATTCAGTTTTCTTGTCCTTTTTTTCCTGACTTTAATAAATGAGTTTATTTGACAGGCTGAGCTGGGTTTTATTTACCTTAGATGATGCTGAATGGGTATGTAAGCAGAACTGTCATCTAATCCTCCAGGTCAGGTCCAAGGTACATGAATAGAGCCAGGCACTAAAATTTACGCTTCTGCAGTTTGTGCTACACCTATTTGGTAGAGTAACAGAACTTCACTCTTCAGGTGACATTTTTTATGTATTTTTATTTGTATTATGGCAGTGCCAATAGGCCACCCATGATGGGCCCCTGTTGGGTAAGGGCTTTATGTAGATAGAGTGCAAACCCAGAGCTTGCAATTCAGCCCCCTCCAATCAATTATTTTTAAAGGGCAAGTGAGCAAAACCGGGCAAAGCTGGAAATGTAAAAGTGCTTTTGGAATTAAGGAACTGTATCCCTGCTATTCTCCCAGCCCCAGAACCTCTTCCACCTCCAGTTTCAAATGTAAAGTTAAATCCACATATAAGCAAATAAATTAAAGAAGTTTACTTGAACTTAAGCAGATGGAAATATAACCTGACTCCCTCTTGCTTTCATATATAACTCTTTCCCACACAGAAGGTCTGAGAGCTCTCCTGTGTTTACCTAATAAGCATTTGTCTGCAAGGCATGAGTACAAAGGGAGAGAGGAGATGAGGATTGTGTCTAAATAGGAATGGTAAAAATGTAGCAATGAAAAAATCAGGTTTCTCAAATTTGTAGCTCCTTTGGATTATGAAGACAACATTTGGCCTGATTTCTGAGGCTTTAGCCTCTCCATCATTGTAGGCATTGTTCTATTGTGATAGCAAAGCAGTACCAGGGGAGTTCTCAAGTTTCACATTTTGCAGGGGGAAATTGGCCATTACTGCATCTATTCAGAGGCCATCCACCATAGCAGGACCAGGATTCAAAAATATCATTTAGAAGGACCCAAATGTTGCAGACAGTGTTGATGGCCTTTTGGGGAAAGAGGAAAGAAGGATTGAGTGGGGGATTGATCTAATCTACACTAAGAAGCTCCTGTGTATGTTCGTCTGCTCTGTTATGCACTTCTGTGTTGCACTCAATAGCTGGACTTAAGTCACGGATCAAGCGGCCCTGTTACTAGAAAACAGTTGGGGAAGATGGAGTCTATGTGGTATGAACAAGGCCTTTTATAAGGCTGAAGTAAACATCTAATTACACAGAACTTCACGCAAACAAAGTTACATGGATTTTTTATTATTTTTTTAATTTGTGCTGTGAATAAAACACTTTACAATGATGAGATTTTAATTAGGCACAGTTCCCATTAGCTAAGATTATGAGCTAGATTATACCTACTGCATTTTTGAAATATTATATGATGAAAAAAGGTGAGTGGAAAGGAAGAATTAGCACAAAAAGTTTCACTACATATGGGCATATGCTAAACAATGCCTGAACAAAGATAACTGACTCTTTTGCACCCCTGCTGATGTGTTTGGGTTTATCAGCATGAAGTAAGAGAGTATTTATGTATCAAGAGATGTTTGTTTTAAATATTTATAGGGTGCAAGCTCCTTAGGCATGTAGAGGAAGCTTTCTGAATTCATCATCATGTTTTCAGAGAAGCTTGTTTTAGTAAATTATTTTGGCATTAGCAAAAGGAGCCCCTGATCTGTCCCAGATTTAGTTTCCCTAGACTGTGAGAATTGGGTTTGGGGCCAACAGTGATATAGATATAGCTACTAGGGTGTGCAAAGCTTTGGTCACCAATTCAATCTGGAGACGTTTTGGCCCGATTTGGCAGCCAAATCATCAAATCCAAATTGAATCAGGAGACCCATTGAAAGCTCTGAATTGATTCAAAGCATCCAAATCAATTCAGAAAAGATTTGGCAATTTGGAAGGCAGTCACTCTTGCTTTCAGGGAAGCAGATATTGAGAAGTTGAGGGAGGGGAGGGGGTAAAGTCTTCTCTAATATTGACATGTACAGCTGGCCGGTGACTGTGATCTATCCCTGTGTTCCCTTCCAAGCACAGTACTCTGTGGGAGGGACATAGACACAGCATATAGGGCTCTGTGTGAAGCCTTTCTTTCCTTCCCTGTTGTGAGCTGCCTGTCTGGAAGCATCAGCGTGTGAAAGGTACCGGCTGGCTGCAGTGGCTGGCTTCCTAGTCAGTCTCTTGCTAGTCTCTCTTCTTGGAAAGCATTGGATACACATTTCCAATATATTACAGCTAAAAGATATATTAAACAGATAGATGAAGGCTCGTCTACAGAAGATGATGTTTTGTAAATTCCCTTTGAGGATCAGGACCGAGAGATTGGAGAGAGAGAGGTTTTCTTGTGGGAAATGTGCCCCCACCGGTAACTGTGTGTTCTTGGCTTTAATAGATGTCCAGCGTGCATTGATTCTGGTGCACAGCTGTCATTTGGCCTCTCCTCCACATTTTCCATCTTGGTGCACTGGATGAGATAGACAACGTTTCTGGAGGTGCAGCTGCAAGATCCCAGAATGATGATGGTGCTGTGGTGGGGTACCGGAGATATATTGGCAGGTTTTGAATTTCTCGTCACGGTCCAGGTGCCTCTCCACTTCTATCTGGCTGCCACATCCCCCTGCCCCTGCAGCCTGTCTCTCGCTCCCTGACGCCTGCGTTTACATTTTCACTGACTGGCACTCTTGCCTGCAGTCCAGCCTCTGGCTTCTTGACTATTCACTGCATCCAGGAGGAGCATACATCAACTGCGGGTGCTTCCTCAGCCTGACGAAGGGGTTTTAAACCTGAAAGCTTGCCAAGATATAGTTCTCCAAATATGCAGTTGGTCTAATAAAAGATATCACCTCTACTCAAAGAACCTTGCCTGCCTGTTCCTTAGACCAACCTGGCTACAACAAGAAACCCAGTTAACACACACAAGTGACAAGAGTATTGCTTACAATAGTTTGAGGTGAACAGCCACAGAAGCCCTTGTACCTAGCTCCTTAGCCTGGCAGGCTTCATGCCCTCACAAGGGGCTCTGGATGGATATCCAAGGGAAAGGGACACGGGCTCGGGAGGTGTTAGAGGGGAAAGTGAAGCAGACAGTGGGGCTGTGGAGCACACGGGGGTTATCAGCGAGGGGGAAGGTGCAAGCGATTAAACAGTGCTTGC
>JAGPOW010001338.1:67003649-67014043 GCA_030014935.1 Caiman crocodilus
CCTAACATGATACCTGTAATATATGTTCAATAGATACTGCTCAGGAATCTTTGTACATACTGTGTAAAGATGAGATACTGTGCAATAAAGATATTAAAAAAATGTTTTATCCCACTCTGCCTAAATACACATGACATGAATTTTGCTTTCAACAGTTTGAGGCACAGTTTTACAAAAACTCCTGCATCTGTCTCCCCAAAACTTGGCAGGCTTCATGCTCTCAGAAGGGGCTACTTTCCTTGCTATTTTCATCCAACTCTGCAAACAAATGACAACGTTATAGGTATTTTAGGGATTCCCCATTATAGTCTATAGCTGAATCACCAAATCACACCAAATCAGCACCAAATCTTTCAAATCTGATTAGGCTGAATCGATTTGGGACACGAATCCAAATCACCAAATTGAATCACTCTCCCCCAAATTGGCCAAATCCAAATCCAAATCAAATATTTTACACTTCACACAGATCTAATAGCTACCTAGACAAAATGCCTGTAACGCTGAGATGACTATAAATTCAGAGCAGTATGCCATGGGTAATAATACAGCACGTGAATCCCTCAGACTTAAAAGACACGTTTATTCTTTCCTTACCCTTTCCCTGTCCACATACACATATGTATACACATACCGGCGAGCACCTACACGTGTGATGGAGCACAAATTAGCACATGATGGAACAGAACAGACTCGATTATCAAATCTGCTGTGAGTTTGCTGGAGTATGCTAATTAGCATGCTCCAGCCGCCTCCACATCATGTGTATTCAGCATCAACACATATCAAAATGACAGTGAGAGCATATTAGCCAAAGCTCATCAAACAAGCTTTAGCTACAATGCCCCTGCCACCATTTTTAAATGTGGGACGCTGAATACATGTGACACTGTGGGTATTTTAACTGAGCAGCTCTGAAAGCTGTTCCCCCACCCCACCCCAGACCATGTATATAGTTGCCCAGAGTGTCATGGGAAAAGTGCCACTGTGTGAAAAGTAGCTGAAGAAAAGAAAGCTGTTTCCAACTTTTTCCCAGAATCTTCCTATGGAGGTGAAGACTTTATTTTGCTCTCTCTACCTATTGCACTCGGTTCCCTACCCTACTTTCCTCCATCCTCTGATCCCCTGTTATTTCCTCTGACTCTCTACTTCCTCATTCTGACCTGCATGGAGCAACGGCAGCTAAAGAAGTTGAAGCTAAACTTGGGTCCCAAACTTTAGAATGAGGAACCCAGAACCTTCAACACGTGCCAATGTGGTTTTAAGTTCGGAGAGTGGCCTACTTCTTGTCTTCTGTTTTCTTTGTATTTTCTTTGTGTGCAATGTCCTTCTCTCTCCTCTCCTAAGTTTAGTGCTAGGGGGGAAGGAAAGGACTATACTAACCTTCCTGCTTGTGCCTGCTGGCCTACTTGAAATGCTTTTCAATGGAAAACTCTCCTACAGAATACTTGAGAAGAATTAAATGTGCTCTAAAAATATTGTCGCAGTAGCAGCTTCAGCATTAACAATACGTGGAATGTGGATCTGTAAACTATGCATGGATCTGGATTGGCAATGGCACAATTCTTTATCCGTAAATATGGGAACAAGAGAGTCATTGCATGACTATCAAGGCTGCCTTCATGCCCGCACACAATAGACATGACTGGCATTTTGGCTGCTAGCACAGACCCATCTGTTAGGATTTGTTTAGACCGTTGCCCTATATCGTAGGCACCAGGCAACCAAATGGTAAGATTAGCAGGTTTGATTTTAAAATTGCAGGTTCCATGGGTGAAACCAGTAAGATTTTAAGGTGCTATTGAGGGGATTTTTAGAGTATGAGTTGTTGGTTTTACGTATTTATTTGTCTGTTTGTTTGGTTTTGACATTTTTTGTTTGTTTATTTTTAATATTTATGTGTGAATTACTTTTACTTCTTACTGTGAAGAGGAAGGAATTTGCACTGATGAGATTTTAATTAGCCACACTTCTACGCCAGGACCAAAGCATCAGCACTACAGATTTGCAGACTCAATCACACCTGTTGACATTTAAGTTCCAAAAACCTTATCAATGAGGCAATAGCTAAACCGCAGAAGACAGGAAGACCTACAGTTCATAAGACTTGGAGATGCCAAAAAAGACAGATTGCATGCAGCAGGCTCCTTGCAAAGACCAGGAAAGCCACTTGGTCTCTCAAAGTGTATGTCATAGTTAGGAACTGCTTGTCGGCAGCCTAGTGCATCCGCTAACACCCATAGATAACCTATAAAAGGAATTAATCAGATGAGACATAAATTAGATGCCACCAGACAAAAGGGAACAGTCCCAACTGGCCAGTCATGGGGTGTCCACTGTCCTTGAACACAAATAAAGGACATGCAAAAGTCTAGCTCTTGTTATTATTTATTATGCTATCACCTAGAGGCCCCAACTGAGATCAAGACCTGTTTATTAGGCATTGTACAGACAGATAACAAGGCAGCAGGCCCTGCATGAAAAAACCCATGTCTATGTAAACAAAGCTGACAAAGCAGGGAAGGAGAAAGCAGGCACAGAGAAGTAGACTGGTTTGCACAAGGTCACACAGCATGTTGTAGAGCTGAGGTCAAAATCCAGGTTCCCTGAGCCCCAGGCAAATGTTCCATCTTCCACAATGCTCTGTCTCTTGGTTAGAAATAAATGTCCCCTGACTACACTGTGGTCACAAACAAAGGCAGATAAGTTACTGGTTTGGGATAATTCAGAATGGTGGGTACCATAAAAATGTAAACTATAGTTACTGGATGTTTGTCATAAAAGCCAATGACAGATGTGTAACAATTTGCAGGCAATGGGTGAAAGGGAGATACGTTCCTTAGCAGTATTGATCTGATTTTGGTATTTGCTAATTTGATTTCTGTAGAGCTGTTCTTTTTGCTATTTAGATGCCAACATGTTTGGAAACCAGGATTTATCACAGTTCAGATTATAACTGCAGGCCTTCCTGAACACTTGCACATAACTTTGAGCATCGCTTTTTGTGAATTTTGGCTTTGGCTCTAGTGCTTCAGTCTTTATTGCACAGAATCCCCATTGTTTCCCTATTGTTTCCATGTGAATCATGAATCATAAGAACTGTAGGATCCAATGCCTAATTAGAATTAATTACAATTATTACAAGCATAAATCCTTTGGTTCTAAGTCAGATAAGTGTTCCTATACAAACTATTATGGATTGGTTTATAATTATTTCTGAATCTGGTGGATATAGTTAGCTAATTTTCTTTTAAGGTAAAATGTAGAAAGGATACTGAGTTTCTTTGTGTTAGCAGACAATTAAACTGGTGGTTGCCACTGTCCTATACCAGGGTGGGCAAAATATGGCCTGCAGGCCAAATCCAGCCTGCAAGGCCATTCTACCCGGCGTGCAGGGCCCCTAAAAATTTAGAAAATATATATTTCTCTGCCCTTGGTTCTTGTCATCGATACTGGCCCTGGGACATGAGACCAATGTCCCAATGTTTTGGGACCAAAGACACTGGGACATTGGTCCCAAGATGGTGGCCAGGAGGTGGGGCACCTATCAAGGGGCGGAGCTACCCATGCAGCCCTTGACAGTCTGCCAAAACTGGGTAAGTGGCCCTCCACCCAAAATAATTGCCCACCCCTGTCCTATACACTGATACAGTGTACTACCCATAAGGATACATACTGGTCACTGGGTTAAATAAACACAGGCATGCATGAATGAGAAGAACTAAACAATGAATGCTATTGTAGAGCAGTAACCAACACCTGCAGACCCTTTGTCTCTCTCTCTCTTTCAAACTAACTAATAGCTACTGCCTAACAGAGAACCCATCAAGGAGTGCCTCTAAACTATAACATATCACTACAGGAGTCTGTAAAGGAGGGGTTCCCCTCCTTCTCTGTTATGTAGAGAGGGTATAGTGTTATAAGAATTAGAAAAAAGGTGAAAGAAGCATAGAGAGAAGGCCTCATTGCATTAATAGACACCACCAAACATGCCCTGGGAGTGTGGCCCTGGGAAAAGCACTGAGAGAGCGCTTTTTGGGAAAAGTGCTATTGGAAGAGGGCTTAAAATTGTAAGCAAAGAATCTCTTTGCTGTCATTTGCTTTCTCTTTTGTTCAGGGAAACCAGACTTTGTACATTCTTTCTCAATAAGACAGATTTAATCAAAGATACCCAATTCCATCATCAATTTCTTCTCCCTGCAAAAAACAACCTGAAGGTTTTGAACTTTGGCTAACTGTTCTTGCTTAGCTCAAAAGAAAAAAAGAAGAGAAAAAAATATTAACAAAATAGAATGAAGATTGAGAAATTAAATCATAAATTGATTGTTTTCTCCCCAAGCTGTTCACCTCTGTGACAACACATCCTTTAAAGCAGAGCATATCTTATTTACCTCTGCAAGAATTTGATTCAAAACTTTAAAAAGTCTCTAAGTACAAATGAAATTTGTAAAAACAGCAACTGGTGATCTGGAAACCATGAGAAAAGAGTAGTTTGTGTCATTTCTGAGTTATAGGGCAATTGTAAAATTACTTCCAGACATCAGCTGAGATCATCTTGTTGAGTCTTTTGTTACTACGATTCACTAATGTTGTAAATATATATATATAAAAATAAACAAGCAAGCAATAATGGAGTGTCCAGCCCCATAATCTGCTGTTGTTTCACTAACACAGACTGTAAATGCTTCTCTTAATCTTCATGAGTCCAGGAGTGCAGTATGGTGCATTATGATGACAAAGCAGGGTTATTGAAGGGACATATTGAACATCCTTTAACTCAAACAAATTCAATGTCATTGAACAAAGAGCTTTTAATTTATATCATATGCAAAGCACAGAATATATTGCCTATGTAATCATGTTGATGTGGATAGTAAGGTTGACCAGAAAGCTTGAATTTCTATTTACCTACTGATCAGCTTCAGGCCATATTAAAAGCAGCATGCCTTCTTACTCAGAAGCTGTCATGTAGGTGATCCTCGTGTGTGATTTAAGGTTAAGAGACTCATAGATAGTTATGTTGTTAGGTCTTTACTACAAAGGGTGATAAGAGCCCTCAATTCTCACTAGTATTATTGGGAATTAAAGAAAATTAGTCCTTTCCTGTAGGCATTGAGCCCCTTTCAAAGCTAGTGTCCTCAGGTCTCTATTCCTGGTTTCTGTTAACACTTGGACCAATATAAGTAAGAGTTCAGCTGGGATGTAGGTGACTGGGCCTGTGGATAGGCCCTGGGGGCAACTAAGAGGTGAGCAGGACAGGGGCACAGGTTTCTGGACCCAAGAGGGATCCTGGAGATCCAAGAGACATAGTTCAAGACATAAGCCAAGGTCAGGAGCCAGTGGTAAGAGAACTGGTGCTGAGTTCTAGGGAAAGTCCAGGATCAGGAAGCCATGATGAGTCAGAGTGCCAGGAAAGACAGAGGGCAAAACCAGCACTGAGTATTAGGGGAGATCCAAGATCAGAGTCAGGAAAAGCCAAAGCCGGGACAGAAGTCAGGAGAACCAGAAAGAGCTCTGAATGCAAAGCTTGCCAGAATTGAGGCTGAGTGAAGACATACCTGCAGCCTGAAACTGTAGGTGTTTAAAAGGGTTGAGAGGTGTTTTCAGCAGCCAAGCTGGTTGCAAAGGCCTGACTCAGCCACATTAACCAAGGACCAAGGGCAGGTGTTGTTACTCAGGTGCTTGTACCGACCAAGCCTGCTTGATCAGAGCCTTGGCAGAACGTTCAGTCTTATTCCGAACACGACTGACCGAGGTGCAAAGTGCCCTCAGGACCAGACTTGAAGGAGCATGTGGTTCAGAATCGCAGTGGATCCGTCTCTGTATTTGTATAACATGGAACATCATTAGGAACATGGATAAAGCCATACAGCACGTTTTGCTCTGGATTCATATGCAAATTGTATTGGACTTAATTCACCTTCACAAACAGATGGAGTGTTTTATATAGTGCCTGTCACTGTAATATAGAAGCAGTTGCTCAACCCACTTTGAAGGCTACACAAAGCAATTTCAGGCCCTCCAAAAATGATAGAGTTAGCAGCTAGCTTATGTTGTTATTTCCACAATGGGTATACTTGCCATTGGAATGCAATCTACCTCACCCCAATGCAAGGAATTATTTGACTCCCATGGAAGTCTCTCCCAAGTATCTGGCACCAAGGTTTGACCCTACGTTCACAAAGTATTTTTGTATTTTTAAAAATGAAATACTGAGGAAGTAGAATATATGATCCTGTAGAAAACAATAAAGTAAAAAAAGGTGATAAAATAAACTATTATATACTTCCATTTTTTCAGTAAATGAGACAACGCACATTGCTGTGCTTTGACAAAGAAGTAGTCATACGTACATGTTTTGGTACATCTCTTAGAAAATACATGAATCAAACCTGATTTTCATCACACATTTTTGATCTGGGCAAATTCAGTCTATTTCCTGATGCAGTATGTCAGTCATTCACACTAATATAGAGCACATTTGAGACCATGCCATGACAATTTTCAGAGGATTTTTACACAATACGTTTGACATTTTCCTCTCCAAGACCCCAGCCCTACAGGCAGATGCATACAGAAAGATACCTAAACCTGTGTAGAACACCTTTGATCTTAACAGAGTTTCGTAGATTCATTGTCTTTCCTGCCTAATGCAGGGGAGGTGGATCCAAAGGTCTTGCGAGGCCCCTTCTCTATAGCTTCAGAAGGCTGTCCACATGGATTCAGTGGCAGTTTCCAAACCTAAGTGTGTATGTAAATTATTCACAAGGAAACACTGGATGCATATGTGACATGGATAAAAGTTGGGTCAGTGAAGTTCCAAAGATAATTTTATCCCCGTATAGCCCAACAGTTTACATCAAAAGGTAGCAAACTACAATGCAACGTAGCAATACACCACACTCATAGAAACACAAATGACAGTTCTCACACTCTTACACGGAGAAGTCTAAATGCAGTCCCTCTTAAACTCCCTGTACCTATGGTTTTTTAGGTATTTTTTTTCTTGTTTTCCAATGAAGAGGGGATTTCACTTCACTGAAAGTTTACATGGTGGGTAGTTGCTGTTCTGAAGACATTTCCATATTTAGAGATGGTCTTTAAAATACATTTTTAGGGTAGATATTTGTATGTTCACTTTCTAAAATAGAAAGTCACTTCTGTGAATGGGAAATTAACTCCTCCACCTAAGTTCTGTATCAACTCCCTGAAGATGTAATTTTCTACATGTCCCTGCTTTTAAACTCAGTTAGGGGATAACAGGTCAGAAGATTATTACCAGGGATCCTGGTTTTCTCTGTTTAAAAATTGAAAATTCTCTGATTGAAACAAAATCCCAGATTAAACCCCCCCAAATCCACATTTTTCATAATTAAAATGAAATGCCATTATATATAAAGGTAGCATCTGAACAAAATGTTTTATTGATATATTTATAGTGTAAAAGCAATTTGGAAGCCTACCAGTGCCTTAGTCATTTTAATAAAATATGCTGGTGCCCTGCCCCTGCCCCTTCCAGTGCCCCTCTCTCCCAACCCACATCCCCTGCCTCTGAGTGTATGAGGAAGAAGGTGGGTGTGTGGGGAAGGGACATGTGGGCACAGGCAATGAGTTAGGGGAGCAGCTGGGGGGGCAGAGGAGGGGGGCACAAAGCACAGATTTCTGTGTCCATATCTGGGCAAAGAGTGTAGGGCTGCAGCTGGGCTGGACCAGCTCCAGGCAGGAGCTGTCTCCACAATCCAGCAGGCAGGATCCAGCGTAAGAGGGAGCCCCATGCTGCCATGGCCACCCCTCCTGTCCCTCCACACATTGCCTGTGCACCCCTGTCCCCCAATGCATCATCCTTGCCCTCCCGCCCCCCTCCCGTCCCCTATAGACTTACCTGGAAGGAGCTGCAGGAGATGCCTGATGCTGCTGCCTGACTGTCATATGTATGCATGAACACACGCATGTGGCACTGCCTACGTCCCACTCCCCCAGCCCCAAGCAGCCCCTTTCAGGCTGGTACTCTGCCAGCCTGCAAAGGGAAACCTGTGGCATCCCACATTTGTCTCCTTTAAAGTAGAATGCTCACATGTACTTCCCAAATACATAACCCATCTATGAGCTATTTCAGTCAGTGGGGTAACTTTGTGTTTGGATATTACCCCCAAAGGTCCAGCATTGACATAGTTGTATGAGTTAATCTGTACTTCCCAATTCTGTAACATCATTTCTAGGATGCTTTGAACGCATGTTCAAAAGCAGCATTTCCAGGAATGATTTAAAATGTAACACTGCCAGAAAGTTGAGAGGTAGTCTAAGGACCAACTCCCAGGAGCATTTCTGCACCTGACCCTCCACCACACTGTTAACAGTCTAACTGAGCTCTTTGGTCCAACTGTGTCCGACCTGAATTAGTTTTTGACTAGTTAAAAAATTCAGGGTGTTGATTTCTGCAGCTGGATGAGATTTTTTTGACTTTCTGTCATAAGTGTATGTAAATTATCCTTCATAACTTATTAAGATTTCTGTTCCCCTACACTGAATCTCTTCCCCTGTTATAGAAAGTTTTAGATCTCTACTTTCAGTGACATACTCATGCCCTTCAGGCTGGTGTATAGGATATACTTTGGAGAAGGGTTACTATACATCTAGGTTTTCCCAGACATGCCCACTTTTTAGGTCCTCCCATCTCCATCCAGGCATTTTTTTCAAATATGAACAAATGTCCAGGATTTGGGACAGGAGAGAGAGGAGGATTAAGGTAGTAAACCAAAGACTGCGGAGCTAGTGTCATCGAGAAGGCTTTGGCTTCCCACAGTCTGCTCTCTGGTGAGAGAGACAGTGAGCTGCTGGGAAGGGATGGCCTCCACCTCTCTCTGCTGGGAAGGAGGCTCTTTTCAGCCAGATGGGCTGACCTGCTCCACCGGGCTTTAAACTAAGGCCAAGGCACTTAAAAGAGCCCACCCCTACCCCAGCCCTGCAATGAGCTGTCAGCAAGGCAAGGGCCCCTAAAGGGACACTTGCCTGCCTGTAAACAAATGCTAGGAGCTTGGGGAATAAACAAGAGGAACTTGTCCGCCTGCTCAACACAAATAATTACAATGTCACAGGGATAACAGAGACCTGGTGGGACTCCACCCATGACTAGACTACAGGTATAGATGGCTTTACCCTGTACAGGGGAGATCAAGTGAACAAAAGGAATGGGGGTGTAGGTCTCTATTTCAAGGAAAGCTATGCGTCCCTGCAAGCCGTCATTGGCACGCAGGGTGAATGACTGGAGACCCTCTGAGTTAAAATCCATGGGGAACACAGCACAGGGGACACAATGGTGGGAGTCTACTACAGACCTCCTCCCTAGGAACAAGAGCTTGCCCAGGAGTTCACCAGGAAATTGACTGAAGCTGCAAGCTCCTGGTGCATGGTTGTTATATGAGACTTCAACTGCCCTGACATCTTGTGGTAAGAAGGCTCGGCCAAATCCAAACAGTCACAAAGCTTTCTCGCATGTGTGGATGAGCTCTGATGCAAGAAGTCTATGGGCTGCCAAGACATAAAGCGCTGCTCGACATGGTAGTGGCAATGGAGGATGACCTAATCAGCGACAGCGGCCATGAGCTGATCACTGTCACCGTCCACTATAAAGCTGGCAAATCAGTCAGCAATACAGAAGTCCTCAACTTCAGGAAAGCTGACATCAATGAGCTTAGGAGGCTTTTCAGCGAGGCCCTAAGGGACTATGACCTAAAGGGGAGGGGAGTTCAGGATGAGTGGTTGCTTCTCAAGGGAGCGATCCTGGATGCACAAGCAAAGTCTATTCCATCTCAGAGGAAAGGCAGCAAAAGGGCACAGCAGCCCCCTTGGCCTTCCCGGGAACTAGCAGACCTCCTGCATCTAAAAAGAAAGACCTACAAAGGATGGAGGACTAGATCTACCTCCAAGGTGGAATATTCTGCACTGGTCTGGACCTGCAAGGAGTGAACCAGAAAATCCAAAGCTGCGACTGAACTCCAACTAGCTACAAGTATCAAGGTCAATAAAAAGTCCTTTTTTAGATATGTGGGGAACCAAAGGAAAAGCATGGGCATCACTGGACCCCTGCTAAACCAGATGGGACAACTGACAACCAATGCCCAGGAAAAAGCCAACTTGCTAACTGGGTTCTTTGCATTGGTTTTTCACCAGTCCCAAGAGATGCCCCTGCCCATTGTAGAACAGGAACACCTAGGTGAGGGTGATTCCTTACCCTCCATCAGTGCTGACCTTGTGAAGGAACACCTTGAGAGGCTAAACACATTCAAGGCAGTCGTCCCTGACAGTTTACACCCCAGGGTACTCAAGGAGCTGGCTAGCATCATAGCTCAGCCCCTGGCACGGATCTTCGAGAACTCCTGGTGCTCTGGTGAAGT
>JAGPOW010001338.1:67014143-67033578 GCA_030014935.1 Caiman crocodilus
TGACAGTTTACACCCCAGGGTACTCAAGGAGCTGGCTAGCATCATAGCTCAGCCCCTGGCACGGATCTTCGAGAACTCCTGGTGCTCTGGTGAAGTGCCTGAAGATGGAAAGAAGGCTAATGTGGTGCCTATCTTCAAGAAAAGGAGGGAAGTGGATCCGACAAACTACAGGTCCATCAGCCTGACCTCTATCCCGGGGAAGGTCTTAGAAAAGATTATCAAAGAGACCATTCTTAACAGACTGGCCAATGGCAACATCCTGAGGGATAGCCATGGGTCAGGCTTTCTTGACCAATCTTATTTCCTTTTACAACCAGGTGACCTATCACCTGGACAAGGGAG
Source organism: Caiman crocodilus (assembly GCA_030014935.1). NCBI lineage: Eukaryota > Metazoa > Chordata > Crocodylia > Alligatoridae > Caiman > Caiman crocodilus. Next base: position 67,014,486 of record JAGPOW010001338.1, read on the forward strand.
AAGATTAATGTCATATATCTTGACTTTTAAAAAGCCTTCAATCTGGTATCCCATGATTATGTCTTAGCAAAACTGGCCAACTGTGGTCTCAGCTTCACCACAATCTGCTGGCTGAGGAATTGGCTCCATGGTTGGACCCAGAGGGTGGTGGTTGACAGAAGTCAATTGTTTTGGTGCCCTCTGACCAGTGGGGTCCCTCAAGGCGCTGCCCTTGGACCTGTATTGTTCAACATCTTCATTAATGATGTGGACATTGGAGTCAGAAGTGGACTGGCCAAGTTCGCCGACAGCACCAAACTTTGGGGTAAAGCATCCACACCTGAGGACAGGAAGGGTGATCCAGGCAGACATTGACAGGCTCAGGAAATGGGCAGATGAGAACCTGATGGTGTTTAACACTGAAAAATGCAAGGTTCTCCACCTTGGAAAGAAAAACCAGCAGCATAAATATAGACTCAGCACTGCTATGCTGGCTAGCACTACAGACAAAAAGGAGATACACAAAATGAATATGAGCCAGCAAGCGATGCTGCAGCTAGTAAAGCGAGCAAAATGCTGGCTTGCATCCATAGATGCTATTTAAGCAAATTACAGGACATCATTTTCCCCTTGTACTGTGTCTTAGTGAGGCCGCAGCTGGAGTACTGCATCCAGTTTTGGGCTCCACAATTCAAAATGGATGTGGAGAAGCTTGACAGAGTGCAGAGGAGAGCCACACACATGATCAGAGGTCAGGAAAATAGACCTTACAATGAGAGGCTGAGAGCTATGGGACTTTTCAGCCTGGAAAAATGCTGGCTCAGGGTTGATCTGGTGGCTGCCTATAAGTTTATCAGAGGTGCTCACCAGGATCTGGGGGAATGTCTGATTTAGCAAAACCCCCAGTTTTTCTTTTTTAATACATACATATAATAGATATGCATTCTCTTCCCTTCCCCAATTATTTCTGGCTTTTCTTCCTCTCCCTATAGACAAGCATAAGCAAGCTCAGACTTAGGATAAGCCTTAGTTTAGGCCTGTGTTTGTAAGTGAACCAAAGTAATGTCAAGTTTCCATTTTGTATGTCAAGTCTCCATCTTGTGTCCTCTGCCCAGGCATCCTCTGTGTTGCAACTGTACCACTCCCATGTAAATTGGTTCCTGGAGGAATGAGAGTGATTAGGAATGATTGAAATACAATGGCAGTAGGCCTCTACTGAATGGCTTGTAGCGATTGGGCCGTCACCTCACATTGATTCATCCAGGAACCATGAACCTCTCTCAGGAACAGAGACAAGCACCCAATGTTTGAAAGACAAAAGACCCTGCAGAACCAGCAACTCTACCATTGTACCCCACCATTACAGATACCCAAAATTGCACATCCCTGCATGGAGTACACATGCTCAGTATGCCAGGAGCTGACCCTTGCCTGGGCATGCCTCCTATCACTAGGGTCACACAAGGTCTGGCACTATAAAAAGCGGCAGTGAAGACAGACCCAGTGGGGTGCCCTCTCCATCTGGACCAGCGCCATGCCATGCCACCTATCCACCCAGAGGCACTACCGGCGACCCCCCTCTGAACAGCACCTACTGGACAAGGATGCCTTTCCAGCCTGGATAGATAGCTACCATCCCCCACCCCCTCTTCAACTAAGGACTTGGACTCTGCTTCTCTTCCCTACCTGGACTCCAACACTTCCACTGAGTCTCTTTCTCCTGCTGCCAGTGTGAGTGCGCGTGTGTGTGTGCGTGTGCACCTAATTGATTTGTGTGTTTGTATATGTGCAATTGTGTCACACCCTCCTGTCTAACAGCGCAATATTGAGATCCTGAGAGTTGGCCTGACACCACAGGGCAACATGTTCACCAGAGCGCCCCAGGGGATGACAAGGTCAAATGGTTGCAAACTCCTCCGTGACCATTTCAGGCTGGACATAAGAATGAACTTCTTTACTGTCTAAGCCCCCAAAATGTGGAATAGACTGCTGCGGGAGGTGGTTCAAGTACCTACTTTGAACACCTTCAAGAGATATTTGGATGTTTATCTTGCTTGGATCCTATGATCCCTGCTGACTTCTTGCCCCTGGGGCTGGGGGCTGGACTTGATGATCTTCTGAGGTCCCTTCCAGCCCTAATGTCTATGAAATCTATGACATTTGGGATTTCGTTATGCTCAGCATCAAAGTTTTCTCCAACACTGGGCTGCAGCAGAGCAGGGGAGGTGCCTGCTCCTCCGGTGGGGGAAGGGAGAGGGAGACGGGCGTCAGGGAGCTGCATGGCCAGGCCACACCAGTACCTTTGTTCACTGGGGTGGGGAAGCCAGAAGATGCTTGCAGGGCTGGGGGGAGCAGGGGCATCATGTCAGGAGTGAGAGGCACCAACAGGGCTGGGTGGGACTGTAGTTTGGGAGTGAGGGGCACCAGGGGGATGGGGGACTGGGTCAGCAATGCATGAAACAGGCAGTCCCAGGGGGCTGTGGGTTGGGAGTGAGAGTCATCAGCAGGGATGGGGAAAGCTGTGGGTTGGGAATGAGGGGCACCAGTATGGTCTGGGGGGACAGGGACTGTGGGTTGACAGTGAGGATGTGGTCTGACACACTTGAGCTAGGTCCTTCCAAACAATGATGAATTTACATTTGGTCTAATAAAAGATACCAGATTTACCCGAAGACCCTTGTCATTTCAAAAGAAGAGACTTGTTGGAGGAATAACACCTGACTATTCAGGCCATTCAGGGCTGCGCATTTCTCGCAGTGGAGACATTCAGTCAGAAATGGTATCTTTGGGATATGTCTGAGACAACCTAAATATTCTCCTGGTTATAATTAGATGAGCGAAGACTTCTGGTCTGGTAAATAAATACACCTGGGGCGGGGGCGGTCAGAGGGAGGAGACAGGAAGGTTTAACCTATTCATAATGTATGTAAATACTCAGATCACTATACTTAAGGCTTACCATGACAGCAAGTACTATTTGTCTTTTGTTTTCCCAGGTATAGAGGATGATTTTAGACCCGCAGCCAGTGGGCTGAGTGAAACGGCCTGACAGGAGACGTTTCCGGGAGCTCTGACAGAAAGGTCAGGGGCAGAAGTTGCTTTCTAATCTAAGTAGAAGCTGCAGTCTTAGGTTGAATCTGCAGTTTTAAGTTTAAAATCAGATTATTATTCTGCTATTTCCTTTTGTTGTCTATTCTTACAGATCTCTTTTGTATCTCAACATATGTGAACTGATTTCTTATGTTTGCTCTTGTTTTTCTAATAAATCTTTTTGCTATCTTTTATAACTTGCTATTGTCACTGGCAATGGTGCTTTTCAGAGCGTTTACCACCACAGGCAGGCCTTTTCCAATGAAAGAGGGATCTATTGTAGTTGAGCACAAGGGTGTGACACTTCCAGCTGGCAACCCCCTCTCCTAGGAGCTGGCAAGATGCAGTGAGGTAGGAAAGCTGAGGTGCCACCAGTCAGGGAGGTGACCTTTGGAGCATCTTAGTCTTTTCCCAGTAGCCAAGCAGCAGGTGGCACAGAGAGGTCTGGCACTGAAGGGCACCTGTGAAGGTTTGCTAACACCCTGGGGGCATGTCTCAAAGGTGCACCTGACCGGATCTGGGGCCAAAGTATGTCACACATGCGTTTAACTTTAAGCCTGTGAGTTGCCACAGAGATTTTAGTATGATTAGCCTTCTGAATAAAATTGAGCAAGTGTTTGTGGTATAGAGACCTTAGTCCCTGACCTGAAATAATGCACGTGCTTCACATTAAACCAGCACTGGCTCACATATACACAGTTACACACATGAATAAATGGTTCAAGGTTCAGGGTGTTTTTACATGTGCTCTGTGGATGGGGACACTTTAATCAGAGCAGCTCCAAGAGCTGCTCTAAATCGATCCACAGCATCCTGCGTGCCAGCATCCCTGTGCTTCAAAATGGCAGCAGAAGTGCTTTAACTAAAGCGCATCAAACAAGCTTTAGTTGAAGTGCCCCCACCGCCATTTGCAAGTGTGGAGATGCTGCTTTGGAAGCACAGAGACACAGTGCACTAATTAGCATGCGCCAGCAGACTCAGTTAATCGAGTCTACTCCACTGCACTTCTATTACATTGGATGATACGCCAATTGCGCTGTGCATTGGAGAAGCCTCCCTACATGTCTATAGGCACCCTTAGCACTTTAAATATTAGAACTGCTAAAAAAATGTATAAAAGCGATGATGAGCAAAAGTCTTGTTTAAAGAAATAATAACTTCACAAAAAGTTTTAATAAAGTCTCTTCTTTTATTTCAGTTAAGATGTCTGTTTCTACCAGTTTTACCCTTTTCATTTAGTTTTCATATTACGGTTTTTTGGGAGGAAGTTTCCTTTTTCTGTGTTCCCTTTTTATTTATCACTCTAGTCATGGAGGCCAGATCTTATAAACAATCAGCTACCTACATAAATTTATGTATGTGAATAATCATTGGAACTACTCGCATGCTTAAGTCTTGGCAGGAGAGGGACCTAATACATTAACTAGTTCATATGCCATGCATTATTAAAAATATATCTATTTATAGTATATAGCAGGGTATTATATATCCTCATTTTAGGCTGATTTTACTGTTACTGTTTCTATGGCTTCCAGGCAAGTCCGTACTTAAAAAATATATATATTCTATCTTCTTATACACTATCCTTTTTCTTTCCTCCTTTATTTCTGGACTTTATGACTCAAGCTTCTTTTTATAGTCCAAGCAAAGCAGAGCAGTTTGGGCTTTCTATTCTGGGTATCATTAAAACATGTACAAATGCCGTACTGAACGGAGTGTGACAGGAATGGCAGACCAAATTCAACCAGTCACAAATGCTGCTGCTTTAACCTGAACACTCTGGCCCTGTGCAATTAAAAACCACAATAGATAATACTCGGTGATAGACCAGAAACAGGTGTCTCCGTGTTCTTTCTTTATAATTTCAACCTATAAAATCTAAACTCAGAGTTAAGGGATGTTATAGTCAACAGTATAGTACTTACATAGAGTATGTGGAAGAAGCATTACATTTAAAATGTAGTTACACTGAATTTGACACACTTTTATGCCCTGATTCTCAAGAGCAATGGTGCCAAGCTGATTTAGCCCTCTAGGTTAAAACTAGACCTTCTTACATTGGCGGGGAGTCTCAGGGTTTAATACAACTATCATTCCCCCTCCCCCATTCCCCGTCCCCCAAAAAACACATCCTCAGCAGGGCTTCTTATGATGGATTTTGGCGGCGGGTCCTGCTCCTTAATTCCTGACTCCTCTAGGAGCTCTGCAAGCCAAATAACACAGCTTGTGGGCCAGATCCAGAATCCAGTTGTCACCAAGTATTAATCTTAACATTGTGAATTTATGGAGATAATATTTTTACTCCTGAGGCTGTATGTGCACATTAAAATTGGTACTGAAGAGTCTTTAGTTGCAACCTTAAATTTGGAGAGGCTTTCTGCCTCCATAATTTTATTTATAGGATCATAGAAAAGTAGGGCTGGAAAGGAAGTCATGAGGTCATCTAGTCCATTCCCCTGCTCGAGTCAAAATCATCTCTAACTAAACTAATCGTCTCCAGGTAAATGCCTGTCTAACACAACAGTGCTTAAATCTTGGCCGTGTGGACCAAATGAATGGCACAGGGCTGGTCCGCAGGCTGAATTGAGCCCTACATGCCAGGATCAGGTCCTGCAAAATTTTAAGACCCATGAGGAGCCCCAATGGGCCAGATAACACAGCACCACGGGCCAGATCTAGCCTGGACCCAGGGGGTGAGTACCCCTGCTCTAACAAGCTCCAGGGATGGAGACGCCGCAGTTTCTTGAGGTAGCCTGTTCCAGTGTTTAACCACCTCCATAGTCAGATAACTTCTGAATCTGAGAGTTAAACTGCATGTTCGTTCTTATGCCACATTAGAGTAAAGAAAACATTATCAAGTTTAAACGTGTATGTATGTATATGTATGTGTTTGTTTATATAATTAAGTAATTCATAGCCAGATCCTCCACTGGTACAAAAGGGGTTAGCTTACTGGAACGTATGCAAACCCACTTTACAGCTGAGGATCTAGACATATTATTAATATTGATATTACAGTGGTATCCAAGACCTCTAAACTAGATTAAGTCTCCACTTTATTAGTCACAAGACAAATACACACAAAAAAGTGGGTTATGTCTTAAAGAATTTACTGTTTCACAAACACATACAGAACAAGTACAACTTGCCTTCTTCAAAAGCAAATGACCTCTCTACTTTAGTTTGTGTAAGCTCCCTCTTGATCCATGTGCTTTACCATTGTCCTTTCTCTTTGGGTCGTGTCTGGCTGAACGTTACCTATATTTTACATTTATAATTAGGGAATTTTATGTGCACACCTAACACTATCAATAATATATAATATATCATATGTGTGTGTGTGTATAAACTGTATAATATGATAAGCAGGAATCTTGACCTTCAGACTGAATTGACTAACAGAATTGAAAAAGCAGGTAAGAATTTGGGGCTATTACATGCCCCAAATTACATGCATGACATACCATCAAACTGTCAACCACAGTGAAAATGCAAATCTATGAGATTTATATGCTGACATTCCTGCTTTATGGTTCAGAAATGTGGAGTACATATGCTAGACATCTCAGAAGACATGAGATGCCTGTGCAAGATCCTGAAAATAAAGGGGGAATACAGAGTGCCAAACACAGAGGTGCTAGAGTGTGCACGACTGACACACTTAGAAACCACTATTAAGAAGAGGAGGTTGCAATGGCTCAGCCATATCAGGAGAATGGGAGGAGACTGTAGCCTCAAGAATATTTTGTGCAGTAAGATGTAAGATGGCTCTAGAAAGTGGGGTTGCCCTCTATGGCAGTACTACGACATGTTGAAAAATGATGTGAAGTCTTTCAACATCAATGTAGATAGGTGGGAAGAGTGTGCAGAATCTTGTCCAATCTGGAGGGAACATCTGGCGCTGGTTGCAACTCAGCATGAAGAGGTTTGATCCAAAGCAGAGATAGGCAATGTGTTTTGGCCTGAGTACTAAAAAAAACATGATGTCTACCTTGTAAGGTGCCAGGCTGCTGGCTTCCCATAAAAAAAAACCTGGGGTGGGTACATTGCACACACTGCATATTAATATAGTTAATAATCATAAATGTTGCATTTTTTACTGTAAATACCAGGTTTTGTAGACATTCTGAACTTCATGACAATAAATAAAACTTCATATACTAACTTTGTTCTTCTGTATTCGTTTTTTGTTAAGCACCAAACGCAAGGGGCTGGACCCAATGATTTGTAAGGTCCCTTCTGGCCCTTAACATCTATGAAACTATGAAACTACGTTGTGATGGGAGATAGAGAGAGAGAAAGAGAAAGAGAGAGAGAAAAAGAAGAGAAATAGAAAAGAGAGAAATAAGGAAAGAGGAAGAAAAAAAGGGGAAAGAAAGAAAAAAGAGAAGAGAAGAGAAAAAGAATAAAGGAGAGAAAAGTGCGAGAAAAAAGGGGAGAGAAAAGAAGAGAGAAGAGAGAAAAAGAAAAAGATAAAAAAGGAGAGAAGAGAGAGAAAAATCAAAAGACTTGGACTCCAATTCAGACAACACATGGATCTTGTGAAACTTGTAATATCTGTGTCATTCTCAAACTGGGCTTGTCGGCCACAAGCAGATTCATCAAGCACCGGACTGCACCTGTTTCAGGTACACCATCATCCTGAAGACTGATGTTTGCTTATGCTTACATATATGCTTGCGCCCCTGCTTCTCAGACTGTTAGCAAGGTTGCCAGTGGAAACAGTAGCAGGTTTTTCTACCTAAGTTCTTCTCTGCTGGAAACTGGAGTCACAACTGATATATTTCACACAGCACACCAAGCCTTAATCTGCAATATTTGTTAACTTATCTTTAAACAGTTCATCTAAAGGGGTTGTTCATGGCAGTTCTCAGTACGTAGTTGCAGAACCAGACCCACAGGTAGGAATAACTCAGTTAAAGTCACTCAGGGCTGGATTTGAATTGGTGGCCCATAGGTGAAAGTCTTGAATTGACTTATTAACAATCTTTTAAGCTATCCTTATATGCCGAACCTTTTAAACCTGCTTTCTATAGAACATTTCCAATATTGGACTAGATCACAAATTTCCAAACCCTGTAAACACCCTACTGATATGGCTGAAATATACTTGTTAAATGTTAATGGCTAGGAACAGACATTCAAAAAGCCTGAGCCTGAGTGGATTCAATCTTTACAGGTTAGTCTAACATAGCTAGGCTAAATCACTTTGTACAGACATCCCCTCTGAACTGAAAAAATGCCAACACATGTCTGCAGTGGCTTAGGCTAGAAGCTCAGGGGTGCTAAAACAGCTCTCCCTTTCCACAGGGCTGAGCTGAGGTGGGGTGTAGCTAGGCTCCAGCAGGACGCTGTGAATAGAGAGGGGTTCCCCCTCCCTCCTTGATAACAAAGTATTTATCAGCTGTTATCAGCATTTAGCCCCCCATGAAAAAACAAAGCCTTGCTCATTAGTTCAAGCTTTTCTTAAATAGGTTTTTCCAAAGAAATGAATGCAAAGACGTTACCAGCTGAGCTGCTAATTAGCACCAAAAAGCCCTAAGTGGACACTGTCCAATCTGCTAGCATACCACACACAGTCAACGCATAGGGGAGCATGGAGGGGCACGTGCCCCCTCTGACAGGGCCATCGCCGCTGCTGGCACCTGCAGGAGCTCACCAGTCCCGTACCCAATGCCACCAGCAGCACCTGTGGGAGCTCGCCAGCTCTCCCCCTGCCACCAATGTTGCCAGCAGGGCTTGCAAGAGCTCACCAGCTCTGGCTCCGCTGCCACTGCCAGCACCTGCAGGTGCCCTCCCAGACTTGGGAGGCACTAGTCTCCCATGCTACCACATGATGACTATGGTCCATGCTTTGGGAGAGAGGAGGAAGGGATCTCTGCTTAAGCAGTGAGTGGTGAGGAGGGGTGGAGGGGAAGGGAGCACAGAGAAGCCAGCAGACCCTGCAGAGAAGCCAGCAAGTCTCTGCTGGAGCTCCAGCCAGGAAGCAGAGGGGAAGGGCCAGCCCTGCTGGGCTGGAGCAGAGAGCCATGCCCAGCCCAAAAAGCATGCTGGGATGCTGGGGGAATCTGATTTAACTTAAACCAGCAAGGGGTGTGGGGCAAACATTGCATAAAGTGGTTTGACCCAAATCAGTTAAGTCTGATACTGCATTCGACCAAGTTTATCGCAAACCGATTTCAGCCATTTTCAAACTGGTTTATGTGCACTGAAGGTCTGTTCTGTTACAATTTTAAACCAGTTTCTGATCACTTAAATTGGTCTATGTGTAATGCCTGTACCTAGCCAATGAGTTAAGTTTTAAAACTTCCCTTCCTGTCGGGAATTGTTTCTTTTTTAAACTACGTGGCACACCCTTTTCAAATATATTCTCTATGTATGAATTCTGTAAGCCAAAATAGTACTGATACCATTAACCTTGGAGTCTACTGCTAATAGTATTTTACTCAGTGAAACAGATGTGGAATTTCTTATGCTTGTAACAATTTCTTGCCAGAGGTATACAGTAGTTAATAAGAGTACTAGCAGGAGACTTCAGACCTATAAAGAATATTTGTATCAGTAGCAGCTGTAATTAAAGGAACCATTCTTTGGTTTAATGCTCACCTTTGCCACAAATTCTACTGCATCTTACATGTAGAAGGATATGAATATTGTACGTGGGGAGAATAGCATCTCTATTTACAGAATAGTTGAATTATGTAGATCCGGCAAACTACAGGCCCATCAGCCTGACCTCTATCCTGGGGAAGGTCTTGGAAAAGATTATCAAGGAGGCCGTCCTTACCAGACTAGCTGAAGGCAATATCCTGAGGGATACCCAGCATGGGTTTGTTGCGGGTAGGTCTTGCTTGACCTCATTTCCTTTTATGACCAGGTGACTTATCACCTGGACAAGGGGGAAGAGATTGACATTGTATACCTCGACTTTAAAAAAGCCTTTGATCTGTTATCCCACAACCACCTTTTGGCTAAACTGGCTAACTGCAACCTTGACATCACCATGATCCGCTGGCTGGGGAACTGGCGGTAGGACCCTGAGGGTGGTGGTCGACAGGAGCCAATCGTCTTGGTGCGCCGTGACCAGTGGGGTCCCACAAGGCTCTGCCCTAGGGCCTATACTATTTAACATCTTCATCAATGTTGTGGACATTGGTGTCAGAAACAGACTGGACAAGTTCGCCAATGACACCAAACTCTGGGGTAAAGCATCCACACCTGAGGACAGGAGGGTGATCCAGGCAGATCTGGACAGACTCGTGAAATGGGCGGACAAGACCCTGATGGTGTTCAACACTGAAAAATGCAAGGTTCTCCACCTTGGGGGGAAAAACCTGCAGCATCCTTATAGGCTTGGTAGCGCTACACTGGTTAGCACTGCAGATGAAAAGGACCTGAGGGTCATGGTTGACCACAAGATGAACATGAGCCTTCAGTGCAAGGCTAATAAAGTGAGCAAAATGCTGGCTTGCATGCAGAGATGCTTCGCAAGTAATCCCGGGACATCATTCTCTTGCTGAAAACAGACCTTATGATGATAGGCTGAGAGCTATGGGACTCTTTAGCCTGGAAAAGAGCAGGCTATTCAGCCTGGAAGAACACAGGCTTAGGGATGATCTGGTGGCCACCTACAAGTTTATTGCGGTACTCATCAGGATCTGGGGGAACATCTGTTTACCAGAGGCCCCCCAAGGGATGACAAGATCAAATGGTCACAAACTCCACTATGACCAATTCAGGCTGGACATAAGAAAGAACTTCTTCACTGTCCGATCCCCCAAGGTTTGGAATAGCCTGCCACCGGAAGCAGTTCAAGCACCCACTCTGAAAGCCTTCAGGACACATTTGGATGTTTATCTTGCTGGGAACCTATGATTTCTGCCCCTGGAGCGGGGGGCTGGACTCGATGATCCTCCAGGGTCCCTTCCAGCCCGAATGTCTATGAAATCTATGAATTAAAAGCCACAAATAGATGGGCCAGACGAAAACTATTACAGCTAAAGATGAAAACTATATTGCATACTGTAGGACTGACTTTTAAGAAACATACAAGACCACAGTGAATTGCAATAATGAATATGCAGTTGCATGTAATGTGTTGTGCAATTATTGTTAATGTACACAGACTGTTTGGATATATACCAGTAAGTCAGACAGTGATTGGGTATTTTATGTAGAAGTATTCAAGGAGCTGGTAAAAGCCAAAGTACAGAAAACTCATTTTCATTTTTTATAGATTATAAATGTTTCCAGACTGTCTCCGTTCCTGTTTCATGTTATTTTCTCATCCAGTCATTTTTAGTTTATGGTTTTCACCACTAATCACTATCAACTTGTACGGATGTTTAATGGGGAAGGAAGAAAGATAGGACAACTTGGTTTCAAGTTCCACCACCACCTATACCTATTTCTCAGTTCTTCCAGATAAATCAGCTAGTTGCAATGGCACTAAAACTATTTTTTCCTTTTCTCAAAAATCCTCACGTGCACAGAATTTCAAATCTTATAACTGAATATCAGATAACAACTTCAATCCAGTATTCAGGCAAACATTAGTAACTTTGGTAAATGGATTTTTAATACCCCTATATAAGATTACAAGTCTTTTTTAATGTAGGGAGCTTTTAATGATTTAAATGTAAAAGGGCCACTTACGCTATCCACAGATCCCAAGAGTGTTTATGTAGAAGGCAAATTTGGAATGGGTGCCTCTAAAATTGTTAGTCACAACCTAAGTGTTTGCCAGAACATTTTACAACTAATTAGTGCCATCAGTTGCATAAAAAAACCTGAAAAACTCTCTTTGTGTTATAAAACAGAGATTTGAAGTGCAACATAAATTCCATCGTTGAAGTATATTAGTAAACTCAATCTAGATTTGAGATGAGTATAACACAGACCAGACTATATTTAAGAACTTCTTCTGGACGTAAAGTTTAATGTTAGTTTGAATAAGTATAAACTATTACTGTTGGAGATATGGTAATGAATAAACAGATTTTACTTATATGCTAGGGAATTGTCCATCTGCTTACTAGGTCTGAGAAAAACAGCTAAGAGAGTAAACTTTTATTGTATGTAGACTTGCCTCCTGATCATAAGATTGTTATCATTAGAGTTTTTAATTCCTTTATAAATACCAAAGGCATTTTGGAAAAAATGCCATTGGAAAAAATGGTATTACTAGTGCAAAGGGAAAGCAGAATGGCCTTGAAAGTGCAATGAAGGGTCAGAGACATGGAAACTTTCTTCCTACTCTTCGTCAGCACTCATAAAGCAGAGATCCACACAATCAAAAGGTTACAGCTAGTAGGGAGAAGTCAAGGAACAGACTTCTAGCAAACTGGTCGCTCATCCAAGGCAGCCCAAGTCATAAAACAAATTGTATTTTAAATGACTGCCATCCTGGCAGCTGTAACTCCTTCTCTGTGGCTTTCACTTACTGCAGAACGGGGTATGGGCAGGTGGTTGGCAGACATCCAGCACCAAGAGACAGATTGCTGTGTTTCCTATTTTAGGGAAATCTGAGGTGGAACCCAAATGAACTGAGATCGGCAGGAATTGGTTGCGTTGGTCAGATTGATCCTCTGCATGAAACGACCATTATTACCCCAGCTGCCCCGTTCTGCTAGCTGCCTTCCCATCATATGGTATAATGCAAAGGAGCAGAGGCTCAACATATGTGAGAAAACCGTGAAAATTAATGTTTATGCATTATTATGAAGAAAGAAAGTAATATAGCCTTAAGAGAAGTTGTAAAAGAAGTAAATTCTGCTAAAATGTAAATTAGCTAAAAATTACGATAGCTGAGTAGTCCTACAGGTATGGTGGGAAATAGAAAATAAAACATTTCAAATCCAGAAAAAAAATCCTGACTCCTATTCTTAGCTGGTGGCAGGATATCTTATAATTATGATGGTCCTGCTTATTATTCTCATGGTTCCAAATTACAGGATTTGATGTGTTTAGGTATACACTATACTGCTATTTTGGGGTTGTTACCTCCCCTATATGCCTCCCACTAGCTCACCCTTGCAAAATTAAATACAGTTCTCAATCTTTCCTTTAAAATCACCTAATCTTCCTCTTCCACTAGGCAGAAGAAAGCAAGCAGTTTCCCTAATGTCTAACTTACTACATTGCTGCTCCTGTGATCCTCTACTGGGAGGACTGAGGGAAAGCTTCAAAACACTACAATGACCTGTCGATCATCGGATTGTCCTAAAATAAACCAGATTACCCCTTCTGCCTGCTTCTTTTACATCACTTCTTCACTTCTTATGCCTCTCTTATCCTTTCTGCCTCTTCATTCGTAAAGCCTAACCCTCTAGTAGGCATGGAATGGAAAGTACTGCTTCTTGGGGCAGTGTTAATAACCTAGGGAATTTCTAGTACAAAATCCAGTGACTCTCCAAGGAAGCGTATATCATGGACCACATCTACACATACACTCTTCCTGGCTATTCTACAGGGGCAAAGGAAACTTTGCTGTTTCAAAGAGAAGAGAAGCGGCTTCATAACATGCTTCAGCTACACCCACATTTTGCTCCCCTGACATCAGGAAGGAAGCATTGAAGCCCAAAGAATTCCTGTTTGCTCTATCTTTTTTCTCACAGTATGTTCCCATGCCTACATTTGAAAGTCACTTTTACATCATAGATTAGAGACTGATTAATGAAAGATACTATAATTGTGGAATTAAGGCTAGTACCCATTTTTCATCTTAGACTCCAAATTGCCTCTCAGAGAAAGTGAGTAGCCTTGTCTTGGGCTATTATGAAGCCAAGATTTTAATCTGCATTACATGTCATCTTCCTCTTAAAGAGGAAAAGTTTTATTTCAGAAAAAAATACTGGATATTTTTATAGAAAATAATGTAGATTATTAAGCTTTTATTAATAGATCAGTATCGACTAATTTATGAATCCACATAGTATGAAATGAACTAAGAAACTCAGTGTAAGCTACTTAATAATCCTTGAACATAGATTGACTGAGACTTCTCATAATTGAATGTTTTGTGTGCTACCACAGCCAAAGGGACCATCCATTATATAGTCATTTATTTGATATTAGTTTCCAAGGTATTACTCAAAAGTGAAACAGTATATAAAAAGTACAAGCCTCGAATTGAAGATATAATAGGCTGGGGACAGCTGCTGATAACATGCAGCACTTCAGGGCAGAAATAAGACTCTGGCTGTTGTGTTTCTGGTAGATGTGGTGTTGCAAATAAAGAGCCTGATTCTGCAACCCTTCCACGCAAATTACTTTAATGAATACTCAAAAGTCAAAGGGATTTATTTAAGAGTCAGGGCAGACCTTAAAGATCTAAAGTAACTCAAAATGCAAAGTGAATAATGTAAGGGTTGGTATTTAAAGTGTGGTGTATGTTTTAATATAAGTGACCTGCAGACATTTGTTTATTTTTCTGAGTGCATTTGTTCTTAGACTGTGAGCTCTTAGGGGTAATGTTTCCTTCTGTGTATTTAAATAGACATCAGCACAATGGGGTCCTGACTGGATCTTTCAAGAACTGGTGTAATGTACTGATTGAGCCAATGACAATTATTGAGTCTTACAGTCTCCACTGTCTCCATACAAGTAGTTGCTCACAACTCTGTTTTCTGACATACACATGTAACTCATTAGCTTGGAAGACTGAAGCAGAGGAATCAAATATTCTAGATTGTTTTCATATTGTACTGCTACCACCGAGTTACTGAATTACTTTTAAAAAGTATTTCAATTGCTCTGGGCCTCTTTTGACCTACCTATAGTATAATACCACCTACCTCCCTCAGTTGAGTGCCAGGAAAGTACAAGCCTTCATTATAAGGAAAAACTTCAGAGTTTGTCTGACCAGACTTTGGAATAGACTCCCAGAAGGGGTGGTGCAGGCACCTACCCTGGAAGTCTTCAAAAGGAGACTGGATGCACACCTTGCTGGGGTTATTTGACCCTAGCAGTCTTTCCTGCCCAGAACAGGGGGTTGGACACAATGATCTCAAGAGATCCATTCCAGCCCTAAACTTCTGTGAATCTGTGAAACGTAATTTAATTCCTATACATAAAGACTTGGCCTAGAGACAGACATTCAAAAAGCCCGAATTGATTCAGTCTTTGCAGGTTAGTCTAACCTGCAGAGAGTGAACCGGTTTGCAAGTGGATAGATGGCATATGCCTGCAGTGGCCCAAGCCAGAAGCCCAGGTGCACTAGAGCAGCCCTCCCTTCCACAGGGAAGGGAAGAGTTCGGCACGGGGCTTTCCTGTACGAGCGTGGAGCTGCAATAGAGGCAGCCAGGGCTGCACTGGTGGTGATGAGTGCAGCCCAGCGCAGCTGCTTCTATCCCTGCAGCTCCATGCCGCGCTCGCAGCTCCACACTTGCACAGGGAAGCCCTGTGCATTCTTGGCTTCATAGAATAGTTGGCAACTTTTTACTGTTGGCGAATAAAAGGCAGCCCGTTTTCTGGTGAATAGCATTATTTGATCAGTTGACTGGCTTGCCAACCCCAGTCTCAAAGTGACAGCGAGGAGGAGAAGATACCTTTTGTACTACGAGTGTTTCAGGGGCATTGGTGGAATAGGATCTGGTCCATTGTGTCTCCTCCTTCTTACCCCTCCTTATTCAGGATACATGTACGTAAAATGAACTTCCTTCCTCAAGTTCTGCACTCTGGGGCAAAGGCTATGTGTCTGAATGCCATATTGAGCAGAACTGAGGGAACACACATGATCCATATATTGACCCTGCAAAGCTTATCCGTGAAGGGTGATGCATCCAGTTACTATGCTGTGTTTCCTGAGAGCCCTCAAATGCAGTGAAGATCCTTCCAGAGGCAAAAGGGACAGGCAGCAGGAGAACTATGAAAGGCACACAGCTAATGGGCAGTTGATTCACATTTTTTTCTACAGAACAGCTGATCTCTCCCCATACTCTTATGTGAAAGGAACAACAGGCCTTCTAGATGGTTTACTGACCACATCTCAATTTTCAGTTTTTTCAGAGGTTCACAAAATTCAGGGCAAAGCCATCTGGTCTCATCTTCGGTATAACTTTCCATAACACCCAACAACTGGTTAACTATCTCACTAGGGCTGGGTACAGACGTTCCAGGTTAGGGTAGGTTAGATTGAGTTTCAAACGGCTACCTAATTTAAAGTAAGTTAGGATGTGAAGGTCCGTGGGAGGATTGGGGGCCAGGTGGGGTCTGAGAGAAGGGATTTGGGGAGGGCAAGCAGCGTCTATGGAACGGATTGGGAGAATCAAGGGGAAAGGCAGCATCTGTAGACATGATTGTGGGGATCAGGGGGATACTGGGATCTATGAGAGGTCACATCCCCCAGGATCAAGGGCTATTTTTAGCCCCCTGGCCCTCCTCCCACCCCCAAATGAACCACCCCCCCAGGGAACGTCCCCCTACCACAAGCAGGGAAAAAGTCACAAATAAGGAAAAACACAACGCTTGATCACAAAAGGAAAGAAAATAGTGTAATGCTGTCCGTATCAAGCTGTCTGTCCCAAACCCCCCAGGGGAGCCACAGGTAGTCTCTTTGAGGAGGGGAACCCCTCTCCCCACAGTACCTTCCTGCTGTCACTCCACCCGCGGCTCCCTTCAGCTTCCCAGATGTAGCCCCATGCCCTCATCAGCCGTGCTTCCTTTAGTGGCCATCATCCAAGCACCCACCTTTTCGCAGAAAGCCTCCACTCTCTTCCTCTTAGCCGGCAGGCACCGACTGGAGAACTGTCCTGGTGTCCTGGATCTGGCAGCGCTGGAACCTCTCCCGGGCTGCCTCTTTCCAGGGCTGCAAGTACTTGCCTGGTCTCTCCACAAGTCTATCATCAAGGAGTACTCACTCCAAAAATGCTGCTCGCTGCTCAGTGCCTTCCCATGTAGCCTTTCTCCTACGGTAAGCACAGAGGGCTTATCTTCTATTTCTGGGTTCACCCTGGTCCCCAATCTTCCTCCACCATACCAGTCTAAAAATGGCCAACTGGATCTAAGTTAGACTACCTTGGATATAGGTTTAACTTAGATTGGGTTGGCCATTTTTAAGTGAATCTAACCTTCCTAGAACTTCTATATAGTTCTCCCTTAGATCAACCTAATTATGGATCGAAGTGCAAGGTCCGGACCTGAGAGAACTCAGTTAGATCTGGTGGCAATTTTTAACATGATCTAACCTCCCCAAATCTCTGTATGCATCATAGAAAGACACCCAGTCTTAACTAAAAGACTCCAACTGATGAAGAGTTTACCACATGCCCTGATACATCTTCCATTTAGCTAGTACTGCACCTTATTTCCAAGTTTAACAACTTAGACTTCAGCTGTTAACCATTTAATCTTGTTATGTTTGTTGAATTGATTCAAAGCAATAAAAGTCATGATAAAAGCAAATTGTTTTAGTTTGACAAACTGGCCTTCTGTAGCAAACGTTTCAAATTCCCTTTACTTTTAAAGCATCTTAAACAAAGAGCTGTGTATCAAAACACATTAAATGGATGAACGCTAATTCTGTCCATTTAAATTAGTAAAATAATAGAAAGCATATAGGTTATTTTCTAGCATCTAATAAGATACAGTTCAAAGAGTCAAAGGGCACATCTAAGACATGAGCACACGCTGTCATCAAGAGAAACTGCTATTTGTCTGAACTGAATATTTTTACGACATATATTATTTTTCAACCCTGATGTAGAAAGGTGTTTTTTTCACAGAAATACCTGACAACATCTAATTACTTCTAAATAATCAAATGAAATGGTAATTATGTGGCCTAAATAAATCATATAGTTTATGAAACATTAAGATCAATTTTGAAAGTATTATGATAGCTATGAATATTTTAATTGAATTTTAATTAAAATAATTTTAGAATAAACATTTAGTAAATTACGCTTTCCTTTTATGTTTCCTCACACAGATTTGTTCTACTTCTCCTTCACCTCTGAATCCATAAGAATTAAACATACTTATAGCTTGAAGCACTCTATACAGGGAAAAAATCTTATTATCCTAATCAATAAGGCAACTGCTGTTAACAGAGAGAAATTATTCATCATAACTGTATAATATTTGTTTTACAAAGAGCAGTAGGATTATTTCTGGCTCTATATTTGAAACTCTTATTGGTACTGAACAAGGGGTCAAGAAATTGGATGTCTTTACACATGCTCTGGGGTGGGAGGGAGCATTTTAATTAGAGCAGCTCCCAGAGCAACCAAGGCATCTATAATTAAAGCACCCTCATCATCTTACGTATTCATCACTCTGCACTTCAAAATGGTGGTGGGGACACTGTAACTAAAGCTCATTCAATGAGGTTTAGTTAAAGCACCCCTGCTTCCATTTTGAAGCGTGGGGATGCTGAATACACATGATGCTGAGGCTGTTTAATTGAGTCTGCTCTGATGTGTTCGAATTAGAAATGTAATTATAATGTGTCAGAGCAGGAATCAGGCATGTGTATAGGTGCCCAAAAACCACTATCATGGCTTATAAACATAAATAATTAAATTCAGTCTTCTAGGCACCCATGTCAAGTCTCCATTTCCTGAATCACATCATCTCCCTGGTGTCTTAGGAGGTAGAGTATTTCTTTGGTTGGGCAATCAGTATGATCGAGTGGCTCATGTTATCAGACATATCCCTGGAGTGAATCACAGCCTATGAGTAAGGTACAATGGGACTATCTATTGTACCTGGTCAAAAGCGTTTACATTTCAAAATGTTAACTGTACAAACATTAATTTTGATTTTTCAATGAAAGAAAAGTAGTAAATGTTTCGTATAGCTCTATCCTGGTGCTTTGACCTTAGATGTATAGGCTGGTGTGCAAACCCATGAAATAGAAATCATTAATAACATTGTTATTATTTAGTTATGTTCTTCAAAGAGCTGTGCACAAATCTGAAAATAGATGTAATTGTAAGGAAAAACTAAAAAAGTAAAGTTATTTTTGATCTAAACGGAAAAAATATAGGAAATATGTGCGTGCATGTATGTTTGATCTGTCTCT
>JAGPOW010001338.1:67034266-67066499 GCA_030014935.1 Caiman crocodilus
AATAATAATTTAAATGATATTTTACTCAGAACCCATACAATATGACTGGCTGTTGTGATCCTATTGGGAAGACATTAGGGCATTATTTGAAACAACTATACCATTTTCTCATACGGAGTTACTCTAGGAAATAGACAGGGAACCTAGAGAAGGCAATGATGCAATTCTGAGGAGTCCGACAAATGAGTCTATGGCAGCAGTGAAGAAATTTCTAGGAAAATTCGGAAATCAGTGCATGGTAAACCAAAAATATATCAACAAAGACTAAAACATAAGTTTGGTTATGGGTTAAACATTGACTGTGTTTGTCTGTCCATAAAATCCAAATCCCAGAAACAACCACACACACATTGCAAAAAAAAGTTTGGTATAAAGCAGGCAACTTGTCACTAGAAAAACACGGTGAGAAAGAACTACATTTTCAAGTTATCCACATTTTTAGGAAGACTTGGCTTTAAGCCTGCTGATGCAGACATAAATAAGAGATACAAATGTATCAGAGGCCTACTTCAGGATAAAATGATTAAATAATAAGAAATCATGGGATTCTGATACACACCTGAAATGTTCATGACTTACATGCTTAACATGTTGCAATATGTAAGGAATGGGCCACTGTGCATGTATCACATTACCCTCTACTGGACTGAATCAGAATTGCTCAACTGTGTGTCATAATTAGAGTTTGATGAATTCTTCAAAAATAGTGTTACAAACATTCATTTGAATTTTTAAACAGATTTGTATTTAAAAGACGTCCTCAATGAATAATCTACCAGATGAGTTTACAGGTGAGCCACCAAAATGGAGATTTTAAAATGAATATCGCAGAACATATGTAGAGGGAAAATTTGATTTCATAATCACAAGTATGTGCTCAAGGAATCTAACGTAATAAATAAGCTGAGTAATAAATAAATGCAAGAAAATTACAATCTATTTGTAAATAATGTACAAATAGAAAATGAAACAAACCTAACCTAACCAAAGTTACTACGTAGTCACGCTGAGGAATGGCTTTTTCACAAAGCTGACTGCTCAATAGCTCATGACTGTTTGCCAGTAGCATCTCTTCCTGTCACACAGTGCTACTAAGCAGTAGTTATGGGCTACCGTGCAGTCAGTATCTCCTAACCATTTGCTGGACTTCCTGTAGAGCATTCAACACGAGTGAAAGGATCAACCTCTATCCCAAACTTTATTATTGCAAATGGATTCCTCCCTTACCATCTGAAATGTGGTCTTGTTCCAAGAGTCTCACTACTGCAAGAAATATTTCACTCTTTGCACCTTCTGTGGCTGATAAGTTATGTTTTGTTCCATGGAGCTGGTATTACAAAATGCCCATGAAAATTCAGAACATTATTATATCCATATATACTTTTATATATATATTATTATATATAGTATATTATATTATATATTACATACGTTTAGGCATTCTCTGAAGGATTTTGTTTCTGCAGACCAGCAAACAAAATAAGAGTATTTGGCAGATGGAAAGTATTATTCTCTTTCACCTGTTTCACTGAGGGCAAAAGAAACTTTCCTCAGACCAAAACTCCAAAATTTCACAATCTAAATGGTCATTCTCAGCATGAATACAGCTCAGAAATATTGGCTGAAAAATTACTTTCCTTTAACTTTTGAGATTTCAGGGATGAGAAGGATACAATTTCTATTAACTGGTTTGCAATATCATATGAAAAAGAATAAAACAATATAATTGCTTACCCAACCAGTAAGACAGAATTGCAGCATTTGGTAGCATGTGGTCTGAATGTCAGTGAAGTAAAAAAGCATGTCAGACACCTGCTCTTTGATTGTGCCATGCCTCCTGGGTTCTCCCATAAACTAAGAGTGGCACGGCAGAGCCAAAGGGAATGGCATAGTCAAAAAGCAGGTGTGTGATATACCTTTTATTGACATGCATGCCACATGCTCCCAATTGTTGCAAAAGCCTAATAGAAAAGCTTGCAAAAACACAAATCTCCTATTTATAAATGTATATTGTTTTATCTATACTTCAGAATCTGTTGCCATCTTGACTATTAAATGTAATTTCCTGATATACAGCCTGATTCTGAGCCCCTTATTCACGTCGTTTAGGAAATGATTCTTCAAACAAATTGCCCTGCAGTAAAAATATTTGCCTGAGAAAGCAGTACTCAGCAGGAGCATGTCTACATGTGCAACTAACAGACAGCAATAAACTCTGGTGCATATTACTCCCAGGTGCTGTGTTTGAACATGTTCCTGGGACCGCAACGTGTTGAGCCAGGTCAGAGCAATCCCAACCTGCACGGTCAATCCCAACCTGTGAGGTCATCCTGCAGCTCAGAGTTGCTATGACCCGGCTCAAAGTGCTGCAGAGGGACTGGGTGGGCACAAGGGTGCTTCATTGCAGGGCTAGCTGGCATAACCTCATAACCCAGCCAGCCCCGTCAGTGTCTACCCGTGTGTTGCCACGTGCTAAAGAATTCTGCCATAGGATAGTATTTGTATTTACACGTACAGCAGAGTTTATTAGTCTGCTGTGGCCTGATAGGGCCTCACATGTAGTCACAGAGACATTTACTGTGGAGCTAATTAGTCAGCTCTACAGAAAACATCTCATGTAGACGTGCCCAGTGTGAGTAAGAGTTGCAGAGGCATTCCCATGGTTATCAACACGTGGAAGGAATGCTATTGTTTTTTCTAAACCAAGGTTGTTAAGTCTCTCATCAAAACATAGGTACCTATATTTGTCCCTGTGTCACTGCTAAACCAGTTCATAAAACTTCAAGCTCTTTGCAACAGGACCTTACTCTGCTATAATTTGTCACAGTGTCCACTGTACTGATACAATACAAATGAATAAGAATGCCCAGTCTCTTCGAATCTTCAAGTAAGTTAAGATTTGTTGCAATGGTTGTAAAGATATCTTAAAATCATCCAGTAAACAGCAACATTATTATAGTTCTTGCATTTTCTGCAGCTCAGACAATGAAAATAATTTAAACCAATGTCACTACGACATATTTGTGAAAAAAAAAGCAACAACAAAAAAGGGTGCCAGAATTCCCAAATTGCCCAGCACACACAACTAAGACCAAAAGTAAAAATGCCAAAATCACCTGAGTGACTTGGGATTCTTAAGATTCTGTCCCATAGAAAATCATTTCTGAAAACAGAATCTAATTCCGTCACTTGAACTCCTTTAAAAATGTTATTCTAGATTTTTCAGTCGCTCAATGTAGGTGAAGTTTCTAATCCCATCTTTCAATGTGTGCGTGATTTTCAAAAGCATATGAAAAGAGTGAAAGCTGTTTCATGCTCCATGCTTCTGAGTATTACATGGATTTCAAAACACGGACTGAACAGCTTCACTTTTAAGTTCGTATTTTCTGAAAGCTTGGGTGGGGATTGTGTTTTCCTTTATATGTTTAATGGTAGCTTTCAAGCTGTGTAAGTGGCATGTTGTGTTTACACACGGGGTGCGTCCCGATGAGTACACGTAAGATTTGCAGCACCTCAAACCCATTGGAGGCACTTCAAACTACACACAATCCCAGCGGAAAAAAAAGCAGTGTAGTGCACGCAGCAGCAGTGTATGCTTCCAGAAATGGAGCCTGGCTAGCCAGAGGCATGCTCTGGCTGCCAGCCAGTCTTTGAGCAGCTGACTCAGCACTGCCGCTGCCCCAAGAGGCTCCCAGGACCCCACGTATGGCTGGTCCCAGCATTCCCTAGCCCACCCAGGACTATTTGTCACATGGGCGACTGGTGCTGCCTTAGTCAGGGGGAGTCCCATATGGCTGATCCCACTGACCGGGGGCAGGCACATTTGCAGTGGGGGCTGACTGGAACTGCTGAGCAAATGGCACCGCAAGCGGGCACTGTTTGCCCCCCTCCCTCCCATTGCCTAAGTGGTGAGCGCAGAGGTGCACTGGTGGTCTCAGGGGATGCATGTGCACCCCCGTGCACCCCTATACATCGCCACTGATTTGTCATGTTCCAGAGTACACATGCAAGGGCATGCCTGGAGAGAAATAGGTACACAAGTATGTGCTGCTGCTATTTGTCCCATGGGAAACACACACCCTTGTACGTGCATGCTTGCTGGGATGTGCCCTGAGGTAGCAATTCTGTTTCCCTTGCAGGATGTGTACATATAGACTGAGCATTCAAAGTAAGAAACACAGTGCCCAGGTAGGTATGCAACTATCTCTGACCCCCATTCTTGATACTTATTTGCATTTAAGTTATAAGAACATAGCTTACCATAAGCCCATCACTAGTAGGTGTTACTCAGGCGGAGGTGTTCTAGCCCCTATTGCCTAGCACTTAGGTCACTTGCGCAGGGAGCCAGAGACCTGGGGCCCTAAGCCTGTATTTTTCTGGCTTTCCTCATACAGTGCTCTAATCACCACATCACAGCTAAACCTGAATATAAGCCAAGCATTTGGTCCAGTGAAATGGTCATCTTAGAAAGGAGCAAACTTTGGGTTCCAGCCTGTTCAGTTGTTCCCACTGTGGCAGGACTTTCTGTGCTGCTTTCTGTCTATTTTATCCATGAGTATTAATGCAAGGGGTAGTATCTCAGCCTCAGAAGATAGACCGGAGAGTACACTGCATAATACCTCACCTGGGGTGTAGTGATTACAAAAGAGCACTGTGGTGGATTTGTGGTGCTAAAACCTGAGACTCTAGCTGCCTGGGGAAATATTCTAACCATTCAACTACCCAGGTGCAAGCTTGGTCAATTCATAGACGTAGTAACCATGCTCAGCATACATGCACATGTTTTCACGGTGTAAAGTCCAGGCCAAAAACCAGTCATGTAGATTGCTAGAAAACTGCTAGATTCTCAAAAGGAAGTAAAATTCTATCCTTTCTTTCAGGGCCTAAATTACTCGGTGTTTTCTCTGACTTTTTTATAGTTGTAGAATTGTATTAGTTTTAGATATTATAACAGCTTGTTTATCTAAAATTTGTGTTTGGCAGGAAGGTCACACTTTGTGGATTTAACATGCATATCCTGCTGCAATGAAGTCAGCAGTGAGAAAGAACCCCTGATGACTTTATTAAGGGTATTAAGAGATTACCAAAGAGATTTAAAGATGGCTAAACCATGGATTCTAACTTTCCATGTGCCTTAAAAATATATGATGGCTTTAAATCATTAAAAAAAAACAAACAGCTGGAACAACAATACTTTCACAAGAAAATTCTATCAAGGAAAAACATGATCTAATTGACTGATTTGGTCCTCATTTCCAGGCTTATCTCTGACACAAAATCTTTCCTGTGTCAATTCCCTTACCTGTTAAACTAGGATAATAATACTAGGAAAATATGAAGAGGCAATAGGAGTAGATTGCTGCAGAGCTGTGAAGGAATTTGCATGTTGAAGGAAGTGTGCAAGCAATCATCTTGCACAGGGACAGATACAAATGCAATCCTTGTGACTGGAAGATTTTAAGGACTTTGTTCTAATACTGTCTCCTAGGATGCAAGCCACCCTAAAGGAGAAGGGTCTATCCAGTAGAGTTGAACGGGTGCACAGGACACTTCCTTCAGGGTACAGTGCTACCCAGACCCCAGATTGGTAAGTACAATATGGTATGTAGTGATTTTTAAGCCCTTCTGAGGTTGAAGAATATCCTTTATATAAAAGCTATCAAGTAGGTTTCCCATTTCAGTTATTTTCTCCCTTTAAAAATAAGTTTCTCCAGTTACAAGCAGCTTCAACTCCACCATGTTTTAAATAGGAAGAGAATGTATTGTCAAAGACTGTATAATGTAGGGCTACTTCCCAGGGAAGAGTCATTTGCTCAACCCTTACAGCCAGCAAGTCACTATGCAATAGCACAATGATATTCTACTTTTCACGTTACTCAGAACTTGTTCATCCTTTAATTAGTACGTTACTGACCACACCTTAGCTACAAGGAAAAAGAGAGGTCTCAAGCAGTTCCGTTATGCCCATATGAGTAACTGTTTATATTCAGTGAAGCTCCCTTACCTATACCTGGTTGAGACAAGACCACCACACTTGTAATCACGGAAGTTACAAAGAAAGGAAACCAACTGAGGCTGGCCCTGAAACTGAAAATGCGTCCCCTTTTGTAGCCTATATTGGTGTTAACGCAACACACTGTCCTAATGTAGTGCAGCCTTATCAGTGGGAATTCTCTGTTCTGCAAAAGGAGGAAATACATACATCAGGATACTTCATGAGGACATCTATACCATGACTTCACAGCAAGCCGGAAATTATGAAGACTCTTCCATGAAACACCTGGAACATCAAAACTAAATTAATTCAATTTCACAGGGTGCTGTGTATCTGTTCCTCCTTTGTGTTCCTTCATAGCAGCTGACGAAGCTGTCAGTTGACTATGCAGCAAATATACTTCTTACAAATGATGTTTTAGGGATTCTGTGTAATTTTCTATCGCTCCAAAGTTTCCGCTGGAAATTTAAAAGCAAGTACTTAAAAAAAAATGAAGAAAGGGGATTAAAATTATTAATAATAATAATAAATGTACAGCTTTCACAGTTTATGCCCAAATACCTAACATAAATGGTGTGAGGATAAGTATCTGAATCACCTGACTCAGGTTAGATGGCTTGCTTTAGGCTGCTTAAAGCTGAGTTTGGTTCTCTTGTGTGCAAGCGGTTATAAATTGAGGGGGGCAGGCTGATGGGATTCTGGGAGCGGGGGGATTGGTGGGTTTCCGGGGGCATTGGTGGGTCCACGGGGGAGGGCTGACAG
This sequence comes from Caiman crocodilus, assembly GCA_030014935.1. NCBI lineage: Eukaryota > Metazoa > Chordata > Crocodylia > Alligatoridae > Caiman > Caiman crocodilus. The sequence continues at coordinate 67,041,024 of JAGPOW010001338.1, forward strand.
GTCCTGGGGTGGTAGTTGGGGGATTAAAAACAGCACAGCTCTGGGGCGGTGGTGAGTTGCTGAGCATTCCCAGCCCCAAAAGCTAGGCTATGAGTGTGTGCAGGCATTTGTTAAATTGGGTTAACCCAGGCCAATCTAAAGTTAGTTCACCTCCTGAGATGAACAAATTCTAGTCTAGCTATGCCATTTTTAGGGAGGTTTAAGCCTTGTGAACACTTGCATGCCAGGCTATCTATATCGCCCTCAATTTGATTAGGGCAATCTAGTTGTGATGTTTGTACACCCCGACAGTACGCAGATATCTACCACCAGTTTCAGCCATAAGGCTAGAACGCAAACCTAGGACTGTGAATATAAAACAAAAAGTACCATATGCAAGAAACTTACTTCCCCTAACCCTCCTCACAACCAGTTTGAGCCTTACACCTATTTCCCTAGGTATGAGACTTGAAGTGGGCTCAGGAACTGCTACAGAGACCATCATTCTCCACAGATGAAAGTGTTCATTTGAAATCTGTTATTGTTTCCAAAGTGGCCAGAACTCATCCTTTGGGGGAGATGTATGTAGCACATACAGGAATTGGACCTTGGGGGTTTTCATTTTTGAAGTCTGAAAGAATTACTGACAGATGCGAATCTTCTGGTTTTTAAAAGCAGGCTTGCTGCGCCTTTCAGGAACATCCAAGCAAGCCTCTGAGGACAGAATGTGTCCCCTTTGGTGGCATAAATTGGTGTTAATATAACAAACTGTTCTAGCGTAGAGCAGCCTTGTCAGTGGGGATTTCCTGTTACTGAAAGAAGAGGAAATACATGCACTGGGATATTTGCTGTGAAAAGTACAGTAAATGATTACAGCGTAAGACTTCAGCAGACATGTTTGAAGTTTCTAGCATACAGGAGTGAAAAAAACCTGCCTAGCTGATGATATGAAGGGGAGGGAACAGGCCCCAAGAATGGATTTCTCTCCTGTGGTCCAGAGCCCCTCTCACTTTCCAACCTGCATGTTTTGTATTCCCGGGATCCAGACTCTGGGCAGGGAAAGGCAGGATGCTCTCTCTTCCCACTCTATTGTTCCTCCTCATAGAAACAAACCAGTCCTGTTAGCCGCTGTCCAGTAACCAGCGTTGTTTCTACCAAACCCTGATTCCCCTGGTTGGAAACGCAGGCTCTGCTCTGCTGAATTTAGCTTCGTAACTCCTATCCAAATACCCAGCTCAGGTTTTGCTGGTATCCCTAGAAAGGGATTGGATAGAAAAATGTGCCTCAGCCACAGCTTCTCTCTCAGTCCCTGCGTGAGTCTCTCTAGTCACAGAGGGTCAAACACACTCATGTTCCTTCTTTCTTTCGGTGTCCACACACTGTTCTGCCTTCATGCACAGATTCATATCCACCAGCTTAACTTTTGGAGGAGACATTTTGTGCTCATCCAGACAGGGTTGAAGGTGTGCTATCTTTGCTTCATCCATTTAGACTCAACTTCCAGAGATTTGATTTCATTATAGATGCTGCTCTAGTGCTGAGCTTTGAGCATTATGTCATATCCATTCCCCTCTGCCAGTGAAGCCTAGCTAAGGCGGAGGACCACGGGACTCCACTGTGTCACCTCCAGGCCTCCAGTGCTGCCTGCGGGTCTGTCCATTTTCAAATTTCCTTGCAACACAGATGGCTGAAAGAACCTTCCCTTGCTTTTCCTGGTGTTGTCAGTGTTGTAACAGATTCATTTATGAGCGAATGAAGACCAAATACACATGAAAGAGAAATAGTCACTAAAAGAAACCGCCGGGTGCACGTATAAGCAAGGGAGCTGTCCTGACCTGACTTCACTGCTCCAACTTGTAACTTCTCCACACAGCTTTGACCTCAGGCCTCATTTAGACTGTCAGCTCCTCGGGGCAGGTGCTTGTTTGTCCCGTGACCTACCAGGCACGGCTGGACGGGCACTCAGACTTCCCTACAGGAACACGGGAGATCTGTGTCAGACAATCCTCCTCCGTCCTTCTGCCCTGACTGTCTGTCTGGAAGCTCCCTGTGGGGCAGCAGCTTTCTGTGTAACAGCTCTCCCTCAGTGCGGCTGTAGCAGAGGGTTTGGCGTATTAATTTGGTGCAGATGGTACAAAGGCAAATCCCCCTGGGGTAGTACCTGCCCCTCTGCCTTCACCCTCAGCTCAAAGGCAAGGAAAAGAGGATTAAAAAAAAAACCAAACAAACCTCAACCCCCCTGTCTGTGAAACGGCATCCAAGTGTGGGAACCTCTCTCCTAACCAGGGAGAATTAAGCAGATCCAGAGGCAGACAAGGTGTGTGTGTAGTAGATCTAAAAGGCAGAGAAGGGAAGAAGGGTGTGTGCGCGCCAGCCGGAGGGAGCCGGCAAGCACCAGCCGAGCCTCCCTCCAGCCCCGGCTGCGGCAGCCGAGCCGGCTCGCCGGGGGTCCCAGCTCCAGGAGGGAGCGCAGCCCGCGCCGGGGAGGAGGCAGGGGCCGCCCGGGCGAGGAACCGGAGAGCCTCCTCCCAGCCAGGCACGGGCCACATCGCCCCGTGGGGGCACAGCGTCGCCTTGTCTCCCGGCGCTGCCCCTCCGCACCCGGGGGCGTCCCCGGGCTTTCCGCTGCGGGCGGCGGGTCCTTTTCCCTCGGGACACCCCCCGGGCCAGAGGGGCGCGGAGCCGTGCCCGCCCCGGGGCAGCGCGCGGGTCGAGTGCCGCGCCGCGCCCGCGCCCGCGCCCCTCCCGGGGGCCGCCCGCCCGGAGAGGCGGTCGGTTGCGGGGGGCGGCGGCGGCGGCAGCGGGCTCTGGAAAGTCACCCGCAGGGTGTGGCACAGAGCACATAACATGTTGAAGAAGAGGCGTTAAAAGCATAACCCGCGCCCCGCGGCAGGCGGCCGGTCCGGGCGGTCCAGGCCGGGTGTTGGCGGCGGCCGCGGGCTGGCGAGCGGCGCTGCGCGGAGGGGCGCGGGGAGCCGTGCGAGCAGCGCCGCGGGCTCAGTCCGGCTCCGCGCGTGTGCGCGGGCATTGCTCTCCCCCCCCCCCCGCCCCTCGCACCGCCCTCCTTGCATATGCAAATCCGCCGGAGCGAGGATGCTGCCGCCCCTTCCTCCCCTGCGGGCTCGGGCTCCTGCACACTTGGGCTCCAGCCCGTGAGATGCCCCAGTGCTGCTCGTCTCCCTGCAGCATCAGCCGCCGCCGGAGCCCGGGCACCTTCCCCGCCTTCCCCCGCTCGGCGCCAGCCTGAGCCACGCCGGGGGCAGCTGTCCCCTGCCCCGGCCCGCCCCGAGGGGAGCTTGGCGCGGGGCTGCCATGGGCAAGGGGCTGGACGGCGCGGCTGCCCGCGGCGGGCTGGGACTGGGATACTTACTGCAAATGCTCGTGCTACCTGCCCTCGCCATCCTCAGCGCCAGCAGCACCGGCTCCGCCGCGCAAGGTAAGGCTCGGCTCGGCTCGGCTCGGCTCGGGGCTCCGCTCCCAGCCCTGGCCGCGCTCTCCCTGCCCGGGGACGGGGACGCGGACGGGGACGTGGGGGCAGCTCTGGAGCTCGCAGCGCTGCAGGCAGCGCCTGCCCCGAAGAGCCCGCTCGGAAGCAGCCGCCGCTGCTGGGGTAGGCTCCTCCGCCTCCGCTTTGAACCCCCTGCCTAGCTCCGCTTCTTCCCCCGGCAGCTCAGGCTGGGCGTCCGCTGCAAGCGGAGACGTGAATCCGTGCGGTAGCGGGGGGGAGTTCGAGCTAGGCAGAGTAAGGGGGCACCCGAGTGGGTTTTGTTTCTTGCTCTGGCTGGTGGCATCTGCGGGCTTGGTGGAGGGGGGGGAGAGAGAGAGAGCCTGGGGTCGTGACACTTTGGGGTTTTTTTTTAAAGAAATTGTTTTTTGTAAAGATTTAGTTGATCTCATAAAGGAGATCACCTCTCCCAGGAGTTCTGATTCCTGAAGACATGCCAGGGCAGAGATCACGGTAAAAGGCTGGTGATGGGGAGAGTCCAGCCCGCAGCTCGGCCTGGTTCTTCCAGCATCAAAATAAGAAGGAGAAAAAGGCCACTCAAGGGACACGGCCAGCTCCAGGAAGACGCAGCGGAGAGGGGAAGAGATAAGCTGCTTAGTCCTGGGAGAGTGAGGAGGGCAGGCAGGACTCGGTGAAAGGGGAATGAGTCCGGGTGGCTAGTGCTGCTTTGTATGTTCCCTTAGCTGTCTGTGTCAGTCCCCGGCAGGCTGAGGAGCCTGGGGCTTGATACGTCTTCTTCTCCTCCTCTGTGCTCAGCTGGAGCAGATCTTCCCTGGGTTGTTTTTTATCCTTTCTCTTCCTCCCTATGAACATAATATATCCATGGGGAGTTAATATGTGTGTATGTGTGCGGAGCATAATGTAATCCTTTTCCGTTGTGCTTGTTCAGTTTTCTGCAAAGAAATCTGGAAACCTGGGCTTTTGCCATAGCCTCAAGGTGACTGTAAATGGCCCCTTCAGAATGATCACAACTTCAGGCCTCTCAGTGAATGGTTAGCTACATCGGGCACACCACAAAATGTACTGGCTCTGCATGGTAATAGTCTTTGCTGCCTGCCGGACAGACTCTTCCTTGTACTCTAACTCGGCCTAAAACTTTCCTTGTCTCTGCCTCCCCTCTGCAACTCCTGCAAGGAGCACCGATAGTGGAGAGAGCGGGAATGGGTTGTTGCTTTTGCTGCCAAACCGCTTTCACAACTTGGGCCGTAGATGCGGTGGGGGGGGGAGAGAAGTTGCTCTTACGTGTGGGTGTGATGCACATAATGAAGATGAGCAGGTTCATTATAGCATTTGAAAAAGCTGTTTTCATGGTTACCAAGAAAAAAAGGGAGAAAGAAATCTGACGAGTTATTCTTTTCCTTCTCAGTCAAGGAATATCATGTATTTTAGGAACAAAGAATTTATTTGGGACGGCTAGCAGGATGTATGTGACAGAATTCTTTTAAAATATTATCTCACTAGAGCGGTGCTTGAGAGGGCTGTGCGGCTTTTACCTTGTATAATCACCCTGTGATTGTAAAGCTTACTCCTTTATGGTCTGTTTGATGGCACTTATACCAAAGTGCTGCTGATTGCTCTGGGCTCCAGAGGACTCCCAGTACCCCTGCCTGACTGTCAGGAATCTGACGGCTTGCTGGTTTATGGGTTAGTGTTGCTGTATTTGTTGTACACCATGTCTGTATGTGTGTAGCTATTCTGACCAACTTCCTCTAAATACTCTATTCTGTGAGTTGCCTAATTTAGTATTAGACCTGACCTTATCCAGTATATGTAGGTGTCATTGGAAACTTGTTCATTGAAAAGGACGTTACAGAAAATATGAATAAAACAAGCATCATATACTGTATCATGTTTCTTCTCTCCTCCTTGTGCCATCATTTTGCCTCATTAGTAATGTGAGTGTTTCTGTGCATGGAGATAGTCATGCATTTGTTGAACGAGATGTCAGTGGATCTGTGTCGGTGAATGTGATTATAGATAATGCTGGTATCTAGCAGAAAAGAATTCTTTTTGATGAACCTGGACAAAGGCTAGAAAGGCATCCTGCTACTAGACAGTCAGGACAACTGTAATTTAAATGACAGATGGGATGAGTGGGCAGGGGAGAAGCTCCAGGGTTCAGCTCTCTCTGACCTCAAATCTTGTAGGAACAGAGAGCCCCTTGCCGTTTCAGGTTGAGACCAACATGTCACAGTTGGTATCAACCATACCAACCATATTCAATTTCTCTTATCTTTTGCATATGTATGCTCTTCATAAAATAAGGATGTGTAACAGCTATGGAAGACATTGGACCTGGTCCTTCTCAGACACTGAATAGGTGAGGAATTGCTAGGCCTTCAAGATTTGCAGAAGGTATCAGTGTACAGTACAAATCAGAGATTAGTGCCATAAATATAGCCATTTGAGGCAGAGAGGAAGAGATCTGTGGCAACCCTTTACGTTGCAGAAAGCAGGGCACTGTGGCACCTTAGAGACTAACCAGTTAGAGAGGCGTAATCTTTCATAAGTGACAGCTTGCTTCATCAGATGTAATGGTATTGTCTTTGGAAGCTGATGCCTCTCTGAACCATTTAGTCTCTAAGGTGCCATCCTGCTTTGCTTTCTGCCAGACTTGAGACTCACTCAACATGGCTAACTGCCTTTCTCAAACCTTTACATTGTTTGCAATAGAAAGTTTATTACTTGCCAGAATGGAAAAATCCAAGGAATGTGGTTGGGATGCATTGATTTATTTCTCCTTTGCATCTTCCTTTTTCCTTTTCCTTTTTCTTTGTTCAGTTCACACGCACAATTTGGATGCATATTTGACTTTGGCATTTTTTCCAGAGTTGGGGATTTTCTGACCTGTTATTTTGGTTTGAAGGCCATATGCCCTTCACACCCCATTCTTTAATGCTGCCCTGCCACAAAAAAGTGCTACAATTTAACCATACCCTAGTTAGAAACTTGTTTTTCTATATAACATTGGGCAACTTTTCCTTTACATCAATTCATTCTTTGCCAAATAATATTATTATTTGTTTTTTATTAAGCCCCGTTCAAAATCCTTCTCTGTTTCTTTTAATCCCTCCTAATTTGGGAATACCTAAACTTCAAATCATTTTTATGTCCAGTAATAGTAAAGAGCCAAACTGAAAGTCATTTGTCTGAATCACGTGCAGAATTTTCTGGTCTTTGGACGACTTAGATTCATGTTACTGCTAGTTTGGGTTTTCTAAAATATGAATCCAGTTAATTATATTTTCCAAAAGAAAAGATGTCTCCCTCCCCAACCCAGCTTTTTCATTCCTATCATGTGTAACAGTATTAGTCATTTGTCTGATGAAGAGAAGATGTGTGGCATTGTTTTAATTTTACTTGGTTCTAAAATCATTTCTTTACTTAGCAGAACTACATTTATGACTAATCTGTAATGGAAGAACATACTGTTTCTACTTTATTCACCATTTTCATTTATTGTCTGGTAATATTCTTTTCTCTGCCTGTCAAGAAATACTTTGAAACATCCACAAGAACAGTTCTCAGCCTTTTTAGACTTGAGGTACCCATGGATAGACATGAAGTACTCTTCAGAAAATGTCAGCTCTAATTTTCACTTGTTTTTCTTGACTACAGAAAAAGAATAGAGCAATTCTTCTGTTGCAAAGAATTCAAAATCCACAAAAGGGCAGCATGTTTGTTAACACTGTGGATGCCTATTTGAACTTCCTGCATTTAGCACGTGAATCGTGTTTGCACACCTAACAGTGCTGCTGTTACATGGCATTCTATGTCACTTATCTCAGGGTACCCCAGGGTGCCATGGCACCCTTGTTGAAAATCACTGGTCTACACTATATAAGTTCAAAGGAATCCTAATGCATATCCCCCAAATCCAGCTTCTGGATATTGGAAGATCAGGGAGCTTAACAAACCAGACTCAGTCCCTCATCTGATATTCAAGATTAGAGCTCATTTCTCTAACAGGCTAAACAAAAAAAGAGAATTCATACAATCCCAGGCTGGGAGGTAGGGGGCTCCCAAATCTCAGCATCAGCCACATATCTGAATTAAAAGCAATACAAGCACACTTCCAGTAAGATTTATATCCAAATGACTGCTCTGTGCATCTAGATTGATGGGAATCAGCTATCACACTTACCTATGCTGTGCATCCTGCATTAAAAGTTTTTACAGAAGTTATCCTGAAGCTGTCTTTTTGTTAAACCCTCCGATCCTCCAGTAAGGCACTTGGATACTCTAGTGAGCATGATACAGACAGATTTATGGACTAGTAGTAATGATGGCGTAAGAGCTGGGCTGACAAGTTAAGATAAAAGGTGATGCATATTAAACAAGTTTTGTTCAGTTGTTTCGAATGAAAAGTACATTTTTATGCATAACCCCCAAAACCTAATTAAATTAAAGTGATAATTTAAAAAGAAAACTATAAAAGAGCCATATGTGCAGATATTTGTCCTAACCCAGTGTACCCTTTATTAGCAACAGCAGCAGTTTGAAAATGCTTGGTGTGGAAAAAGTGAAATATAACGTGTGAATATACTAACCTTTTGGGGATACACTTCTTAATTAAATACCTAAATGCATCTTGTTGCAAAAGGAGAGAGGGAAGACTTAATTATCTTGATGCATCAGTGGACCGTTTTTATTTGAGAGTGTGGATGTAACAGTATTTGTGTCAGTAAAGCAAGTTCTGAGGAGTATTTCATAATGAATGGATACACCCAGTTCAAACTTTTCTTTTAACGTGCTCTCTAAAATTTTAGTGGGGTTAACTGTTTGAGGCCAGACTTTGCCACCCCTACTTACATGAAAGAATCTCTTAACATTGCGCTTGTCCTCTCTGAAAGCGAAGTAGCCTACTGAGGGCACTTTCTGATTTGAGGTGCAACTTAACCAGGTCACATCAAGTTAATGGGTCTACCTCCAGAGGACAGCAATTCTTTGTGAATAAGCAAAGCTGAATCTGGCTCTCTTTCTGTCTGTATCAGCCCCAAACCATAATGTTTATTAAATGTGTCCTGATGTCCTTGCCTGCTATTATTATTCCTGCTTGCAACTTTGTGTCCTATATAATCAAAATCTATAGCTCTCTTAAATGAGTTTCACAAATAACATTCACACTTGTGTTCAGTCATTTTACATGAATCATTGACCAAGATTTTGAAACTTCATACGTGCGCTGTATTCTGGGGCAAACCATGTATGCAACACTAAATCTCTGAACCAAGACACAACATTACACATGTTAAAATGATTTTCTTAATTTAATTTTCAAATACAGTATGTTTGAAAGCAAGAATAAAGTGATGTTTCAAAACACACACTAATCAATTCCATAGCTGGTCTGTAGATCAGAAGAAAAGGAAATGTGCATTATATTTATATTTATATAGCATTTTCAAATGATTATGCTAACTTTTCTTACATTAGTAGAAAACTGACGTTGTAAAAGGCTGTTTAGGCTCCGTCTTAATAGATGCAGGACACCATTGATTCCTGCGGGAGTCAGAGGAGTTCAGGCTAACTGGAACATTACAGGGGATTTTTTTTTTGTACTTTGTATGATCAGGCTGTTTGTGTCTGCACGAACTTCTAGGCATATCTGTTATTTGAAAAATGAACCTAAATGGGGAAATTTCATTCTATCTAGTAATTCAGTAATCTTGTTAGTAATGGCCCATTTTATAATGTATAAGCAAGTTTGTTTCCTGAAGTTTGATTCATTCTCATATTTTTTCTGTGATTTAAATGAACCTAATCAAATCTTTGAAGAGTCTGCTCCAAGTATCCTATTGCAAAATGGCGCAAACAACGCTTTTGCACCCTGCCATAAAAAGCTTTTGTAATTACTGAGAAAAGTAAGGTGCTTCTGTGGGGCTAAATCCTGCTTGTGTTGCTTACCAAGTCAGTAGGGAGGTTATTGTGAAGTAGAGGAGGAGGACTGAATTCATCGTAGAAAATCAGATGTTCAAAATGTTATTTTGATTGAATTTAAAAGGTTGGTTCAGTTCATGCCATTGGTGAGCACTGATCTGAAATAAAGTTCAGTTTAGTCCTAGGTGTTTTTTTCTTTGGGGTGCGGTATGTTTCAGTATAATTATATCAGTAAAGAATAAATGGTATCTTTTCCTCTCCCCCTCTTATTTATTTATCTTTGAATGGAGAGAGAGAAGTGTTTTAGTTCATCAAACATACACATTCTTAGCCACCCAGTGGAGGTGTTCAAGTTTAGCAGGCAGTAATCTTGGCGTCAGTACTGATAAAATAGTAATTACATTGCCTGTCATCTTCATTAGCCATTTTTGCTTTCAGATTCTACTTGCAATGATGAAACAGTATATACTTTCAAAGCGTAAGTCAGGGATCAAATCCAAAAAATAAAAGGTAGGCAGGGTTTTTTCCAGTCTACTACCACCAACAACACAGAGAGCCGTGTTGTTCAGAGGCACAGTTTAATGCTAACTGCTTCTAAGGACTGAAAAAGAGCAGTGATGTTGTAAATGATTTATTATGTGCTCCACAGAGTCCAGTCTCAAGATAAGACATCTCTTGAGCATTCCATCATAATATAATCCAACAGGCAGTCTTAAGGAAATGGCATTTACCCCTTGGGATTCACATTTTATCCAAACAGTGACTTAATTTGTATGACTTGTTTTGAAAGTGTAAAATGTAAACCTATACTGAAAATGAAAACAAATGTGAGCAGGAACGTGCCAAACGCAATTGTAACACAATTCCTCCCTCTTTTTAGTTTTGCAAATACCATATTTACCTTTGTCAACTTTTAACTGGGGTATCCACCTTCATTTTTTATAAATAGTGAGCGAAATCTTGGCCCTCCTGGAGACATTGGTCAAAATGTCCGTGTAGTCCAGTGAGATGAACCGTTCACCCAGATTTTTTTATTGTTGTTACTTCTGTTTAGATTAGCATGCAATGATTTTTACAAGGTGCCTCTGGTATCATTTATTTTCATTTTGAATCTTGTCATCAAACAGTGCTACAGTGAATGTGACATGAAACTGATTGTAAGCTGGTGGCCCCATGCAGTAGTCAAGGAAAATAGCATAACGCCACAAGCTATGCATGTCCTTTTCCTCAGGGCTAGCTTTCCAAAAGCAAATAATATAAAGGCAAGTGACTCAAAACACTTAATGAGAACTACAAAAGGTCTTTGCAGCTTTTATAAGGTTGGGAGAGGACTGACATACAGCCTCTCTCCAGGCTGCCATTGCTTACAGCTGCTTCCTATTTGGTCTTAAAGCACCACACTGAATTACCTACATAATAAGCAGGAGACTTGGGGTCTCGTTGTAACCCATTAGCACTGGGATTTGGGGGAATCTCTTTAGCCCTTATCAAGCTAGGTGTTGTTACTCAGATCCTCACTGAGGCTAGATGTCCACTTAGTACAACCAAAGGGGATGTTTCAGTCATGTTTGCACCCCCTCTACACTCACAGCACCTAGAGCCCAGAATAGTCCTTAGTGCAAGTCAGAGCAGTCGCAAGAATGCTCCAGTTTGCATCGGGGTGTAGGTTGCAGCTGTGTTGGTCTAAGAACTTGGGCAGACGAGGTTCTTTGGGTAAATCCAATATCTTTTATTAGACCAACTCAAGAGCTGGGAAAATCCCTAGTAAGCTTTTGGGCACAAACAGCCTTTGTCAGGCTGAGAAAGCATCTGCAAAAGGTCTGTGCTCTTCCTGGATGGAGAGGTAAAGCAGCCAGAGGCCAGTATCCATGCAAGAAACTACCTTACATCACCTTCTAATAGCCCTATCTGGAGAGCAGCAGAATTCCTTCTTGGGGAGTTCTCCAGATGCCTGGTTAAGACCGTTTTATCCATGATTTGTATCACTGTGGGGTGGGACAGGGTCCATCCTAGTACAGAACAATAAGTCTCTTTAATCCTCAGTAATATGCTACAGGACTAAGTAACTAGCTATAATTATGTCCAGATTTGCAAATGGACAGAGGGAAATATGTAAGGTAATTTCCCCCAAACTATACACATTTATGGCAAAGGCAAGAATATGCCAGGTAAAAATTCTCAATCCCAAGATTATGCTCTTTGCTGTCCTCTTCCTTTTTAACAATTTTGAAGATAGATCAGTGCCAAGGAATGCTCCCGGGAAGGTTACTGAATTGCGTCGTGACTTCTGAAGTTTTTATTGATCTCCCAGTTCACTTATCGATGTACTGGTATCTAGAAAAAAATAAGTATAATAGCCTAAGGATTAAATGTTATTTATTAGTCAGGAATGGGATGTTTGCTAGTTGATCTTAATTGATGGTAGGGAATAATTGCAGAAATGAATGTTACTGTTCAGAATTTACACAGATCAAAGTCTAGTCCATTGGAGTTACTTTGGTAGAAATGCCATAGCACGTGAAATCAAAGTAATACCATCCATTGTTATCTGTAGCGCAGAAACATCGTATCTGACCGTACATCCGACATGTCACTCACTCATACTCATAACATCCTTATTAGTCATAAACATTTTGAGGTTGCCTAACTAATCAGCTTTCCTCCTGTTGAGGTGACTTTATGAAATACAGTGCTAAGAAGTGTGGAAGGGTCTACTGACTGGCCTGTCAATGACCATACATTTTCTTATTATATAATGTCTGCCAATTCACTTTCAGTTATTTTCATGAAGCAAAATAGCTTTATTTCTTGGTCTCATGCTGACTAAAAGGTTGAAATGTTAAGCTGTGCGGATTAACACAGTATCCTTTGAGAAAAAGGAAGGTGTTTCTTGATCCCCCAGGATGCGACTGAAAAAATCTTGAATTTCATCAATTATATACAAGGGAACAGTTACTTTTCAAAAGAGATTGATTCTACCTCAACTGTTTTGGAAACTTGTTTAAACCAATAGCAGTACCAGAGAGACCTCTTTGCTTGCATCTTCTACATTTTGTGTTAGGCAACGTATGGTGATCACTGTGGGAACATACATAGTACAGAGTCTTTGAGAACAATATTCCTATCATAAATTTGCCGAAATGATTGTAGGCAGATGATTAATTATACTCTTATATGTTTGTTAATTTGTTATTTTTAAAAGGCATGGTTTATCTTTGTCCAGTCCCAACATGTGCATATGCTGGAAAATATACAGACTGAGGGGAAATAATGTAGTTTCACTGAATGAGGTTAACTGCAGTTCAGCAATATAAAGTCTGAGGCATAAACATTAGCATACATGAATGTCAGAATAGCAGTCTGGCCTGGTTCTTTACTTATTTACTTTAGATTTATAGTGGTGTAAGTTTAAACTGAGCTTGGTGGAGTTGCTCTTTGCTCTGATAGAAGTGGGATGATAATTGCACCCATTGTTTCAGTCTGAATGAGCTCAATTTTTCTCTGCAAAGTTAGCTCACAATTTTGCTGGTTGCTCAGTTGGTACAGAAGCATTGTTCCCTCCTCTCTTAGCATTATTACCACGACTTTGCAAATAAATCTCTACTAGGAATAACAACTGGTCACACTTTAAGGAAATCCCCATTAACAAAGCTATTCAAAGTCAAGTCTCACAGTTACCTGTGATCTGCAGAAGCTATAATGAAGCCCGCAAGTGCTCCTTCCTTTAGTCAACTCTTTTGGTTATTGCTGCCAATTAACTCCAACAACAAGCCTTTTAGATTAGCCTTTTAAAGAGTGTGAATCCAAGTAAATAGTTTTATACGTGTATTAACAGGTATATAAATGCGCAAGAAATGAAGTCTGACCCTTTAGGCTTGGGCCAAAATTTACACACAAAATGGTTTTAAGTGATCAGAACTGGTTTAAACCTGTAACACAACAGAAATTCAGCGCACATAAACTGCTTTCAAAACGACCAAATACAGTTTAAGATAAACCTGGTTGGGTACAACAGGGGTTTTCAACCTTTTTGTGCCAGTGTACCTCCTTTGGGCCACATGCCTACCCATGCAGCCTAGCATAGGAGCACTGAAGAGCCCCTGCCTTAGGGGGTTTCTCCCGCGCCCTCCCCAGGCAGCTGAGGGGAATTTCTTTCCTCCCCAAACCCTTACCTTATCTGCTGTATTCCAGGGATATCCCAGGGAGAGACGGGAAATCCCTTTGCGCCCTTGCATTAGTTTCGTCTCACAGTGGCTAAGGGAAAACAAGCTGCGGAGGAGCAGGGGAATTTCTCCCCACTCCCTGGGCTATCCCTGAGCCTTGCAGCAGCTAAGGCAATGGGATGTGGAGTGGAAGAATTCCCATAGCCCCCTGGAGCTGCCCCAGCCTAGGGAACGCTGGGCTGGGGGGAAGACCCCGAGGGAGGGGCTACCCAGTACCCCTGTGTTGGGCTGTGTAGGCAGGCACCCGGCCTGGAGGACTTCTCCTTCCCTCCTGGGGCAATGGCTGAAGCAATCAGCAGGTGGGAAGCAGGCAGGTTAGTCTGCATAAGTTATGGGAATGTATTAGAGGAGAATGTGATCTTTGATTTGCGGACTTGGCTCAGCAGTGGTGGGCCAGAATGACTTGGGTCAGTCCGAAGATAGGCTGGCACTAGGATCCAGGTTTGGCAGGTGCCACCCCTGCCACTGCTTCTTGCTGCACGCAGCCATGGCACAGGCAAAGTTTGCCCCCACCTAGCTATGGAGCAGGTGAAGATGTTTGCTGCCAAACCCTGCTGAAGCCCGTCTAGTCTGCAGGCCAACTCCAGTGGCTCTAAAAGGCTTGCAGGTTGTAGGTTACTGACTGCAGTGTTCTTGGTTTAGCCAAGAGCTTACATTAGTATCTACTGTTCCTCACTTCGGGACAACTTTGTGCTTTTTGTTTTGGCAAGTCATCACAGACATACTTCCAGGAGGTCGCTTTATGTCCCTTGACCAGTTTTGGATAGCTAGAGTAATGTCTTCAGTTTGTTGCTCGAATAAACCTGAAGTGCCCTTTTATTCATTCCTCACAGGTCAACTGAAATGGAATTAGGGTGCAATTTGTTATCCCATTCTCTTAATTAAATTAACAATGACTAGGGAACTAAGAAGTAAGTCCAAAGATGTAGAGGTCAGTTGGGATGTTAATTAAATTATATTCTCTACATTGTCACACCAGTGGCCAGATGTTTTCCCATCTATTGTGTGTAAGTGGATTTAGGCACCCAAGTGTGATTCTATTCCTCCCTGATCAAATACTCAGAATCCACTAACGCATTTACTTTGTAACACGCTGTCATCTTACCTTGAAGAGGAGATTGAAGACCCACTCACCTACTGCATTAATTGTTTCTCTGGGACTCACGCAGTGTGAAACGGATTCACACTTAGGCTCTTAAGTGGTCTGAGGTGCTTAATAGTCAAAATCGAATGTGGTCTCTGGTGGTTAGAAGTGGGGTTCTTCAGCCAGATCCTGATCTGATATAAATTGGTTTAGACCAAATTTCACTAATGCCAGCTTACATCAGCCGATTTCCTGTGTTAGGAACGTACTAAAGACACTGTATATTGAAATCTGCTTTGCCATATTTAGTTTATACAGCGAGGTAAAGCAGGTGAACTTTGTAGTCTGTTCTTGGCTTCCCCTCTGAAAGTAATGGTGCTTTGAGTAAAGGCTCTATTAGGATGGCGGGATGTTTCTCACGCCGAGGCTCTGCTCCTTAATGTGTTATTACAACAGGTTACATCAGTGGCTCTTAACCCTGTGCTGCTTAAGCCATGTGGGGCTTTGCATCTCTGCAGGTTACTCTTTCTTCCTGGGCTCGAACAACGTGTCTGCCAACATCCTGGCATCAGAGCAGAGCAAGGCTCATGGGGAAAAATGGAGACTCAGAGGAGCATGCTGTCACAGAAGGAAGGCACAACCCATTGAGCGGGGACTTCTCGGAGATGGTGAAAGGCTTTGCATGACCTTTTGCTGAGACTTAAATAACTATGCTAATACCGAATATCTCCAGATGTAATCATATTAGCGCTAAGAAATTTGTTGCATATGTTTGGGTTTTTTAATGGATAAATTTCACCCCCCTGTAAAGGACCAACATAAAACATATGTGCTACTCAGATGAGTTTTAAAACATCAAAATAGAGCAAAGTATGTCAGTCTTGGAATATGGGCTGGTCATTGGAGCAGAGAGAGATTTTGAATGATTTTATGGCTTTCCATCTTACGGACATGTACTGAAGTGGGTTTTCAGCTGTTGAAAGATTAACTTAATTGTTCTTTGTTAAAAACTCTAATGGCCAAATCCTGTTGCCCATTGACTTGTACCTCCTTTGCTGCCTAATGAGTCACTTGAGATTGGCGCCCTAATATGAGACAGAAGAATCTGGCCATACATATGTACAGTTTTGTAATGATTTTCTGCCTGAGCGGTCAGTAGGGTTTGAACCCAAATCATTTAGCAGTGAATTTGAGCAGAAAGAGTAAGCTCTATGGTTGATACCAGTCATAGTTATTATCCTGGATGAATTAGTAAAATGAAATGTGATGTACGCTTTCCTTTGCAGTCAATTGTTTTACTTGGCTAGCTTCTGAGCATTGCTATCCTTCTGATCTTTCTCTATAGAGCTTATTTTCTAAGCACAAATTAAATGTATAACACTTTATTTGTGTAATGAAATGATCATGTCCATTGTATAAAAATGGCTTGGAGGGGGGTGGGGGGAGAAACAGCATGAATTTATTGACTTCCCCTTAAATGTTTGTGTGGATTGTAGTCTTCAGAGGAAAATCATGAATCTGCATTGATAGGAAGACTGAATTAAAATAACTGAACGACACTGTTTCGACTGTTCATCTGCCACATGTCCCTGATGAGCTTAATCTATGAGTTTAATCTGTGGTTTTTATTACAAAAGTTCTTCTTTCTTTTAAAAAAAGTATTTCATGACCAGATCTTACTCTCCTTATTCAGTCTCGCTGACTTGCATGTGACCTACTCTTTTGAATAAAGCGAACAAGATTTGGTGTTTTGTCTTCGAAGTTCTTTCACCCCCCCAGATACAAATGTAGAAATCTATGTTTTCTGTTTGGAGGCTGGGCTGAGGTTAAATTGGTTTTAAAGATAACAGAAGATTTTAGTGTCCTTGGGTTTGTTTTGCATTCAGTGACAGTCACTAAATCAGAGGAAAGAATGTTCAAACAACACACTTGATGAAAAGTGATTTTTATAAAAAGGGTCCATTCCTGCTAATAGCATATAACCCCAGTGACATTAAAAGTCCATTAGCTAAACCCAGTTTAAACAGCAGCTGATGCTATGTCAGCTAAATGTACACTGGATTTTTTTCACATGATGCAGCAATAGCACTTCTGTAATTTTTCTAAAACTGTAAATGAAGGATAGCAAATGTCATCTGATAGTAAGATGAAGCATTAAAGCAGGGAAGAAATTGTAATCAAACTAAAGTAACTATCTGGTTACATTAACAAGAAGCATATAAATGATAACATGAAAGGCCAAAGGTAACAGTTTTGAAAATTAAATTTAAGATAGTTTGGGAAAGTTTAGTGAGTGTACTTCTCAAACCAGTAGCACTATGACAGAGGTGCATATGGGAAGTCGACTGGAGTTTTCCTCCTGCAAAGAGCATTGAATTGGATTTTTTTAAGCAAAAAGCATGCTTTATTGGTATGTAAGAAACATACATGTTTTTCAGTGGTTTGAAAGCATTTGAGTTTCCAGAGTGTTTGTATAATAGGTTTAAAAATACAATAATCATTGCTAGGCAATTAATATCTAGGCCTGCTATGCCCAAAAGCACAGACAAAAGTGTATTAGAACTAGTTGATACATGTTTGCTGGAAAGAAAATAAAATGATAAATGACAATGCCATGAAAATAAATATGTTCTTTACAAAGCTTATTATTCATCTTCAAAAACACAAGCCAACTCTAAGCTTCTAATACTGAACTAAAGAGCCAGCTAAAGCACAGGCAGCTTAGTACCCAAATTATACTGGCATCCAACCCCATTTTAATAAGCTATTTTAAAGTGTCCTAGGAAAACAGATATTGTGCTATAACTGTAATGCTATTGTGGAGAGAGTCTGAGGGCTGTTTAGTAAGCTAATGTGAGAGCTGGAACAAAGCAGTAATTAATCACTTAACTGTCACACACACAAGTAGTGTGAAGTATTACTATAACCTCCTCCTCCCCCTATTCTAATATCGGCGCATTAGTCAGACCCTGTACAAGTACGAACAAGTGTAGAACTGTCCTTTCCATGTGCATCTTGGGGAAGCATGCCCTCTTCAAAACTCATGGATCTGTATTCATAGTGGCTACAGACTCTTTAACATGCAATAGTAGAGTGCAAACGTCTTTAATATATCATGAGCCTAACTTTAATTATTATTTTTCCCTCAGTGCTGAAGCAGTTTATATTAGTAGTGTGCCCAGAAAAGAGCATGTTTGAATGAACCACAGGATTGAAGGAGGGTAATTTAATTGCATTTATTTTCCTTCTGGAAACTCACATGTAAACATATTACTACACTAAAGCCTGTTTTTAATTACAAGCAGTGATTTTTTCATGTTGACAGATTTTCACATGGAAACCTTTATTCAAACTGAGAGGGGACCTCCTTGCATCATTAGTCCTTGCTGCTTAGTGTTTTTATCAAGGACAGTAAAAAAGCATTTATAATTCAGTCTGAGCTTATATGTACCTATTTAATATAATTAGCAAACAAATTCCTGTTCATTAACATACTTTTTGTGAAACTGATATGAAAAAATTAGTCTCTGGCACACGTAACAACATTGTAAATATTTTATAATATATTTAAAATGTTTTGATTTTAATTCTGAATCCACTTTTGATTTTTAAGGATAAAGCGTGGTTCAGAAATTACTTTTCATATGCGTTTTGCCTTGAGTCTTGTGCTGTAAAATATAAATATATATATATTTGGTTATAAAAATAAATATATACGCGTTTATGACCTGGGGGAATTATGGGATTGAAGTGTGGCGGGGCTGAAAGGATGATATTGCTCAGATTGGAGCCGGACAATCGTTACATTAGTCATGAACATTTTTCATAGCAAAATGCATTACAATGCCGATATACTTTGTCTTTTTGAAGGTTTTAATATGGCTGAGTATTTCTATTACAATGGCAGGTTTTTCTGAAATGCATATATAGTACTCTGTTAAGTTAAATTGATTATGAAGATTCAGGACTCCAGCGGGTTATGCAAACTTTTAGTGACCACAAGCCAAATTCTTAGTAGAGTATACATGTCAGGAAAGTGGACATATAATATATTTGACTGTGCAAACCTGTTACTAAGCAGACCAGCCTGTCAGGTGAATGCTGAGTGTGGAGCTAAGTGCCGAGAGAAGGAAAAGGCCTATATAGCTTGTCCAAAATTAAGGTTGTGTTTGGCCAATACCAATGACTGATTATTAACCAGTCATATCGGCCGATATGCAGCCCAGCAGTTTGGAGAGCAGTGTCCGGCCAATAAATCTGTGTGGGAGAAAGAGGTGTGGGGGAGGGAAGGGGCATGATGGGAGGTAGATTGGGGTCCCCACACTGAGGGAGGGAGTGGGGCTAGGGCAGGGGCAGGCTTTGCCCAGCTGGGGCATGATAGGGCATGGGATGGAGCCATGAGTGGCTTGTCCGTAGGGTGCAAGGGGGCAGGGGAGGTGGCTTCCCATGCTATGCACACCCTGGGTCAGGCATGGGAGGCATGTGCCCTCTGGATTTGTGCATGGGGCAAGCTTTCCGCTGTGACCTCTTTCCAGTGGGGTGGGGGTGGGCTGGGATGGGGCTGCAGTCGGGGAAGGTGGGAGCAGGGCGTGCAGCAGCCTTGGGAGGGGAACAATGGGGAGGCTGCAGCCACCCCAAAATTAGTCATAGCCATCCTGTAGCCCACCTCCCAGTGCTACTGCCCCCACCCACCCTGAGCACAGCCCCGGCCCAGCTCCCCTGCCAAGAAGAGGCCGGTGCAGGCTCAAGCCCACAGCGGGCAACCTGCCTTCACCCTGTGCATGGGGAGGTGGGGGGTGGGCACATGCTGCCCTAGTTTCCCTTGGGGGTGTGCACAGTGGTGGGAGCTGCCCCACTCCCTGCCCCGCCATGCTCCATCCCACCCTGCCTTTGCTGCGTAGTGCCTGCCCCTGTGCCAGCCCCACTCCCTCCCTAACCATGCCCCTTAATCTACCTGCCCATGCCCCTTCCTTCCCCTTCCCTTCCCCACACCTACTCCCTCCCCGCTCCTCCCCCGAGACTTACCAGCCAGACGCTGGTCTCTAAGCTGCTGGGCTTCATTCCTGGCCATACGTATACTGTAGCTAAAAAATCATTTTGGATCAAATGAAACATTTTGCTTTATCTATAATGAAGCATTACTTTTTATTTTGGGTTTGCCTTTTACACCTTAAGAAAAGCAGATCAAGTTAAATTTGTAAATGAAATATTATTTCAAAGTGCAATATTGAGATGTTTTGTGAAATGTTTTCCCCATTTTTCCACCTGAAATTTCTGATGAGTAGTTCAAAACTCATAATATAATTATAATCGATTTTTGCCCATCTTTATTATACATTCTCCTTGTACTTGCTATGACTCACAGTACCTCCCCTGGCTGTTTTCTCCTCAGTGTCTTATCTTCTGGGAAGATTGGAAGAAGTCAGTGAGTTCTTTCCTCTTCCTCCACCTCCTCCATTCCCCTAAGATCACTATGAAACAGGTACAGACAGACACTTTAGCTTAATTCTTAGATTCCAGATCTATCTTGGGCCTGTCAGCCAAAACATGACTTAGAGGGATATTTTGTATCCCCCATAGATAAAAAGCTGGGGGTAAGCTGTACCATCTCCGAGTATTTGGGAGGCATTGCACAGTCTCTTTCTCACTGGCATGACTGACACGTATGACAGATTGACTGGGAGTACTTGTATATTAAAATGCAAACCAATTTCTGTTGTCACAGAATGCAGGGCCATATAACTCTAGAGACTGTCACTGAGGAGAAATCTTTGGACACTTTATCATGATGGTGGTGATAATGTTTCCTGTTGTTATTGCAGTTAGAAAAATGTCACAAAAAATCCTTAGCAAGTGTAAATCAGCCTTTGTCTTCAGGGAAACTACAGCAAATTACGCTAGCCTGATACAGTTTTCCATTTGATCTCAATGGCTAGAGGTGAATTTTTGGTGTGCTAAAAGTGGTTTAATTCCCAACCTTTTCATCTGAAGCCAAATGCTGCCTTAAGTTCCATGACACAGCTGGTTTACCAAGATGCCATTAATATTATCTGAATTTAAGAAGCACAATAAATAACTCTTGTATGGGAATTTATACAAGTGAGAGGATGAATTAAACCAAAATTCCTGCAAGTTCTGATGTGCAACAGTTATAAATTGTGTGGTAGTTTTTTTAAGGTAACTGGTTTTGTGGTATCTAAGTATCTTAATGCTCTGTTGCATGTCCCTTGAGTTCTTGTATATATTTGGGATTTTTGCTTCCAGATCATTAAATAGGCACTATTTGCAGTAGTGTAGGGATGCAGCTGGGTACCCAAGGCACAGGTATAGTGGGGACTTCTGGTTGCAGCCACTTTTTTTTCATCATCCCAACATCAAGTCAGTGTCTGGGGAAGTTGCTCCATTCCCTTCACCCTAGTTACACCATTGACTGCTTGATTAAAATGAGAGGATTTACTCCATTTTAAAAATATTTCTTCTATATTTGCTGAAAGGATGTGAACATGAGTGTCATTGTATAACTTCCAACTTTTTTGCATGGTCTACTTTTGAATTGTCCCCCAGACTAGTAAGTGGCTCTATGACCGCATGTATTTATAAAGTCAACAATTTGCTTTTATGATGTTCCAGATTTGTGGACGGCTTGCTGTTGGGTACTAATCTCTGTTTTGTTGGAACAGCCATGATTTACTTCTTGAAAGACACTGAAATGCCAAAAGTTGGGAGGAGTTATACGGATGTGAGTAGTATAGTACTTCAAGTAGATACTTGAAGAATTAAGGTTAGTCGCATAGACTCCTATGCAGTTAACAGGGGGACATGGACACTTTCAAGGAGTAATGCAGAGAGGTAGCCAATGAAAATCAATACATACAGGAGTGATCTGGACTCAATAGGCATTATTTCTCTTTCTTACTGATCTTGAAGAGTCTTTCCTTCTGTTAGGTTAATGAGGTTGTACTGAAACAGGCTTCTCAAACCTTCCTCAGTCCCCAGAACACCTCTGGCAGTCAACAGGAGACACAAGGCTTTGGTTCTTGCTTCCAAACTGTTTATGCATTTAATACTTAGGCAGGCTGGCTACTCAGACCAGGTTGCTGCCATTCTTGTGTGGAAGCTTAAGTTTAAGCACCTGAGGATCTTTGCTGTCTAAAATATAACCACTGAATGTAGGCATCAGCTGAATTTGGCATTCACTCGAGGTGGTGGGTATTCTAGATTGCTTTTATGCTATTTGGGCCCCGAAACTCCACATGAATGCTACACAGGTAACAACTTTGCCAACCTGGATCTGGCCTCTGGTTCTGTTTTCTCTTGTCTATGGAATGTCATATTAAAATGGGAATTGCTAATTGAGAGTAATGTTGTATGAAGTACATTTGAGTATGGGCAAGCTGCAAACAAACTTCGAGTTGAACACTATTAAATTACCTAGCAGCAAAGAATCACAGGAACAGATAGCTACATGATTATCTTCAGTACAGCAAATACAAAGGCTCTACCATGTCTGTTTTGAATTCAGTGTATGCAAGCTGACCATCAAAGATTGTTTGAGAAAGCACATATCTGCTGTAGCTCTGAATATTTGACTGTGGCAAAGTTTATTAGTGAAGATACGTGGGGGAAAAAATTACCTGATGATTAGCATATTTTCAAAATACAGTTATTCTGCCTCGTGTTTAGAATTGTCCGTCAGATGCTGCATTCATTAAGAGTAAGTGTTACGATCTTCATCTTCCAGCCAAACCATTAACTAATCAGCAACAATTCCCATTGTAGTCTGTCTTTCATAACAAGTGCAGGTGAAGAAATTAAGAAGTTGTGTAGTCCCTTTGTTATTTTGATATGAGAACCACTAGAGAATTCAGAATGACAATTTAGATGAGTGAAGGTTAATTAGATTCAGTAAAAAGGATCTTCAAGCAGGAGAAATATTTTGGAAAAGCCATATAGATTTTATTCTGCAAAAAAATGGATGCCTGACGTTAGGCTCTGAAGATTCCCATGTGGTTCCTAAATTGCTCCTTTTTCTAAATGTTGATCATCTCGCAGTTTCCACTAAGGTTTTTTTATAGAATAATAGAAAATGGGGGTTGGAAGGGACCTTAGGAGGTCATCTAGTCCAACCTCTTGTTCAAAGCCAGACTATCCCCAACTATGTCATCCCAACCAAGGCTTTGTCTAGCTAGGTCTTAAAAACCTCCAAGGATGGAGAGTCCACAACCTCTCTGGGTAACAGGTTCCAGTGGTTTTACTACCTTTCTAGTGAGAGAGTTTTTGCTAATATCTAACCTAAACCTCCCTTGCTGCAATTTGAGACCATTGCTCCTCGTTCTGTCATCTGCCACCACTGAGAGCAGTCTTGATCCCTGGGCTTCCAGCCACTCACCCCAGCGCCTATGCCACCGGAGTAGGGTAAGCATGATCTATTTGTAAGACTCTTTTTTGAAACTTTTGGCCACCATAAGCTCCTGGCAGACACTTAATTAAAGGTGCCATGGGATTTGATGTGTGGCACACTTCCTGCCATGCAAGTGATTGTGGGATCAGAGATTGGATCACTGGGCCATATTACCGGTGCAGGGCGAGCATGGGATTATAATACCAGGCGCTCTCTTCACTGACCATTAGGAAGCCTGTCAGCTGATCCCTTCTCTGAGCCTTGGGAGCATATCCAAGTCAAGGGTTATAATGCAGCCTCGAGGCTGGGAGTGATGATTACTACTGCTCTTGGCCTCTGGGTAGGTGGGGACTTTGACTCTATGCCAGTGAGGCTGGGAATCCCACTGGCTGCCTCTCCCTGCCAGCGCTGTGTTGCGGTGGACTCAAAGGCACCCCAGAGGCTGGGAGCACAGATGAGTTGCTGCTTTTTACAAAGGGGCACAGTGGAGTCAAGTCCTCCAATGCACCCCCATATCTGGGAGCAACAGCTGGTCGGGGCTCCCAGCCCTAGAGGCACGTGGGCTTGACTCCAGCGCACCCGGGAGTGCGTGGCAGTCAGCTGATCAGCACTCCCCGCTTGGGGAGCACGTGGGAGTCAAGGCTAGGAGCCCTGATCAGCCTTGCCACGTGCAAATTTTAAGGTGTGATGGGAACCAGCCACAGAGTTATTGCACATTTGTTTGTAATAACTTTGTAGCTTATTCTTTATTTTATCATGCCATTCATTGTGTTCAGGTGTGGTCAGGTTACTATTTAAAATGTGACTAACTGGTCCGGAGTATGACATCTGCCAGGGGCCATATGGAAGGATTTGGCAATTAAAAAATAACACATAACGGGCCTATTTTTCAGCCAGCTTAGTTGTTACAGCTTCACTAACTTCATGACGAGTTATCCTGATTTATGTGAGCTGGAGATCTAGCTCTAACTCACCAAGATTTCGCTGTAGCTGTATTCATAGCGAAAAGATTTTTGTTAACTTATTTGGCAAATGCAGCCTCCATGACTGTAGGAATGCTACTTAAAAAAAAACCCAGCAGAAGCAGCAAGGCACATTAGGTAGGCATCCTGGTGTTAACAAAGAAATTCTTTGCTGCTAAACAAGGATGAAAAAACTTCCCTATCTTTACAAGATCTTGTGCCACTTAAAAGGAACCAAAAAAAAAAAAAAAGAGGCCTCTAGGACAGCAATTATTGGTTAAAGTACTTTTTATGGCTGCTGGTTTTTTAAAATATATGGCATGGTTTAAAGAAAGATTATAGAGTTTGCACAGATTTTCTTTGAAAGGCTTTTTTTTTCTTTTTAAGCCAACTATCCCTCCACCACAGCAAGCCTGATAATTAAAATAAAAAGGCTGTACATCAGCATTTCCCCCATGCTGTCTACAGCTGTTTGTTCTTCAGAAAGCATCTTGTTTATAATAAAAAGTAAAATGAACTTTTCCAGGTAGGTCTCTTATTTTATCATGGATGTGTTTCCAGTTGTAGCAATGATCAGTCTCTTTTGATGATCTTAACATTTAAAAAAAAAAAAAATCAAGTTATTCTTTTCTTTCCACTGCCTTGTGAACATGAATATGGAAGCCTTTTTTTTTAGGGTTAGCACCTTCTAGAATTATTTAGAATGGGGCGGGGGAGGCGGAGAAAAAAGTTTTATATCCCTGTGGAATTGTTCATTTGTCAAGTATTACAGTTTTCTTTTTCTTTTTATTCCCCTGTGAAATGAAGTATGTATTGTGTTTGGTGTAAAGACAAGAAAAATCTATTTCTGAATATGATGTATATCCTAAATCCAAAAGTATTTCTTCTCTAATTGGCCATTGCCTGGAAATGTTGAGGTCAGAATGAACCTATTTATTGGATTTGGTTTGTGGCATTTTGATCCTTAGACTGAAAAAATGTCGTTTTGAGAATAGGGTAGAATATGTTTAACAGATTATCCTAAACCATAACTCAGACAAAAATGCACATAGCCAACCAATCTTAAGGTCACCAGAATATTTTCAGTGTACTTGAGGCAACAAAGGGAAGATTATAAAGTAACTGCTCTTTTTTGTTACGACGCCAGTAAACACAAAGCTAACTTGTCCTGTATAATTACCACAGGGAGTTTTGCAATGGTCTTTTACTGGTAGTTGTTTGTAATCAAGCAGCTTGAATCTTGCCTTGACATAAAGCAGAGGAAGTGGTTGGGAGACAGCCCTGTAATTATCAGCAGCAGGTGCCCATAATGGAATGCCGGAGAGATGTTTGAAGAGGCAGATATTGCTTTAGGAAAGACTTCAGGACTGTCAGTTCAGACCAGGAGACAGTAAAGTGGGTGAATGAGAAAAGGAGGAAAAAAGGTGATTTTTTTTTTTTTT
>JAGPOW010001338.1:67068264-67097319 GCA_030014935.1 Caiman crocodilus
CCGATTCAATTTTTGCAGGTTAGTCTAAACTGTGTAGATTAAACCGATAAACAAGTGAACACACAACCACTTTTGATTCCAGGAATGCAGCCTCATGCCTGCAGTGGCCCAGGCCAGAAGCTGGGGGCACTAGAGCACACCTTCCTGCTTTCCTGGAGCAGACAGCTTGGGCCAAGGGTAGCCTGCCCATCTGGCGAGGGAGGTTTTGCAGGGGAGATGCAAAGCATCATGAGATGCTGCGGGACTGTGAGTAAACTTGACTCTGGAGGGGATCTGGAACAGAAGTTCAATTAGCTGATTTAGGTTAAATCAGTTTATTCTGATCCTATAGCCATCCAGGTTTATTTTAAGTCAGTTTAGGCCATTTTGAAAGCAGTTTACATGCACTGAATTCCTGTTGTGTTACAAATTTGGACCAGTTTTCGATCACTTATACTAGTTTGTGTGTCATTTCTGTCCCTAGTCTATCATGCTTTTTTTTTTTCTGTATCTTAAAGACTAAATTGAAGGTCATTTTTTATATTGGTGTGCAAGGAATTTTATTGATTTCCTTTTATGAGGCATTAATGAAATCTATAGAAGACTAACAAGATTGTAGCGTTAACCTTGGCAAGCTTGCTAGTTCTTTTTTGCATGTATATATAAGTAAAATGCAAGGATCCATTTTGATTGTTTAAATTATGTCTAAGTGACTTCATAGAATCAAATACCTCTTAGCAGAGAAAGGGTGCGTGATATATCTATAAGACCTCATTCATTCCAAAAAGTGCTTAGTAGAGATTTTTTTGGAAACCTTTTTGCTTTCCTGCCTAATGGTACCCTATATTTATCAATCCCTATGAAAACAAGCGGAAAAGTCAATCACTCGCAACACTTGCCAGAAATGTTTTCCATACAATGGCTGCATGTCAAGATTGTGTCCCACTTAAAAGTAACATGCAAGATTTACTCTGGAAAGTTACCAAAATAGGACAATTCTTCTCAAATATATGAAGCGGCAATCAATTTTACATGATTGGAATAAATTATTATCACGCTCGACTTAGTCCACTATGCCAACAGAAGAAAAAATTAAAGAGCTGGGGAGTTTATGAACCCGTCTCGAAAGAACATTAAACCCAAAGAGTTGATTAAAGCAAATATTGCCCTAGAATTGCTCCTGATAAAACGTTGGAAGGATTTGTACTGTTTTATTTTTCCCCAAATTGCTTTTTAAGTATGTTTTTCTAACTATCACTTAAATGATCAAGAAACATGAAATGGGTGTACACCAAAATTTAGAACTACGTGGTTTCTATTTTCATATTTTGTTACAATTTCAAAAACTCAGACAGGAGTTTACAGGAGCTTGCTAAACTTCCTAAAACTTGTCAATGAATATTACTTGGCAACTCTGCAGAACATTACTTGCCAAATCTGCAGAAGCCAACACTGTCAGAAAAGTGGACAACTGTCATCATCCCTATTTTATAGATGGAAAAATAAGGGAACAAGCATTCAAGGCCAAGGAGTGATCAGAGCCTTGACTTTGCTTCTCCAGTGTGTTGGCCTGAGCAGCAGAGGAGTAAGTTGCGGTAGGAAATGGTTGACAAAGCTTCTTTCACCATGAAGTAATGCGGCACTAGGTAGCATAATGTGACTGTCAGAATCTGGGTTTTGGTCTGCTTCAAAGGCAGCACAATGTGCTCTTTGTTACTTCCATATGGTCGTGCAGTGAAAAAATTAATGGCACATCTAGAACTAGAACACTGCTCACCTAACTCCCAATTTTGTGCCCTGTACCTTAGAGTGGGGGGCACTAATTATGCCAGGAGAACCGAAAAACATAGGGGTACCAAGTGCTATGGCAGTACTTTATACTGCTCTGCCAATGTAGTTCACTGCTGACCTGCGACTGCATTGCCAGGAGGGAATCCCTCTTTTCCGGCAGAGATTCCTAACTGTATTAGCTTGTGTAATTTACTTAGTAATGAGGAAGCTAGTCATATATTTCTGTTGTGATTACTATGTTATGTACTATCCTAAGTAAAGCTCCCTTTCCTTTCCAAATGAATAGGAAGCTTCTTTCAAGTCCTGAAAAGTCCAGTTTTTGTGGGGTTTTCTGGTATTGGTTTTTGTTGTTGGTGGTTTTTATTGTTGTTGTTGGGGGTTTGAGGGGGGTTTGGGGGGGAGGAAAAGCTTTCTATTTGAAGCTGTGCCTTCCCTGGAACTTGATATATCAATTGTTGCTACAGCAATGCAAACTTCTAGACATACTGTGTTAACATAAACTGGCAGGTCATCTTGATTTAAAACCAGCAAAATTCAAGTATTCAAATTCAAATTCAGTATACTTTATACTGTATGTCTTCACTAAGATCTGGGGCAGAAGTTGAATAAACTGATTTTACCTGAATCAGTTAAGTCTGATACTAAATTCATCCAGCTTTATCTTAAACTGGTTTCGGCCATTTTGGATTACATAGTTGAACTCTTATACTCGTTTAGATGTAATTTCTGTCCCTAGCCTAAGAGTTTGAGCTGCATTTCAAAGTGGAAGAAGCTATACTTGGAGAAGTCATACTTCACACAGTCGGTGCAGAAAGGCATGACCATTTTTATCTGATCTAGCCCCAGAAAGCAGTCTGCAGCCATGAGCGAACACAAGTGCATGGCTGCAGACTACTTTATGAGCGCCCAGTCCCAAAGCAGTCTAAGACCTCAGGGCTTGGCTGACACAGCCCAGCAGCGCTCCCAGAAATGTTTTCAGAATGGGAGTTGGGAGAAGGTAAGGGAGAGAGATCTGTTCTGGGGATTCCCCAGATGGTTGGAGGGTGGGGGGAGTGGATTGCAGCCACCTACCTTTGGTTTGGGGAACGCTAATCCACCCACCCTTGCCACTTCAGTGCAGCTGCAGAACCCCAGAACAGACCTTCCTCCTCTGCCTTCTTCCGTGCCCATCCTGAGACAGCTCCGAAGTTCGGGGGGTGGGGGGAAGGGGGAGGAGAGGCTGGAAGAGGAGAAAAGCTACAGACATGCAGCCTATCATCCTGGATTGGCTTCAAATTGGAGCTGAACCTCCCCCCTCCCAGCCCAACAGCTAACATCTGTCGGCTCGGGAAGATTAGTCTAACTCAGGGCACTTCCTGCAAAGCACCATGAGTTACACTAGGGAGTTGCATTTCTGTCTGTACCTTATATGGCACTAAGCCATAACAATTTGCAATGACTTTAAGGATCATTCACAAATCATTAATCAACGTTTGCAAATAGTCCCTTATACTTTATAACATCACTTGAATGTCAGCTCAACTGTTTGTCCAGCTGACTTGAGAGGCTGAAGGAGTTCCCTCTGTAGCTCACCTGGGTTGTTCTGGTGTTGTCTGGAAGGGTCACTACATAGCAATGCAAAACTTTCCATTTTCTTGCCTCCTTCAAAGAACTTGAATGACGCAATTTCTCTTGTGATCCTACTAGCTCAGGGAAGCAGGACAAAACTGAATCTAGCAGCATAGGATACTGGACCCCTAGAATACTGTGCCATGCTGAGATGTGTGTTATAACAATACAGAAGCAGTTCCCAACCCCGATTTTACTGTTTGGCTAGGTTTTGTGAATTTAAGGCTAGACGTTACTGCATCCCCCAATTACAGACTTTGCATTTGTCAAAACAGGTCCAGGTCAGTCCTCCTTTTTTCTTAAGTAGTTTTACACGTTTTAATACTTGTTTGGATTTTGAGTAATGGTCACCTTGGTGCTCTGGTGTTTATGAAATGATGTCAGCCCTGGAAGACAGAGAAGTTTGCAGTGTATTAGACTTTTTTCCCTGCTCCGAAAGATATGTCTAGGAAACCCTTTGCCTGGATCTCCCTGGGTGGGAGAAGCTGTACAAGCAAGCTGAAGTAATGTTTTGGGCTACTGTAAGTAAATTGTAGGAGCCATCTGAATAATACATCTCAAAACTCCTGTAGAAGTCTTAAAAGAATCAAATAAGGACAAGCAGATATATTTGAATATCCTTCCAGTCCTTGGGGCTTTTCTGTTTTTGTTTTGTTTTCTTCTGAAGTATAAGTAACATGAAAATACAGTGATCGAGGACTTTTTCAACTGTACATCGTTGGTTACATTTTCCTTGCAGTTTTGAGATGTAGATGTATTTGTATGCTTATTTGTTTGAACAGTAAAGGGATTTTGATGGCTCCTAGTCCTTAACAGAGAGGATTAACCCTTGACTTTCATTTCCTCTGAATTACTGAAATCATTTACTGACTAAATTAGCATTTTGTGGGACAGATGTGGGGAGGAAAAGGAGGGGATTAGAAGTTGCTACAAGATTTTGCGAAGCTTAAACTCAGTATTTAACTTTTTAAAAAATGTAATGGGTAAGTACAACTTGTTTAAATTTTTTTAACAGGAAGTCTTACTAGGAAAAGAGATATTCTGGGCTTTGTAACAAAAAAAAGGGAAAGAGAGACCAAGGGATAGTAATTGCCTGGCTGATGAGACAGACAGGTGGATGGACATACAAATAGAACTAGAAGTAAACTGCCCGTCTGTGAACGTGGTGGCATATTGTCAAAGGGGGAAATAACTCCAAAACTATCATTCCAGAAGTTGTATTAAACACGTGCATACCTCAAAAGGAACAGTAGGATATCTTCTGCGTTCTCTTGGAAGTGTGCTGGAGGTATCTGCGTGACGCAGGCAAATAGTTTGGTAGTAGAAGTATGGCCTTTAAATCAGAGGGCAGAAGAGGGTGCAAAGCTGTCTAAAAAAAAAAAAAATTGGTCCTATACAATCCAGCTGGCAGGAGAAATCAATGCAAACAAAGCTGTTTTTAACCATCAGTGCCTCGCAGCTCCAAACAAGAAAGCAGCACATAGCAATCAGAGGAGATGTTTGGCCTGCAGGCATTGACAGCCACATTTGCAATTCTGATGATTCAGCTTTTTGTCCCTGATCTGTGTGTTTCGTGTTTGCAGGTGAATGCACCTGCCAAATATTTATACTGAATGTTGATGATGTGTATGTCTATCTGTGAGAGAAAAATTACAACGAGGCTTCTTCCACAGATGTTGATGCGTAGCTGAGTCTGGTTTTAACACTGCCCGGAAGACAGGCTTACCGTGTAACGAACAGGGCAGTGTCAGCTCTTAAAATGCCAAAAAAATGGGCTAAAAGTTTCAAGAACGTCAAGTGGCCATGGCTTCTCAACTTGAAAAAGCCTCGACAGGGCTTGATTTTTTCCAGACAGTTGTCAACACCAGCCCATGAAAACCAGGATCCTTTTTCTCAGGTGGAACAGCCAGTCAGACTCATTGGCCACTTTCGAAAGCCTTGTCTTCAGTCTCAAATCCCTTTTGTATTAAATGTATTCATTCCTTAGATCTGTTGACTCCATTGACTCCTTGTGCATGCTGTATTTGTGTACTGCTTAATGGCTTCCCAGCAGGCAAAAGCATACCCAACCACAGGAATTACTTCACGTCCCGTGTAATAACTGTATATGAAGTGGACAGCTGGATCCATCCTGGTGCTGTGGGCACCTGGACTCATGGAAGCTTGAAGCTGGCTATCCCTTAGACGTGCCAGGGCTCTTCTGCTGTTGCTGAGCGCTAATATCTTTACTGTTTCTCTGCCATTTTATAGTGTATTTATTTGGGACCAAGAAAAGACTTCTCAACCAGACCGTATCATGCAAATGACAGTAACACCCACGCCAATAGGTGCCACTGAAGAAGTGATGCATATGATTTCTGTGTAAATGAAGACGATTCCAAATTATGTTCTGCAGTTTCCGTAACTGGCATGAAAAGCTGGTTTGGTTAGACAAGTCCTAAGTCATATTGGTTTCTAGTGGATGACCCTTAGGAAACCTAAATTTCCTGCTACAGCTGCTGCATAGGGTGGAAGCCTATGTTTTTGTGATTGATGCTAAAACCCAAGCTTTATATTAGTAATTTTGGACATTTGCATGTGTTACAGTGTACATTAGAACAGTCCTGACTCTTTGGATTTGTACGCTGCATATGCCTTGTCAGACATTCACACTTACAGTCTGTAGATATGGACAAAAGTACATGTATATGGGCTTCAAAAGGTGCTGGAACAGTGGGGCTACTAGTTGGGAGTGTTATTTTGTGACTGGTGCATCTGCATGAGTGTCTAGTATTATGGGTATTGCAAAACTGCTTCAGATTTAACTCTGTTTCACCCAAGGTCAAATTGGGGCACCTGGGGCGGGTGACTGATGGGTACCCGGGGGAGTGTGGGGCTGCAGGTTGGGAGTGAGAGGCACTGGCAGGGCTAGGGGTCGTAGGTCAGAAGTGAGGAACTCTGGCAGGGTCAGGGGGCTGTGGGTTGGGAGTGAGGAGCCATGTTGAGCAAATGGGGTCATAATGAGGAAAAGTCTGGGAAGCACCAGGTTATAATATTACGCCCTGCTTTCTCTCCGATTAGAGAGCCTGACTGTTTGTCTTTCTTATACGTACTGCCAATTCAGAGAGTATGGCAGCAAGACCAGAAGCAATGCAGTGCAAATCCCAAAAAGCAAGCTGTACAGAAAAGTAGGGGAGGGTCATGCCATGCATACACTTCAGCAGGTTTTTTTCTCCTGACAATATTCAGTTTTCCTAAACCCCTCATAGTCAACCGGGACACTCTGATAAACAAAACCAACACAAATGGCCTGAATACTGCAGTGTCACTCTTGCAAAATGCGGCGCTTTGTATCAATCCTATAAGGAAGTATATGATGTTTTTATGCAACAGCAGCTGTGCCGTGTATTTTGGGCACTGAAAAAATAGACCTCGCATTCATAACACAATCTTCCCAATCTAGTAAATAGATTATTCTTCTTGTTTAGCACATGAGCTTATTCTTTGTTTATACGTGAGGAATTAAGTCTCAGAGGAATTGTAAGAGGTATTTTTGTGATTCTGTAAGAAAGGCTAGGCTAGCCAATACTAGTAGCTTCTGGACCCACATGAGCTGAAGAAATCAAACTTGCTGTTGGCAGAGGTATCTCGGGTTCTTGGAACGTCTTCCCACTAGCAGTGTACGTAGCTCTTTGCATTTTATACCATAAAATGCAAAGATCCCTTTGCATTTTATACCATCGCTTTAACTGAATGTATTTAGCTTCAGAAATTGTAAAACAATGTGATAAGGAATACTTCTGAGTCACAGTATTTTTTTTTCTGTAGTTCATTTCTTTCCTATGACTTCGTGGACGTGACACACTTTGTCATTCTTATTTTCAATCAGAAAGCTAAAAACAGAACAAAAAGAAACCCAGGGAGAGTGTATCAGTTCTCCAAAATGTAAGTGCCCCAGAGTCTTGGGTATGAACATTTTCCTTCCAATGTGAAAGGCAGAAGGAGGATGGGTGCGTAGGTAAAGATTTTGTGCTTATGCTTTTAGACCCTTCTGCACATCCTTTATATGGTATTACTAGCAATTCTGCTTGAAAAGTGAGGTCATGTTGGAGTCCTTCAAGAAAACTGTATTAGAATTAGAATATATAGGTGTGTATTAGTTGTTTTTAGTTCAAACTAAGATCTATACAAAAATAAAACTGCTAATACAAAGGAAAAGATTAAGCTGCAATCTTAAAAACTTATCCTGACAACGTTGTGTTCTCATTGGGTGAAACGTACACTCTTTCAATGGGTTAACAAAGGTGTACACATCGCCTGCATCCAATTTAAGCCTTTCAGATAGGACTTCAGTGCTGTGTAGGCTTTGTGAGTGTCCTTGGTAAAGGGGTGGATAACATCCATCAGTACCATTCATTTTAAGTAATTAAGATCAAAGAAAGCTATAATATTTCACTCATTTCTTAATATCTTTCATTAGGTATCTTGCTGCCCTACGTCTTGTGATATCTCTAGATCATTGCATATATTTCCATTGTCTCTCTGTCTCTCATAAATCTGGTTCAGTCAATTCATATATGGTGCAATACTTTACACTGCAAATAAATCTGGTTCAGCTAATTTATATATGGTACAGTAAATGCTTGGACTGGGAAACTGAAACCATATATCTAGTACTATTGACTACTTTCTGATGACATGGAGAAATAGTGTGTTTTACGTACCAGCCTTTGTCTTTCTCTAAAATATTCAAAGTGTTGGATTAGTCAGTCAATTGCATATTAATAATGTATTGGAACTCAATTATAGGAATAGAAACAGCTTTCTAGAGTGAAAAGGGAATGGCATTTCCTAACTTGGATACTACGCTAAAATTATATAAATTGTCTTTATGGAAAAGTGGTGAGTTTATGTTCATTAAAATGTATTTGGCTTATTTATATGGGAATTATAAAATGTTATTAAACGATAGACATTCTCCAGATGTGTATCATGGGCTGGATATATGCTACAGCACTGGTTAATTCCACGGTGAGAATAAATACATTTTCTGAATCACTTCTGGGTATTCAACGTTCCTAAAATACCACCTGTACAATCCTTCCCTCCATCCACTGAGTGAACTCTTACTTACTTGGGGTGTTTCAATGAAGGCTTAACGATGTATGAATTGCATGAGTTAGGATCTTTACAAAAAAGCCTTGTACTCCTTAGAAAATGAGAGACTCTGTGTATAAAAGTTTTATATCACTGAAAAGTTAATTACTTGAATTCTTGAGTCTGAATGAATTAAATACAGCCAGTAACTCATGTTGCATAGATATTAAGTGCAGGTGAATAATTCAGATACAGATACAACCAGTTCTATATGTACTTGAACCATACGTCCAAAAGCACGGAGGTTCAGCTAATTCAAATTAATACGTGGGTTGGTCTTGTTTCCCATCCAGTAGGTTTTGGTGCCAAACTGCAGATGTGCGGTTCCAAAGGTGTACATAGTAAATGGTAGGTTAAAGAAAGTATAAATTAAAAATGATTCTGACTTCTGCAATGTTTGTAAATGGCAAAAGTGCACCTGACATCCCAATCCCCTGAGCGCTGTGAAAATGAAGCATGCATGCTTTTGATAATTGGTGATCAGAATAGCATTGTTCAAAAGGAAAGATATTTAATATTGAGTCACTTTCTGCATGCCATTTTCCATAAAAATTGAGATGATGTAATAGCAGTAACATACTTTATCTGCCAATTTATGCCATTTCTTAACAACTAACATTGAATTGTTGTCAGGTATTGTCTCTGCCACACAGTATTCAAATTAAAAGATGAATACATTCCCCCTTAAGTTTGCTCTCGGATTATAGAACTATGTGCAGGAAGACTTGGGATATTTATGATGTCCTTTTGTGCTATAATAATTACTTTTAGAACAAGGGCCCCTTTTGCTTAAAAGAATGCATGCCAGCAGAATTTGTTGTCTATTATGTATTAACACATTTGAAGTACACGTACTGTAGCCATCTCTCCCATCCGTTCCACCAGGCCGAAAGGAAATGGAGGCATAAAGATATATGGCAAATTATGTTGACTGTAGTTTAGCCTCAGATTATCATTTTAGTTTCTTCTCTTTTTTTTTTTTCAACTATGCAGACTAGTTTTGGAAAATTAACCTCTCCCTTCCCTCTTCTTTTTTTCAGTTAATTTGTATTTGAATATATATACTTGCATATATACATACATTGGCATGGGTGTGTGCGTGGTGTAATTTCTCTGCCCCCCTACCTTGTACCTCTGCACATGAAAGCTCCAGAACTTGAAGGTCAGTACTAAAATAGTAAAAGAGTATGCTTTCTCAGTATTTCTGGAAATAGGACAGATAATCTCAAGAGAAACCTGTTCTCATAAGATTTTCAGCCAAATTCTGCAGACTCAGGTTTTTCACATGCTCTTTGAATAAGCGTGCTAACTTTTCAGTGTTTATCTGGCTGGACCTTTAAAGGTTTACCTGTCATTGTCTCTAATACTTTTTTATCTTGTAAAACATAAATGAAACCATGCCTAAAACTGATTAATGAATATATTTGTTAATATGTTACTGAATGTGAATTGTTAGGTCATATTCTTCCTTATTTGTGAGTATTTGGAAAAGAGCAAGTCATTATTCAAAATATTTGTGAAACCCAAACATTTTGTGAGCTTTTGTGTAAGGTATCTGTTCTTTGGAAGTTTATAACAGAAGTCATGCCAAAGCAGTATCAGGAATATTATTTGTATTTTTTGTGTCTAATCTAAAAATAGTCATTCAAGTAGGAAGCAGGAAAAATAATATACAACTTATATGGACATCCATGCAATGAAATAGCAAAGAATGAATAGCCAAAGTGAAGAGTTTGGAAATAAATTATTGTATAAATAGTATACACCTAAACTTTTCACTGAGTGCTTGCAAATAATATAGAAATGGCACGCCTCCATTTTGTATACCAGCAAAAATATTAAAAGGTTTAAATTGCAATTTTTCAGATTAATCCAACAAAAAATGGAACAAAATTTGTCTTGTAAATAGAAATTGTCTCATTGGGATACCTGGTTTCGTTGCAGGGGCATAAGCATTGCTGGAGCCATTTTTCTCTGTCGTTGTAGTATTTTGTGGCTGGGGGTAGGTGCGGATGTTCCTGGGGACCTTCTGGATTATTGATTGCCAGATTATGCAGATGACCGGACTCAGTGGCCTATTCTTCTCAGCCACTCAAAATCATTGTAGTTATTTCAAAAGGAACATTTGACTTATTGGATTCCCCTTTTTTATTCCTTTTTTTTCCTCATTTCATTGCAATATGTACCCCTGCAGATACAGTGCAAACTCCGTTGGTAATA
Source organism: Caiman crocodilus (assembly GCA_030014935.1). NCBI lineage: Eukaryota > Metazoa > Chordata > Crocodylia > Alligatoridae > Caiman > Caiman crocodilus. Next base: position 67,078,999 of record JAGPOW010001338.1, read on the forward strand.
CATAAGGAAAGACAAAGTGACTACAAAGTTTTAGTTGCAGTCATTTCCAGTAATGATTGGTATAAACATTTTTTGGAAGAATCATGTTGAATTATTAGTGCTTGGACTCTCTCAGTGAAAGCAATGAAAGTAAAAAAGTACAAGTACTTTGATCTTAAAGGGGTGTAGATTGTAGCTGTGTCAGGCTAAGGACATAGGCAGACAAGGTTCTTTGGGTAAATAATAATGTAATGAATTAGGCCATTATTAGAACAACTGAAATAGTTGGAAAAATTCTTCTTAGCAAGCTTTCGGGTTTAAAAACCTGCAAAAATGAAGGGTTTTTAAACCCAAAAGGCTAAGAAGAATTTTTCTAACTATTTGATTTGGTCTAATAAAAGATACCAGATTTGCCCAAAGAACCCTGTCTGCCTGTGATTTTTAGAGTTTTACCTCTGTAATTGCACGTGGGTCTAGAGCAGGGGTCGGCAACATTTTCAGCCAGAGCGCTAAAATCATCCCAACCTCTACCCGGTGTGCCAGACGTGGGGAAGCCACAAGGGGCATGATCCTTGTTGGTGGCGGTGGCTGCATGCATGCTTCTGGGTGGGGGGGGCGGGGAGGGGCCAGGGTTGTACTGCCCCAGCCCCTTCCCCACAATGCATTGTGAGCTGCGCGTGTACCAATCACTGCCATGGAGCTGTCCCCAGCACAGCTATTTGCAGCCTTCTGCCTGCTTGCCAGAGCCTGGGCTGGCTCTGGGCAGCTGTAGCAGATGATTGGGAGGCTCCAAGCAGCTGTGCCAGGCTCTGCAGCCTCAACACCAGCTCTGTGGCAGCCGTGCATGACCCACTGGGCAGACGGCAGGAAAGGAGCCAGGGTTGCACTGCCCCAGCCCTTTCCCCGCCGTGAGCTGTGAGCCACGCGTGCACCCGCTGCCACCGCGGAGCTGGTACCGGGTCTCCAGAGCCCAGTGCAACTGTTTGCAGCCTTCTAGGTGCCTTCCACAGTCAGCCCAGAAGCTGGACAGCTGAAGCAGGTGGCTAGACGGCTGCAAACATCTGTGCCAGGCTCCACAGCCTTGGCGCACGTGCCTCTGGGCAGGTGGTGGGGGAGGAGCTAGGGTTGCACTGCCTCACACCCCTTCCTGGCCATTCACCCAGAGGTGCTTGCACAGCTGCTGCAGCCACAGAACTGGCTGAGGAACCACATGCAGCTGTTTGCAGCTTCCCAGATGCCACCAGATGGGGCTCTGGGCAGCTGCTGGCAGAGGTCAGCCAGGGAAAATGGCCTCATGTACCATGCTCTGGTATGCATGCCAAGGGTTGCTGATCCCTAACCTAGAGGAGTGTGAGTGTGATTTGACATCCTGCAAAGAAGTAGATGTGGTCTTCTCTTCTTTAATGCATCTAAAATGGAGAAGGTTAAGCCATGAGGATGTGAAGTTCATGATTTATTGGGAGTGCCGTCTTAAAACACTGTCACTGGTGATACTTGAACCAAAATGAAAGTGGGATTGGTATCCTTCAGTCTAGAGAAACTGGCAGGACAAGAGCCTCCCTTCTGTATTTTATCAGTTCTTCAGTAGGAGTATATGCTTACATTGGGTAACACACTCACTACCTTAGTTGATAGTTTTGCCTGTTAAGTAAAAGAAAACCAGCTTTAGCGTATATATAGCGAGTTATGCGATTATAGCTAATATAGTCCTTAATGTCTTCCAGAAGTTACATTGTTTCTTGCATAGAGGTTTATCCATCCACTATTTGTTTTTTGAACTGAACATAGCTGTTCTTAACTTTACTTCTTAACACCTAAATCCATGCTTTAGATAGTGGCACTTTCTATAAGGTCTAAATTATTCCATTTCATCAGTCTAGCAAATAATATTTAGGGCCTAGCCTGCCCTCACTGAAGTGAGTAGGATTTTATAAACTGACTTCAATAGGAAGAAGATCAAATCTTAGTACGCATATTCAAATACAGACATAGTAATGGAAAGTATATTATTGAAGTGAGTATTTTTTAATGGAAATGTATAAGAATGTATAAACTATAATCTTTCTAAATGTGAAATATGGTCATTTCATTACGGGCAATAAAAATAAACCAGCAATGGGGAACAAGGGGACGTATTGGCTTCCTTGGTCTTTTATGATATTCATAGGTAGACTTGGCTGAGTACTTGATCTAGGAAATGAAGGTGTGGGGGAATGAATTATGAATATTTGGTGAGCAATAGGATTGCAGTTTGACTCAGTCATATTGAAGCCCTTCAGCAGGGATGAATTCCCAGTGCTTTGAAGCTTGTCTGTATGATGCAGTAGTATAAATGCATTTGACATTGAATACAATATTGTGCTTGTTAGACTAGTTTTGAAGCCTAATATTCTGCTTTCCTAACTAATTCTGAAGCTTAAATACCGAATAACATCGCTGTATAATTCACAAATAATTCCCTGACTGCTTTTTGTTCACTTGTGTTATTGGTGTGTATTTGCAAATACCAAATAAATCTGAAATAAAATGACTGGCTTGCAAATGAGTTTCAATGCCACAGTATATAATTCGCTGGATTTTCAATTCAGGAAATACTATTCAACTAGGTTGGTAGAGGGATGAAATATTACCCCGCTCTTATGGCTTCAGAAGACAATATTTTCCAAATCTGATTTACATATTGTAGTAAAGCCATTCTATTTATAATAGATCTCATATCAAAAATTTGAGAGACCTGCAGGATAGTTTTCCCTTGCTTTAATTCAAAGAAAGATATCCTCTGTCCATATAGGTTGCAGATTAGTTACCTGCAGATAAATTTGCTTAGTCTTGTTGTGTAGGGAAGATTAGGAGATAGGGAGGAAGGGGTTAAGCAGGTGGACAAATGGCATAAATATGTGTGATGGTTTTGATTTGGAGTTATGTTCACTTGCCCTAAAGCCAATTTTGGTTCGTGCACTGTAGCTTGAGAAAATATATCTTCTTGTGCATTCAGTGAAAACTTTGCAATGCTAGACAACCATCTAACTGCCAGATCTCAGTTAGCTGAAGTACTGTACACCAAAGGACATAAAAGCAGTATATCTAGCAGTGGAAATTGTTGGTATTGATTTTTGTACCATACATTGATATTATACATTATATTACGTTACTATCCATAGAATCCAGTATGTCTTTATGTGTGCATGTTTGTCTATACACACGAATAAAAGTGTTTCAGAAATTTTGGGGTTTTTAGAAAAATGATTTCAGAGACTTTTGTGATCAATAATAAAGATTACACGCAACAAAAGACCAGGATTTTTCATGGTGAAAAAGACAATTCAGTCTTAGACAATATTATTAAAATAGTTCACCTTTCAATGGGAAATAGATTAATATTGAACTGCTGCAATAATTGGAAAGCATTGGATTTTTCAAATTTATGTGAATTAAGCCAAGATTCTGCTTGCTGTTGTTATCATATTCCTCTTCTAAGATGCATCTGAGCTAAATGCAGACGAATACAGAAAAACACTTTGCTTCCATTAGTTTCTGAATTTAAATCAGAATTTTGAAGTGAGATTCAGTTTGGTCACGGGTTTCAGATTCCACTGGACATGCAGCGTGTTCAGAACAGTTCTTATTGTTTTCTGCATTGTTGACCTAGATCTATTACTGACTGATAAGGGCTAAGTACAGACAGTCAAAAAGCCCGAGGCTGAATCAATTCAATCTTCGCAGGTTAGTCCAAGCTGAGTAGAACTGATTGAACTGAGAAGCAAGTGAACAGACATTCATTTCTAATTTCAGAAATGCAGCCACATGCCTCCAGTGACCCAGGACAGGAACTGGGGGTGAGGGGTTACTAGAGCACACCTCCCTGCTTTGCTGGAGGAGACAACTTGGGCTAAGATCTGCCTGTCCATCATGCAAGGCGGGGATCTTCAGGGGAGGTGCAAAGCATCTTGGGATGCTGGGGAACTGTGAATTAATTTGAACCTGGAGGGATCTGGGCCAGAAGTTCAATAACCAATTTAACCTAAAACAGTTAAGTCTGATACTACATACAATCAGGTTAATCTTAAACCAGTTTCAGCCAGTTTGAAACCAGTTTATGCACACTGAACATGTGTTGTGTTACAGATTTGAACTAGTTTCCGATCAATTATACTGGTCTGTGTGTAATTTCTGCCCCTAGCCATTGAGTATCTTTAATCCCCTTCAAATATCACATATGCCTGCTCCAGGCAAAATAGTATAGTGCTACCAACCAGTCTAGCAGAGACTGAGCAGCATGGACCTTTTCTTATGCATTACTTTTCTCTGCTTTTTAGACTGAGGTTTGTAGAAGGTGACACTCACATAATGCGATATTACTATCATCAACAATCAATCATCAGTAGCTGAAAGAAGTCATTATTGCTTGAATAGCTACTGTACTCAGTTTTGTAGATCTGCATACCCAATTATATATGCTCTGACCAAATGCATACCTTTTGAAACACAGGCTCAAGGATGCTCTGTGGCCCGTAACAGGATAAGTTGTAAATGCAACACTGTGGTTTCAGTGGGAGGCCATGGAAGATCAGAGAATCCTAAGAATGGTAGCATGGGAATCAAGGCTGTTTGAAGCAATTACATAAATCAAGTCATGACTAAATCTTCACTCAGTATTCCCCAGGAGTACAAGCTAGAGTCCTAGTTCAGTTTCATTTGCTCTGGAAATGTCCAGTGTGGACATGAACTAACTCATTGCCTTTCCACAGTTTCTTTCACATGCCCAAACTGAGAGAGAAATTATTGCACAATTCACTGGGGAAGAATTACAAAGAAATTCAGCTTGCTAGAACAGTTTCGCTCCTTGGGAGTGTTAGCGGTATCTATGTGCGTGTGCAGCATCAGGGAGAACCCATGAACCCATGTATGTCTTTGCTCATCCCAGGCCCACACTTATCTTAGTGCTTAGGCCTGGGAGTCACTTACTCAGGCTAACTGCAATAAAGTCATAAGCTTAATGGTGCTCCCTCCCACAGCATTAAGATGCATTAATGAGCCACTACAAAAAAGATTACAGTAAGTATTGCTGAGTGTGTTAAATCTGTGTATAAAGAAAGATAAATGGGTTTTTACCTATTTGCCCACTACCTTGGAAAACAAAAGGAAGTTTTTGGAGAGAGGGACAACCAGGGACCAGTAAATCAAGGCACATTACTGGGTCACATTAAGCCAGGGGAGGGCAAAATATGGCACCCATACCCCATCTATCCACATTTACACCCACACCGCCCCTCACCTATCCACACCCCACAGGCACACCCACATGCACCCCATACCCCACACACTCACAGCCCCCCACACACTTATAACCACCCTCCCACAATATACAAGAGGGCAACTTCATTTTAAGCTATGATCGAGGTTGTATATTTATACTACACAAACTCGTGTAAACCAGGACAACAATATTTTTTAAAACCAAATTAATGTTTTAGATGTTTGCTTTTTAAAATATAATTTGGTATTTTTCTGGTTCCAAGATGGCAAAACCCAGTGCTAAAAGGAGTACCTCCTTGGACAAGTGGCAAAGTTCAGGGGTTAGGGGTGGGACTTCTGGCACAAGATGGCAACCAGGGGTCAGGGCACCTGCCAAGGAGTGGGGCTACCTATGTGACCCTCAACAGCTTTCCAAAACTGGGTGAGCAGTCCTCTAGCCACCCCTTCAGTAAGTAGTCACAGGTCACCACCTGCCTAGAAATTATCAGCCACTGAACTTCTGGGAACACAAGAAATCTGATGAACAGCCTGACCTCAATAAATTGGAAGCTCAGTTTTGAGAAGAGATGGTCAGAGACTCAATTATACACGAACACTTTATCTACACTAAACGTATGAAGCTTTTAAGGCTGCTCCAGCCTCATCTGAGTGAGATGTGGAACTAGTTCTGTAGCACAACACCGGTTGTGGGCCTCTGTAGGCTCATCCTTGTGCCTGTGTGTGAAGTGTGTTGCAGGACTGGTCCAAATCTATAAAAATGACTGAACGTCAAAGTCAGTTATGGATCTATGATTCTGATTTTGCAAAGACACCAACTTTTTGCAAAAATACCTATTTTTTAATTTTGAAATATAACCTGTGAATGAGTGTCCATTTAGAGGCTGAAATATTATGCTGGCTTCTGTTCATTTTCCCAGTGATTTACTGTTATCTTTAGAAAGCTCCACAGCTCAGTTTCTCCATTTGTAAAATGACGATAATATTTACTTGAGGGGATCATGAGCTTTACTTCAGTTAACGTTTTAAGTGCTTTGAGATCTTCAGCTGAGAACGGTAGCAATACAGTGCATTATTATACTTGCATTATTATACAGTTGGTTATTAAATTATCTTAGCACACAAGTTGTTTCAAGTGGTACCAGTTCCTGAGAAACCATACTTACGTTTAAGGCTTTTTAGGGGTTCATTTATTATTATTATTCATATGAAAGCCTCAAGCATATGCAACTAGACAGCACATGGGGAGTAAAAGACTTCAGCTGCACATGTCCTGCTAATTCAATATGAAGGTAATATGCACTGCTTTACAGCTATTACTGTCAGAGAACACAGTGAGTGACAAACACTATTTAGCATACTGGATAGGGGCAGTGTCTCAAGCTTTAATTTACCTAATGCCCCCATTGCAAGATATAAATAGATTAAGAGAGAAAATCCAATAGTTTCTCCATTCTCCCACCAGAGCGATACACGTTAGTTGTTTCTTGCCATCTAATTGCATTACGTGGCAGGGATGCGATAAACATTTAATGGCAGTCACAATCATCTGTCACTTCCCTTTAGATATGTACTGTTCAGTACGAGTTACTTGCTTACCACTGCAGCATGCTTATACAGGGACCAGGGTGCTAGCACACATCAAGGAAGTTGCACTTTTTGCTGATGGGTTTTCTTTAATTAGTGTTAAAAAAGACTGGGAATGTACAGGCACTCTGAGATACTTTAATTAATCCCTTGTGAAGCTAGCATCGGCCTTTAAAAAGGGCCTTGGGCCTGATTAGCCACTATGTTACTCCAGTTTTGTGCTGGAGTAACTCCATCAAAATGAAATTGGGAGTATTACCAGTGAATTATAAGCCATTTGTATTAAGCTAAATAAATATTTTTCCAACAACATTCTTAATTAACCCCACTTTCACTTATTGTTTAGAGAGCTTACATAAATCACTGTATTTCAAAGTATGTGCAGCTGATGCTAGAAAGCAGCACATCCTAAGATACATAAGTCTAGTCCTCGTTAGACTGCATGGCAAATCATTGATCTTAATTAGAAATCTTCCATTCAGTTGGACAGGAGCAGAAGCAGGTCTAACACTTACAACCTGTTAAAGACCCCAAAATAAAAGAACATTAAAAATAATGTTCAAGTACTCAAGAAAAAAGCTAAGGACCTCTCGCAACTGTGTTTCTACTAGATGCTGAATTCTTTCATGCGTGCAGGTGGTGGGGGCAGTCATCATACAGAAAGGCAATAGAGATTACTGAAAAGGGACATTAGTGAAAAAAACGATGGTTCATATATGGGTGTACAAAATGAGCACTAATGAAAGGTATTCATTGACATATTGACATCTCTACAATTTGGAATAGAGACTTGAACTGTTCTTTTGAAATAATGTTATTCTCTGGGCAGGTGGGGGTGGGGGGCTTTATTTGAAAGGCACTCCACGAGCTTCAGTGTTTGTTTATTGGAAGTTGTTCTCTGCCAGCCTGAGCCAGAACCCTGAATGTGAATACTTACACACTTCAAACGGTTCTGATTGGATCCGATTTCATAGATGTGTTTCAGTCTGATTCTGCTTACTGTTCTCCCTAGGACAGAAAGCAGTTTAATGATCACTTTATTTGAGCCACATTTGAACTTTGTAAACAAGCTTCTTTCCAGGGCTGAGCCTATGTAAACTAAACTATATTTTATTTTAAAAAAAATCACAGCTTTATTTATGCCACCTGTGGCCTTGTCTCCATTGCCAATGGGATAACTCTTTTCCAGCGAGAGAAAGTATATACGACAGTTAAAATTGCTGTGGCGACGCGCAAGTGTAGTTTGTTACCGGGTGCATCTACAAGTGCAATTGATCCTCAGTTTTTTGCTCCCAATCGTTGTGTATTCACGTGCATCCAGGGCTGTAGCACATTGAGCTGAGGTGGAACAGCCCTGGCTGGCAATGGGTCCCGGGGTCAGCCTGGTAGCCCAAGGCTGCTCACCTGAGCTCGGTATGCTGCGGAGGGCCTGGCCGGGACATGAGACTGCTTCATTGTGAGAGTAGCTGGGAGGCAGTACCTGCACTGAAGCAGCCTCATACCCCAGCCAGCCGGGACAGCATGTACACATGTGCTGCTGCAGAGCTGAAGAACAAAACACTCCACAGCGGTATCGTGCTCCAGCCTCACAGGATCACGTGTAGACGGGTGATGTTAACTGCACAGCTAACTGGCCTACTGCGCACTAAACATGTCATGTAGGCTTGCTCACTGTGAGATAGGTAAGATCAACTTTATATTCCTGGCTATTGTTGGCCTCTATCAGTTTACCTCAAGGTAAACTAACTTACGGATAGGGTTTTATAGTTTTATAGGGAGAGGTAGTTAGCCATGTTAGCTTGAAGTCAGACAGAAGGCAGGACAAGAATTACTTTTAAGGTGCCACCCTATCCTGTATTTTTCCACAGTAGTTAGTCACCTTTTTGTAAAAATACACCTTTTACAGCAGTGAAGACAGTCTGCAACTCCAAAGGTACTGGCAGCACTGGAGCTATAGATGAGTCCATTGACTCATAGGTGACCCATAGGTTTCAGTACTGTATAAACTTATCCTACTTTGAGTTGTGCTAGATGGCACCCCTTTCAACAGGAGTTTTGGTATAGCTCAACTGATGACACTGGAGTGAAAGCTGAGGTTGCAGTTTACTATGAATTGTAATGCTTGGTTTGTAATTTAATCACCAGCCTAAATAGATAGTATGAAATACCAACTCATTTCGCAAAGAACACTAAAAAGCCATCAGATGGCAACAACTTTCAGGACTTATAAATTTGAGCTGAATTAGAAACAGCAACCTCAAGGTGACAGACTACGTAGCCCATTAACAATCCCTTGAGGCTGGTAGTGCCCCAGCTGAGCCCTTTTCATACTCCTTCTGTGAGCTCATTTTGCATTCATATTCACTTTGCTGGGCTTCCTACCCAGGAAGAGAGCGGGGGGGAGCATGTGCTCTCTGACACTCTGCATTATAGCTTACTGAACATTTTGCCAGAGACTTTTACTGATTTGCCTTTCCCTCTTGATTCTAACAAAGATGGATGTAAAATACTTGTCTATTCATTTAGCTTTTGTAAGTTGTTTTGGGGGAATAAAATAGTGATTTTTTTTTTTTCATCAGGCCTCTTGAGACTTGAATCAAGTGATGGACCAAACAGAACAGAAATCCAGCTCTGTATTGAAAAGTGCTCTTAGTAGTCTTCAATAAGGATGAAAACCAATCTGACACCAAAAAAACCCCCAGAGCTGGGGAAAAGAGATGTATTTATTGATAAACTGGCCTTTGTAGCTTGCCTATGAGATAGCTACTCCTATGGTATTGTAGGCTTCTGCTAATTTGACAAGGTCAGCTCATGTGGCACTATCTGCATTACAAACAATTGCCAAAGGTTGCAAGGCAGTTCCTTGTGTATGAATCACTAAATCATTAGCTTCTCTGTCACTGAAAAAGTATGCTAGCTACTGTTTGTGTCCTTTTCAATCAATATCCCCAGACAGAGTATCCATGTCCTCTATCTCCCACAGGAGTGACTAAACCATCCCACTAGTTCCAAGTCACTCAGCTAATGGGCACAGGAGTAGAAACCATAATCGTCCCTGACACCAACACAACCACTTTTCTTCTTTGCATATCAATACTATACATCTCTGTCAGAGTGGAGGCAAATTGAGTTATGAAAATGCTAAGTCTGGTCTCAGAGTACATTATATCAAATTTGGGGCATACAGACTTGATTCCTTTAACATACCTGGGAATTTTAATATCCTAGTGAAAGGAGTTATTTGTCATTCATTGTTGAGGTTGTCTAAATTACTGTTACCAACTTGTATGATACAATTTCAGCAAACCTCACCTGGTTTCAAACTTCAGTTATAAATCAATGACAAACCTAATATTTATGCTAGGGGAAAAAAATAGAAAAATACAAAATTGATGATGAATCCTGCATAAAGGAAATAAAGTAATGTTTTGTGACTTGTTTCTTTAACAAAATCACATTGTATATTTAAACTGAGGATTTAAAGCAACCCAATGAATTTATCACACTTCAACCAGATTGCAATGGCGATGCCCTCTAGTGGCTAATCCTGCTGAAATTACTTGGAGTCTAAAATTAGCCTCCAAACAAAATTGTTTTCTTTCTTAATAAAAGTTTTGGGTTATTGAGTGTGCATTTTAGATGTTTGGGTCATAAAAATGGAGACTGATTTTATTCATCAAAATACTTTAAATGTATTTTTTGTGCTGCGAGAATTTCTGTTAGTTTTAATAATGAGAAATACCATGAAACATATTTATTACTAATATACTTACCAAAATATCTCAGTGCAATAATGCAGAGGTTTGGAGTGTAGCCGTGTTGGTCTGAGGACATGGGCAGACAAGGTTCCTTGCGTGACTTTGATATCTTTTATCAGACCAACCCAAATGGTTTGAGAATAGTAATTAAGCAAGCTTTCGGAGAAGAGCACACACCAACTGCTGAAGCTTCCTTAGCCTGACAAAAGGTTTTTGAACCCAAAAGCTTGCTTAATAACTATTCTCGAACCATTTGCGTTGGTCTAATAAAAGATATCAAATTCACCCAAGCAACCTTGTCTGCCTCAGTGCAATAATGACATTTATAACTTTAAAAATATTGCAACTGCTATTATTGATCCCTTTGTCATACAGCAAAATGAGAATTTTAGAAACTGGGGTAAAGGTCGGTAATTATTGAAAATATTTTTTGTTTATGTTTGCAGTTAATACTTTGGATCAGTATCATGGATGATTTTATTGCATTTTTTTGTTTGTTTTAAAAACTAGGCTTGTTTTCTTGTATTTGAGTGTGTGTATTTCACAACAACCTAAACAAATCATCCTGCAGCACCAACAATCACAAACAACTATAAAACATCCTTATTTCCAGATCTTTGTTCTGGTTGGAAAAATACAGTGTTATGGTGCCCACAATACCTCGCATCAGAGACACAGTTTAATGGCTTCACCAACTTTTCAGGAATTAGTTCTAAATCGTGATGCTTCTTGGCAGAGATGTGCACATTTAGTGGTGAGCAAAGCCTGTTCCCAACAACTATCCTAAATAACTAAAGAAGTAACTAGACTTGGATCTGGGACAGCAAAACAGAATCTTTGGACATTGTCAGATGTTAACTTTCCCACATATTAAATGGTTTTAAGATGGGAGCCTGCATGTTAATCTAAGTGTCCTTTTGTTACACAAATTGCCAATTGCTCAAATCATTAGCGAAATCTTTTGAGGGGTATAAGGTAAGATGCCGCGTTCATTGATTAAGCGCTTAACACACATGCACACCACATTCATACCCCAATTTCTGTTCTGTGCTGGTATACATTACCAGTCTTATTAGTACTCAGATCAACTTAGTGGCCAGCCACATTGATCATGATTAGGAGCCAGGCTTCTGCTGGTCCATTTTATCAGATGAACTGATGCTCCAGGATGACATGTAGAACAAGACCCAAAATTGGTATTTATCGCCCCATCTTCTATAGACTTGTCAGTTTACCCAATCCTCTGAGCTTTTGCTCTGTTATCATTGTATTTTTTCTTGACGGTTAATTGCTGTTGTTCTCTCATTGTTCTGGGGCGGCTTCTTCTTGTTCTCCTCTTCTATCTGTCTGTATTCTTCAGCCAGTGGCTAGCTGATATTTTCCTTTTCCACAGACACGGTCTCACTCCTTCTCTCACACATACAGCATACAAAGGTTAAGCACTTATGTCAAGCTACAGAGCAATACAAAATAGAGTTCCTTAAGGCAATGCAAAACTCAAGAAAATACATAAAATTAAAATCAATAGGCAAAAGGCTATTTGTTTAACATTTTGATCCCCTCAAAGTTATGCTCCCAGACTTCTACCTCCTACATTTGGATGATCTATCATCCAAAACTCTACTGCATCAGACTGACAGAGAGCTGGCGAGTGGCAGCCAGACAGCTGTGGGTGAATGGGGAACTGGAGGTGAGCTGAGCAGATGATTTGGGGTACTGCTGGAGAGTCATGGGGGAGGAAGGTAGGGGGTAGGGAAAGCATGTGCAAATTAGTGTTTAACAGCACTCTTCTTTTGTAGGAAAAAGAATGGCAGAAGTTTCACTCTGAAGTTGCCTTAGAGCAGAGGTTGGCCCTTGTGACTTCAGTGCATCCTTCTTAATTGAGGAGCAAGTGCTATGAACAGCAGAATCTGTCAGTCCAGCTCGGCCCCTATTACTTTTCATAAGGACATGTAGAGTTCCCAAAGCACACATTCAGTGACCTCAGAAGGTCCCGTCCTTCCTTCTTACCCCACCCTACATGCTGTTTCAGCTTTGTGTGCACCCACAAGTATGTGGCAGATGGTGTTTAAGTTTATTCATAGATTCCCCTCCCCCCCCCAAAAAAGAATTAAATTTGCCTATTTAATATTACCCATTAGGACTTGTGAGTAGTCTTCATAGAAGTATATTCACATACATATACATATACACATTTGTATGTATACCCATTGCTACATGTATTGTTCATATGTATACAGTTACCATACTTATTCAAATTGAAGATGAGATTCCCCCCATTAGTGGGGGGAGGGAGCCCTTCATCTTAGATGTGTGCACAAAGAGGAGTGTGTAAGGGGGTGGGGAGGAGGTAGGCAGCAGGGGTGTGTGAAACGGGCCTTATTTGATTTGGATTCAGCCCAAATCAGGGACAGTGATTTAATTTGTGGATTCAGATTGCTATCCCGATTCAATGTGGCTGCATCAGAATCTGAAGGTTCCACGCTGAGTCAGAGGATCAGCAGTTCAGCCATAGACACAGCTTTAAAAGCATCCCACCGGAGCGCAGAGTGGTCCCCCGGGTGCCCCGCAGAGAACCTAGAAGTGGACTGGAACTACTTCCAGTCCACTTATGGGTCCACTGCCGAGTGTGCTGGGGGACCACCCCCACTCACCATGGCTCAGCAATCAGCCATGGGGGAATCCCAGTTGGCCCCCAGACCAAGGAGGCACCAGTTGTTGAGCTGGGGGTGGGGATCAGGGCCCCCCTCCATGTGCTTCTCGGTGAAGTGTATCTGGTCCACTTCCAGGTATGCTGGGAACCCCTCTCCCCCTCCCCACACTCCTGTGGGATGCTCCATCTGCCCCAGCATCTCAGCATTCAAGAGCTGCCTGGTAACCGGAGGTATGTAGAAAAAACATTTAAAGCGGTGTCTATGTCCGAATCATCGAATCTTTCTGAATCAAGTCAGAGGGTTCTCATTCAATTTGGAGAGGGGTAATGGGTCTCCTGATTCAGTTTGGATTTAGAAATTCAGCCACTGAATCAGGCCAGAAGTCCACTGAATTGACTCGGCGACCGAAGCTTCGCGCAGCCCTAGTAGCCAGGTAGTGGGGCTCTGACTTTGGCCCTGAGCTTGGGCTGGGGCCCGAGTCAGGCCTACAGCAATCTCTTTCCCTTCCCTCCCCTTGTCCCCCTCCCCACCACGTCTCTTTCCCTCCCTTACTCTCAGGAGCAGCTCAGCTTTGGCTGGAGCTGGATTCCCTTTCAGGCACAGAACACGTGAAAACCCTGTGCCCTGATCGACTAGTCACCAGCACTGCTGCTGCTGCATGGCCAGCAGGGGCTGAGCTTCCACACGCTGTGCTCTGGAAGGGAACAGCAGCCCCGTGGTCCACCTGTGTCTGACAGTAAGGCGGGGTGCAGGATGACACAGAGACCGGGGAGCTAAGCAGGAGGGGCAAAAATTGTGGGGAGTGGGAGGGGTTGGGCAGGGGTTGCAGAGAGCTGGTGACAGGGTGTCAGTGGGGGCGGGGGGGCAGGAAAGCTGCAAGGGCAAGAAGTGCAAGGGTTCCTCCTGACTTCCCCCTCCCCCCCAGCACCGCTTTCCCTGCTAGAGCAATGAGTGGAGGAGGGGTGGGGGCGAATTTAGGACAACCCTCTAATAATTAGATTCTATATCTGGAAAGTTATAACACATTTATACATTTTCCAGATGTAGAATCTAATTAGTAGGGGGGGTCATCTTAAATCCAGGGTCAATTTAGATTTGAAGAAATATGATACTTAAATCATTAAATAAATGAATATGAGCAGTATGTGTCAGTACTTCTTGAAATATACATCTGGACCTGATTCTCCAGTGATGTAAATCAATTTAGCTTTACTGGAGTCAGTGGAGCCAAATGCTTTACACCTGGAAAGTTTGGCCCACATCCTGTACTATTTGTCGGTTGTTAGAAGGCATTTTTAATTTTTTTAATTTCTTCTCTCAGTGTCCGTCTCAAAGATGTCCAAATTTTAAACCAAACTACAACCAACAACCTTTTCCTGCATTTATTGTATTTATTACAAATCTCAAAAGAATGGCTAATAAACTGATGTTAAGAGTCCTAGTTCCATAAAATCTTTTTACCAAGAGTATATTTTATATAACGTGCAAGAAAATACATCTTTCATAGTCTGATATTTTATACTCTGTATACACACGTGAAACAAAGAATTAGGGAAGATTTCGAGACTGAGAGCAGAATGCACTGGGCAAATGTTTTATAATATCATTTTCAGGAAATAAGACCAGCAAGCCAAAAGCAAAAAGAAATGTCTTCTGATGCTTGTAATAGTAGCAGCATGTTAGTCAGGATTACTGCTCAAAATTTTAAGATGCAATTCTCCCTATTTCTTTTCCATTGTACTTGGAAACTATTTTTCAGGTTACAAGGGATGGCCCCACCTTGGAGATTGGTGCTTTATTAATATACCAAGCACCTATTGTAATAACACTATATTAAAAATGCTTAGAGCTTAACATATTTAAGTTCTCATAAAATTAACTAATTCATTCTTGCCATTCCACTCTGAAGTAAAAATATTATCATCACCATCTCGCACTTGGGAAAACTGAGACACAGAAATGGCACACATTCAAATATCTTTTACATTGCCACATTGAAAATAAATGCGAAAGTAACAATAAACACCCAGGATATAGTATATCTTATTACTTTGCTCAGCATATAGTAAACCCAGTGCAAAACACTTTAAACAGACGCTACCATAGTTATGTAGATTTTTCTGGGGATCAGGTAGGTAACCAGCAAAGTTGCAGCACACTTGCACAGCAGCATAGGGATATGAAAATTTTGGCCAAAGCAGCTGTGGCAAACATGAAAAGTTCCATGGGAGTTTTAATGGTTTTGCGGCATAGACAGGACTCCAGTTTTAAATATCTTATCTGTAATCATCCATTGGAAACTGGGGGACTTGGTTTCTTCTAATTTGTTTCCAAACCCTCTATATCTAGCAGCAAAAGTATGCATGCATTACTGAGCTGTCTATCATTACCTATTCACAGGAAGCTGTGGCAGTCAGCTGCTCACTCCTCTGTGTATTCTTACCTTTCATTAATGTATTCCTAAATTGCTTAGAAGTTTATTTGCAGCTGCTGTGTCCTTGTGCTTTTCCAGTATTTGTCAGTGGGTTTGTAAATTTACATGACAGTGGTCACCAAAGTTTGAAATTCTTTGTAGCGCGTTTCATTAGAGCATTTTGATATTGTTAAAGTCTATTAAGAAAATCAACAGCCTTGGTTTAATGCAATTAAGGCTTCGTAGGTATGGTGATTTATATGATCATCGCTTGCTTAATGCGATTCAGAACATTTTATAAAATGTTATTAGTATGAGTTACCAGTGAACAATTCAAGGAAAACATTGACATTAAAGCATACACCAAGTTCTGCTAAGCGCTGTTGATTACTTAAATCCCCAAATACTTCAAAAATGCTGAGATGTGTTTTTGCTAAATAAATTGTGGATAATTGCACTGCAGTGTGAGAGAGGGCCATATGTGACATATGGCCCATGTGATATTCCCGACTGCCTGAGGTTTTAAAATCAATGCAGAAACGTGTACATATTTCTAGAGTGCATGTGCATTTTAGAAATAGTCCCAATGAGAACCCAGTTTCAAGTTAAATGGTGAAAGTTTTGGGGAGCAAATTACGCAAGTGTGTTTTTAAGGTTGTGTCTACACTCAGAAAATTTACAAGATGGTTCCTAGCTGATCCACAATTAGCACTGGTAGAGCCTTATTAAATACAACAAGACTTGTTTTCAGTCCTTTTTCACCCAAACCTACTAAAAATCTAATTGATATAGAGGGGGAAATGTGGTCTGCTGCCAGATCTTTGTCTACACAAGGTCTCCTACTAGTTTTCTCTGTGCTAGAGTGGATGGACATTTTGATTTTTGTTAATTCCCCAGACAAGATTTTTGAGAGTCAGGACTGCAAGATTTTTAATTTCCATTACTTTTAATAATTTATGTGAAGCAGCTTGTAACAAGCCTTCCATTTAATATAAGCCAGTATCCTGAAGTCTTTGCTCAGGCAGGATTTCCCATCTTCCCCCTCTCCACCCCCATTTTTCTGTAATATACATTTTTTAAAACTTTAATACAAGCAGATTACTTCCTTGTTGTGGAATTAGTATTTCTATTATTGTAGCACCTAGGAGCATCAGTCATGTCAAGAACCACCTGGCACATCTACACATGCATTAAGGTGCTTTTCCTAATGCACATTAAATTTAGTACCTCCAATGTGAGGGACTAAACAAATGTGCATTAGGCTGCCTTATGTTGGCACTGGATATATGACCCAGATACCTTGTTCTGGGCTGACCCAAGTCCTCAGACCAACCACGACCTCTCCATTTGACAGTAGGAAAATGTTACTGATACACAATTATAACAGATAAGAATAATGCAAGCAATTCTATGTCTACCAGTCCTAAAGCTGTTATCAAATGGAGGTACGTCTGGCCAGTCCGCAAGCTTCACCCTGAGGTTCTCTCTTGAACATCAGATGTCAGTAGCCTGGAGGTTGGAGGCAGAGGCCCACTCCTGCCTTGCAATAGGGTGGGTGAGACAGGCTAGTGGTATGCCTTCTGTCCATGGCGGCCTTGGGTTCCTCCCTCGGGGACCTTTTGCTGCTTGGAAATCCCTCCTTTTTGTGTCTTTTTCCTCCTCTGACTCCATCCCTGGGCATCATTGATTGGTTTCCCTGTGGCCATCATACTGTTCATGTTCTGTTCTGCCAGCATATTCCTTTGTTTCACAAACCCATCACATGCACACATCCTAATTTGGTTGTTTACCAGGTTCTCTTAATTCAGTCCATCTACCAAAACTGGAAATCCCAAGGGCTATGCAGTTGGGCACTATGACCTGGAGCTAGTGCTGCAGTCCTCTGGTCTGGAACAGTGCAGTACATGTCTTTAATTTCCCAGCCTGTGTCTACTTGCTGCCTGCCTTTCAGACACAGTGGGCCTTGAAGGAAACTTTGTCACAAACAGGTTTTTAGAAATCAAGTAACCATTGGCATTCTCCTGGACCATTGTTCAATATCTACTTTACCTACAAGCCAATTCTCAGAAGCAAACCTCTAAATACCATTTTTTAGCTATCATCTTAATGTGAAGTAACAAATGTGCACAGTTTTTAAGTGACACTTAATTCACAGTAGCGTATTTTACTGCGCATTAACCTCATAGCAGGTATTTTTACATGACACTCTAATGTAGAGTAAAATAGACTACTGTGCATTAAAGCACCCATGTAGATATACCCACTGTATTCTAGAAACTGTGCAGATGGAACAGATTGACAATCCCTTCCCCCAGGAGTTTACAATTTAAGAGTAAGACAAGAAATAAACTTGTGGATGCAGACAAACAGGGGATTACAAGAAAACCTAATTTGACTTGTCTAATTTGTCTTGTCAGCCTGATTTGTGACAGTCTCAGCATCCCAGCCACAATGGAGGGGCAGGAGGTTGACCCGGGCAGTAGCCTCTGGTACTGTCTTTGGGGGAGAGACAAAAAAATCACAGCTGATGATTGCCCATGCTAACAGCAGTACAGCAGCCACCACTGCCAATGGTGTGGATCTGTTCTGTTGTGCCTTTGATCCCGGTACCCTAAGTGTTGTTGGTGTGTGTATCGTAGTCAAGGTGCCCTTTTAAAGAGGGAATTATAAGAAAACA
>JAGPOW010001338.1:67097419-67117717 GCA_030014935.1 Caiman crocodilus
ATGAGGTGAATAGTTCTTAATGAGGGAGAAACCTGAAAGAAGGTGGGGTGGAGTGTTTGAATATTTATCAAGTAGCTGATGATGGCTGGCGTCATGGGCCAAATAGAGGTGCGAGTTGATCTAAGTACTGAATGAGAAGGGAAAAGCCTAGAAGAGCCTAGAAAATGAAATGGGAAAAAAAAAACAAGGAACTTATCTGATGTGATAGAGATGGTGGAGCCAATGGACAGTCTAGGCTGTCCAATGTATTTGGCCAAGTGAGCTGGATCTGGACCATGGGGTTTCTTGTGGGCTATATGACCCACCTCTGAGGAGTGGTAGCATGACTGCTTAAGCTTCTGTGCTGGCATGGCTCCAAAACTCAAGAGTGAACACTAATGCTCCTCACCCCCCCTCAACCTCCTTTTCCCCTGCTGCTGATTTTATTTACCAAAGGAGCCTGAAGACCCCAGATTTGGTTGTGGGCGAAAAGGTGCAAATGTGAACAGTAGAAAGTGTTCAGCTGCCATGTTCTGGAGGTGTGCCAACACAGCAGCTTCCGCAGCCATGCCAACAAGCCCCCGAGGGTCACAGGTTTAACCCCTTGGGCCACATGAAGCCTGTGGGACAACCCTTGTCTAAGTGATGTGGTCTCTGGGGCAAGTGGTAGTGAAAGATCCCATATTTTCTTCATTGGACATTGAAGGAATCTACACAAGTAGGGCACAGGAAGTGGTGTTTCAAGCTTCCCTAATTTGTCCCTTAGTCTCTCTGTGCCAGACCTATAGGGCAAACTAGAATGGTGATGAAAGCTTGGTCTTTTCACTTGTTCAGTTGTCATCCTATTTGCTGAGATTTGGCATTTTTACTTGAGACGCTGAGGACTTTTAAGAGCTAAAAACTGCTTAAGATATAAATCATTGGACATGTAGTCCAACAACTACTCACCAGATGGTACTGACTTTGAGTCACTTACTAATGTAGGCTAATGTGGGTCAAATTTGTACCAGTGACCTAAGGTGAAAATATTCTAGCAACAGCCCCCTGAGACATGCATCGCTCTTTCCTTTGGTCATAGTCATTAACCAGAAATCACATTTTTTCCATCTGTCTAGATCATTCATTGCGTTCTAAGATAAATACTAGAAAGAGGAGAAACAGCTAACTAAAAGTGCCCAAATTTACTCTCATCGCCTGAAGCTTCATGTTAGTTTTTCAGGTTCGCTTTGTTGCTTATCTAAATGCCAGGAGAGGTTTGTTGCTTTTAACCAAAATGGGAAATTGCTACCAAAGAGCAATGAATGTTATTGCTAGTTTTTCACCAGCTCAACAGAAATTACAATTAGCCAGATTGACTGTGTGAGAAAATGTCCTTGAAGCCATTCTAGACTTGCTGTTGGGTAAGCCTGGTTTTACCTTCAGAAACCCAGAACCTCTCATGTGCTGCTAGAGCAGTCACTGAACTTGTCCCAGAAAGATGAGGACAAAACTGAAGTTTCAGAGTTCCCTCCCCATTTTGCATTTCCCCTCACTTTCTCCTGGAATTGCTCCGTACCGTTATGCAAATACTGCCTTCCACCCCAGAGGGGGCTGTACTTCAGCGGCAAGTCAATTCCTGAGCAGACAGGAAAGATTATGTCTTCGCCCCTAAGGGTGTGCAGTTGCTCTGGATGTTTCATCCTAGCAGCAGTCATGGCTTTTTCTCTGTACTCATGCTGCAATGTATTTTACACCCATTTGAAGATGGCAGAGAAGCCACTGAGTTGTGTTGCCTTGAAACCATGCTGTATCAGCAGCTTGGTGCAACCCCTCTGTACCCAGCGCACCCACATGCATAAACTACTGCACTGTTATGCCTTAAAGCACAAACTAATCCACAGTCAGTAAATTGCTTTGAGATTGTAAATTGCTTTTGGATCCTTTGGGATGAAAAGTTCTTTACAAATATATTATTATTAATAACAATAAATTATTGTTAAGGTAACTTGGTTGCATTGTGTCTTGTGGAGTGAGGTGAGTAAGCAGTTTTCTACGATTAAATCCAACACAATGTAAAGAAACAGCTAATGATTTTATCTCTGGCGCAGCTGACATGCCTAAATAGGACATCTTGCAACTGTGTATGTCAGCACACACGTGCATATGCAAGTGTCGTACATGTGTGCACGTGCCTGCTTTACTTCCTTAAATGAAAATGTCACAAACTGTGCAGAAGAAAAGATGTTTGTGCAGCATACTGTACAACTAGGAAGTAAATTCCTGAGCTGCGTAGCTAACTCTGCAGCAGGGTCTGAGCAGTGCCATTTCTGAGGCTGAATTGTGGTCTTTGATGAGAGCAGGCTATAACAATGCACTCTTTGAGAGCCTTGCTAAATCTCAGTTAAGTTGCTGAAATGTTTCCACAGTTTATTTTTCTAGGATCTCTTCCATGGCTGCTTGCTCATAAAGACCTGGCTGGGGAAGGAAACTGGGTAGGAACTTTTGAATTGGCCTCTTGTTTTCCCAGCTCTGTTGACCTGTAGAAGGGGTTGTGGCACTTTTGGGGCCTCCAGTTGTTCATTTGCAACAGCTAAATCGATAAATTGTTCTCAGTTAATGAATAATTAAAAAATCAAATTCTGATAATGGATAAGACAACCCTGCTCAGGAAGTGAAAATCCAGAAGCTGGACTGGTGGGAAATTGAACACGTAGCTCCCGCCCTGCCATGCCTTAGCCTTGTCCCTTCATGCTATGGAGCTGAATTGTTTCCAGGAGGAAGCTGATATACAGCTTCTTCAGTGTAGTATCCTGAGGTAGAAACCGAACAAGGCTGAAGTTAAACTAATGATGTGAGTTTTCTTCTGAAATGTTGCTCCTTCTCCCCCACCCTCCTCCTCCCTTAACAGACAGAAGCTGTTTAGAAAAAAACCCCTGTGTGTTACCTCCCTCGTTCCCCACTTCCTCCTCGCCTTTAAATTGCAGGCATATAAAAAAGTGGCTGATCAATTTTTGGATGCAAAACTCCCTTTATGATGGGCCAAAATCTGCCGCCTCAGTCCACTCTTTAACTACATAAGAGCAATTATGCTATTGTAATAGACAGCATACTTTAGTTCACTGACTTCAGAAACACAAGGAAGTTGCAAACTTGACCATGATCTTCTTTATACCAGTACAAACCAGGAATCACTTCCCTAACATTCGTGGAGTTGCATTTGTCAAACCCCGTGGGATAAAAATCAGGCCCTGTAACTACTACAGTATAGAGTGAAATTCATTTTGTCCCATGAAGAGGGAGAGCACTATTTGGGGGGCTTAAAGGGTTACAGACATCCTAGGTAGAGGGATACGTTTTATCCACAGTGAGCAGTGTTTCTTAAACAGCTGGGTCCTGATTCTGAAGCAGTTACATACTTGGGAGTTGTACAGAATCCTCTTTTTGCAATTTCATAAAAACAATCAACCGAGTCTTTAACTTTTGTACCAAAAAGACACTCGCCTCCTTTTTCAGTCAGAATAGCTTGAGTCTGTTATTGCCATTTTAAAAGAAGAACTAACCCTTATCCTGTAATTATTGGCTTTACAGCAGCATGTGATTTTTCTCAATCTTTTTTTTTTTTCTTTCCTGTTGTTTGACCTTTAAATATTAAAGAATGCAGTATGTCGAAAGACTCCTTGTATAACCCAGAGGCCTTGGTGATGCTTAAAATTCATTCCAGGTATTTTGGAACACTGTTATAAAGTGAGCGTATTTCCACAATCAACAGCAAAAATATTTACCTAATGCATTTATTGCAGCAAGGTAAAAGAAGCTGCTCTCCTTAAAACTTAGGATTCAGGGAAATAGAAAAGCAAGGGCTAAAGCAATGGCAGATTGTTTGTTTTCATTCATTTCATTATTTTCATTCTGCTTTTACAGTGAACACGCTTATCTAGAAGACTTGTCTTCTGATACAGCAGTGGAATGAGCAGGGTAGTGGAGAAAGAAAGAAGAAGGGACATTGTGGTGAAAAATTGTAAGATGCTTAGTTCCAGCTTTCCAGATTGCTTATATGATTCAGGATTAGTCCAACGTTGACAAAATCCTGCAGCTGGTGCAAAAGTCGTGTTCACAGGGCTGGAAGGTATAATGAGAGGGATTGGGTCAATTGATAAGGCCAAGAAAAAAAATTCCACTTTTTTTCATTTTTTAAACAAGTTAAAATGTGCGACTGGCTACAATCTCAAGTGAGAAGGAGAAAAGGAGTAGCTGGAGGGTCCAAAGAAATAAGCACGTGTTTGCATTGTGCCTACCAAAGGGTCCTCAACATGATCGTGCTAAAGATAATGCCAGTACTGCAGATATGGTAGCTATGAAAAGGAAGGAGAATACTTCATTGTGGACTTTTCTTATCTCTTTGATGAAAATGTTCAATAGAAAGTGACAAAAAAATAGATCACCTACAGCAGGAGTTTAAGAAAGTCTGGAACATGAAAAATGTAGGCATAATGTCAATTATTTTTGGTGTGTTGAGCTCTTATGCTGGCAATATTAACGCAGGATTGTGTTAATTAGAGCTTTGGCTTACTGAAGGACCAGGAGTCTTTCAAAAAGCAAAACCAAGGACAGTTTAAATTCACTGATGTCTGGGTCAAGTCTTGGTAGACTTACATTAGTGATTGTGTTTCTGTCAAGATTCTCCATGGTTCAGGTTCTAGGTTATAACAACAATAACAACTACAATCTCCACCATTATCCAGACCTTGACATGCAAACTAGCAAATGAATGCGCCAAACTGGTAGTTGCAAACTCACGCTCCTAGGTAGCACAAATGCCTCTTTTTCATGTTTTAAAAATTCCTGTACGAGTACATTTTTGCTAGTGCAGTTATATAGCCCAAAGGTATTAGTAGTGCTTGTCTAGATGACTCGTTTCCTGTTGGACCTGATAAAATGTGTGAAATTAGTATTCAGAGTATTTTTCGTTTTCCAAAAGAGAAGTGGGCCGAGCTGAGTTGTGTAGGGTATAGCCAGTGTCATCCCTAGGGTATGGCGAATTGGGGTAAGTGCCCCGGGCCCTGTGCTTTGGGGGGCTCTGCGGAGCCAGATGGAGTGGCCGTGGCCCCTCTCACGGGGCCTGCCTGGAACTGGAAGCTCAGCCCCATGCTGCAGAAGAAGTATGGAGACCTCCCCCCACCCCCTTTGTGGGGGTAGCAAACCCCGACACAGGGTTAAGGGGGCCCTGCAAAAGCTGATTTGCCCCAGGCCTCACACCCCTTTAAGGTGAGCTCTGAGTATGGCAATTATGGCCTGATTTGTTTAGCATAAGAAGTGAGTAAATTACGAGGATTTTGTT
The DNA here is from genome assembly GCA_030014935.1 of Caiman crocodilus. Lineage (NCBI taxonomy): Eukaryota > Metazoa > Chordata > Crocodylia > Alligatoridae > Caiman > Caiman crocodilus. Next base: position 67,102,716 of record JAGPOW010001338.1, read on the forward strand.
TTTTGCAGAATCACACATTGAAATATGACTTTTTTTAAATAAAAAGGGTTAAAGAATGATGAAAGAAAGTCTTCCTTAACCAGACCGTGTACTTATTTGAAGATTCATAAGAAGAAAGCGTTATGCGTCTTTTTACATGATTTTTATAAAATTTCAGACAGCAGCTTGCTTCATCACCTATCGTCTTAAATCCTTCCTGTTGCTGCTACACTTATCTGCTAATGTGAAAGGATAGGGATGTAAAGGAAGAGAGTAAAGGAAGCGTGGGGAGAGCATTTTTACCTCATATAAGGCACAGGAAGAGCTCTTCCCTGCATAAATACACTGAGATGGGAATTTGACTAGCTGGCAAGCCTTCCAACCACATCTCCAAGGGGAAAGAGTATGCATATGATACTCAGGGGAGCAGTTAGAAATTCTGCTGAATTTATTTTGAATTACTTGAGACATATGCAGAAGGTAGTAATAGTTGCCTAGAGCTCAGATGCAGTACTCAGATGATAGACACCTTAGAAATACCATCAGCAGACAGGCAGGCAGATAGGTCCAGTCATAGAGTCATTAAACACAATCAGTATGCTTGCATTGGCAAAGCTATATAAAGGAATATGCCTAGATAAGCAAAACCGCTACTCATTTACCTCTTGAATGGCAGCGCTTCTATATTCAGCTTCATCAAGCTGTTTGTTTGCTTGGGGAGCAGTTCACATGGACAACATGAGAGGTTTCTTGCATTCTACTGACTTTTGATTGATACAAAGGAGAGAGAGAAAAGGCAAAAAGAGGCTAATAAACCTCCTCACTGCAGTTGTTTGGTTAATGTCAAGTATCACGGTATAAGCAAAGGAGTAACTGATTAGGTAGGCTGTCTGGAAAACAGGAAGCAGCGTGCTTCTTAAGTTGCATGGTTTGAACGATGATACCAATAAGAGTAGCAAATGCTTAATTTAAGAAAAACTTTCCTTATAAACAGGTATAAATGATCTGGATATCAAGGCCACATGTAGTAATCATTATTTGTAGGTAATAACAGGAATAACATAGAAAAAGAAAAGCAGCAAGAACCAGCAGAATTTCAATTTTGCAGGTCAGATTCTCTGCTAGGGTAAATCGGCGTATCTGCATCCAGGTCAGCAGGGCTATGCTTTCCTTACGCTAGTTTAAATGTGTTAATAAGTCCCTTAAATTGCACCAGGCAAATAGAAAATTCAATTTAATGTAACATGCAACGGGGAACTTAATGGGGAAAGGTCGCAGTAATAAATAAACAACTCAATAAATGCAGCAATTGTGGTACAAAAAACCCTTAAATAATTAAGAATTGAACTGTGGGGTTATGACAGAAAAAAATCCTTGAAGCCATCCGAGCAGAGCCAGTGGGCAAAAGTAAAAAATGAGAATGGGACTTACTGATGGAGTAGGAGAGTTCAAATGAAAAGAAACAATGTTGTTATTAAAGACACCGATATTGGACTTCATCTACAATATAAGGTTCAGGTTTGCTCAACTTTGCATAGGCAGCCAATTATTATCATAGGCTGCGGACAGAAGTTGCACACAAACTGGTTTAAATTATTGGCACCTGGTTTAAACCTGTAACAGAACAGAAGTGCAATGCACGTAAACTGCTTCCAAAATGTCCGAGACCGGTTTAAGATAAACCTGGTTGGCTGTAGTATCAGACTTAACTGATTTAAATCAAACTGGTTTATGAAACTTCTATCCCAGATCACTGAAACAATCAGTGGCTAGGAAAGGTGCTGGGGGGATTCTCCTCTGCTCCTCAGAGATGTCTGGGGTGGGGGCTCCTTAACCTCCTGTGGGGAACGGCAGGGGTTTGGGAGCATATAGTGGGGAGGCAGCCAAGGACACTTGGCTGGGCTGGCAATGACCAACAGGCTGGGAGCCATGCTGTAGCACCCGCTGCCTACTGGCCTGAGTCAATGCAAACCTCCCCCTGCCTTTCCCAAATGAAAACTGAATGTCAGTTCAGTTGCATATTGGTTCAACCTACACAGCTTAAGGAAGCTGCCTATATTGAATCGATTTGCCCTCGGGCTTTTGATGGTATGTACTTAGCCCTAGAGACAGTGCAACACATGGCATCCGGGACATATTTAAAGCCTGGTTTTTTTCAAAGAGAAAAACTAAGGAAGGGTGTTTCCCTCACTAGAGAACAATTTGACGTGATCTAAAAAAGAAGCACAAACTGATGAAGTTGAACCAAATCATCTGTTCACAGAGGCTTTGGGTTAAAAACCAATTCAGGTATGCAGGTAATGCCTAAGTATTGAGAAATTAAGAACAAACAGGAATTCAGCAGATCTGTTCTAATCACAGAAATAGACATGGAAAAACTGCTGAGCAAAGCTATCAAAGACAATAGTATAAATGGGTCTGAGGAAGACCAAGAAACACAGAAAGAGACATTTATGGTGGGGGGGGGACGGAAGAACACAGCAGCAAAGCAATGGAGTGAGAATAAGATAAAAATGAAGAAGACAGAATTTTGTACTCCCAGTGCGCCTTCCCCATCTGATGACTATATGTTACTGAGGTAAGACCTGGAATATAATTTTGACTCAAAATTATAATTCTGGGTGCAAGAAACTCTTTTAAGAAAATTATGGTGAACTTTAAATAGTTATTTTTTCTTTTACATTCAACTACTATTTCATTACATTTTACTTCATGTACATGCAGACTTCATGCTAAAAAGTAGCCCATTTGCAGATGCCCAGTTTATAAATATTGCTGTTGCCCCATTGACTTGAATAGAGCTATGACAATTTACAGTAGCTATTTGGCTTCTTGCATGCACGTAACTCCCACTAAAGTCAGTAAAAGTCTGCTATGTTGTGTCCTAAGAATAGATATGCCGTTATTGTGGTGACTGGACCAGCCATATCAATAAAAACAGAAGCAGAGTTGTTGGTTGTAGTCATGTTGGTCTAAGGACTTTGGCAGGCAGTGTTCTTTGGGTAGATGTGATAACTTTTATTCGACCAACCTTGGAGAGCACATATCACCAGCAGAGTCTCCCTGTGCCTGATGAAGGATGTTTGTGCCCAAAAGCTTGCAAAGAACTTTTTCCCAACTATTTAGTTAGTCCAATAAAAGTTATCACATCTACCCAAAGAACCTTGCCTGCCAAGAATAACAGAACACACAAGGTAGCTTTCATTGTCCACCCGCTTTATAAATGCTGGGTTAAATCTTTTCCACTCATCACATGAGAGTAAATCCATTTATTTCAGTGAACCTGCATGCCAGAAATGTGACTCGCTTGAAAATTAATCCTCCCAAAGAAGGAAATGGAAGCGATCTGATGTTGATACCACAGTTGTGTACAGTTTTGCCCACAGGAGTAGGACAGATGAGAATCAAGCCCTGACCAATATTAACCTATCTGAGGCCACACAGGCTCCATTATATAATTGGGCAATATACAGCCCATAGCAGCAGGCTGACTTGCTGTGGTATTTCATCCCAGTCTGTGCAGCCCCCCGCTGAAATCAGGTATAGTCTTCTGCACTGAACAGCAGCAGGTGCCACTTACTACATTGCTTCTGATAATTTCGGGTGAAAAATAAAGCTAAATGTGGCTGCAGAATTAGGTGATCAATAAAGGACTTTTGGCACCTAGTCCCAGACGGGAATCCAGCATCCTAAACCCTGTGGCTCGGCTCCCAGTACAGTGCAGTGGGAGAGCCAGGAACCTTGGCAAATTGCTTCAGAATAGTTGGTACATTGAGCAGGAAGCTTTCTGAAGTTGGCAAAGTTAACATACAGCTCCCTGCAGCTAGTCAGGGTAGTCTCTGAGCTTTCGTGACTTTTTATATCCCACTCTTCAGCTGCCTCACTCAGGGCGGTGAGTGGGGTGCCTTCATCTACTGGATCCACGGATGAACCTCTTCTAAAACGAGGCGCCTATGCTCCTTTTGTCAGAGAGCTGGGAAGGGCGTATTCCTTTCTTCTGATATATGTGGGAATGAGGCAGATGGGGTGCTTTTCCTTTAAACAATAACCACCTAGAGTAGTCACCAAAAACATGGGAGCATGAGGGAATTCAGACCCTTAATTTTCACCTCCTAGGAACATACTTTCTAACCACTGAGCTACAGACTATCGGGGGTGGGTGGCTGGGTGCGCATGCAGTCCAAATTTCCTGTTATCATGACGTGGAAAAGGATTCAGTATTTATTGGGTTAGAGAGAGAGAGCAGAAGGGAGTGATTCTGTAGCGTGCTGGTTAGGGTGTTCACTTAGGAGGGAGGAGTTCGGCTCTCTGCTTCCTGGGCTGTTTCTCTATTTCACATGAAACACTGGGCTAAATACAGGAACGGTCCTGGAAGTGGAGTCCTGGGTGTGATAATTAACGTGCAATTGGACAGTTTAGCAATGGTGTGCCATAGGACAGGAGCAGTTCTATGGTAGTCCATCAACAGTCTTTTTAATTAGCTTGTGCTCATCTGTGTAGTGTTTCATCCCTAGGCTGTGCAGTTATCAAGCATACACTGAGTCAGTTTTAGGACCTAGAAATTGCTGGCTTTTGGTCCCGTTTTCCAAACATTGAGGCTTTCATGGGGCAATGCCCTGTTTTATTCGCAGCCATGGTATAGGCCATAACTTAAGTTATTTACACGGTCCATATAATAAACAGATTATCAACAAGAGCAAGTCCTATATTGGGCAAATCAAGCATAAATATCAACTGCTCCAACCTTCAGAAGAAAGCAAACACAAATCTTCTGTGCTTTAAAAGAGACATTATTTTCCTCATAAGTTTTAAGTTAATCAATGTTCAGATGATTTCTAAATCTTCTTGTTTCAGTCATTTTCTAGTAAATTAGAAATACCAAGGAGCTACTCTGTTTTTAAGAGCTGTATAAATGACATTGGATGGAAGGAGTTATAAGCTGGTCCTTTGCCAGACGTTGTCATTCGTATAACAGACATTTCCATCACCAGTAGAAGGTCTTATAATAATATATTTCGAAATTTTTAAAAAAATGGTTAGGAGGACATTCATCACTTTGAGAGCATTTTCAAAGGAAGTGTCAGACTTGTAATTCAAGACAGCTTCAAAGAAGGATTCCTGAAAGAGGGATTAATGGGAGAGGAAAACACAGTCAACACTGCTCATGTTCTGGCCTTGCTCCTGTTAACTCTTTTTTTTTTCTCGCATTGCAAATGTGCTCAGTCCCTGTGTGTTATGCAACCTGGACCCAGCTTTGCAGTCCTTATTCAAGCAAATTTGTCAGTTAACCGTAATAGGAATTTTGCCCGAGGAATCTGGTGCACTCCTCTCAGCCTTCTGGTTTTAATGTCATTAACACTACTTTTATACTTGGAGAAGCTCCACTCGCACAAAGTTACAGCTGTATAAAGCCGGAGATCAAAACTGGGTCCCTACTAAACTTTCCAGTTAACGTTCGATGCATCCTCCCTGTAATGGAGGACAGCGGACCTCCCTGTTGAGCTCAAACTGCTTTAAAATCTATCACTGAGTTCTTAAAGAGCTGTTGTACGTAGAAAAAAATCTGACCCTGCTCCTGTTGAAACCAAAGGTCAAAACTGCCGTGCTCCAATGTGCAAGCTTATACCAGCACAGATTTTGAAAACAAAAGCTGTGTATCTGCATTATATTTTTAAGGCCCAATTCTATTGCTGTTGAAGTCAATGGGAGTATTACTGGTGACTTTCCGAGAAGGATGATTGAGACAAGTATATGGAGCTGTTCTTAAATATGTGATCCTTAGGATAAAGTGTAGTTGCACAGAGGTATTCACCTTCTGAGAATATGACCCATAAAAGTACTTGCTTCTTCTGTACTTGTTTTTCCAACTACTCAGTTGGTCTAATGAAAGATATCACATCTACTCAAAGAACCTTGCCTGCCTATGTATCCTTAGACCAACACGGCTACAATAAAAACCCTTGCTTCATGACTACATATACACCAGTGTAAGGAAGGAGTCGAGGTCCTTAAATATGTAATGGAATCGGTCACTATTTTCTGGATAAAACATTTGCACTGAATTTTGTCTATGCTAAGTGGCTGTTATTGCTAGTTAGTAACACTTTCCTCCCACGGCTCTACTAGTGGACTTCAATCATGATTTGTAGCATGCATGCCACGTCAGATACAGGCCTCTCAAGTGTGCTTTCCAGTTATGCAGTGACAAATGTCCCATAGAAACAGAAATGAGACTTTTGGACCTATTTGCGTGCAGGAGCAAAGGCGGGTTTTGAGCCCAGGTTTCCTTTCGTCTTGGATACAGTAATGCACTAACTCACTGTCGCCTAAGTCGAATGGAATATCTTTCTAACACTCATTGTCACTTTTTGTTACTTCGTAGTTGTATGTAATGCTTGTTGGTGTCACAAAAAGAGTGTAAAACTTTAGTTCAAGTTTATAACACAGCTATTAGAAATGTGTGATGCCTCGAGACAACCTGACCCAGGGTGCTATCGGTAAGACTACATTTTGTTTTTAACTTTAGATAACTGGTAAATGAAAATTGCTCTCCAGCATTTCAAAAAGGAACGTGTTAGAAACTATCAGCTAAAAGCTTTCTGCCTGACAGCATTAATTTCCTATTCACTTCATTAAAAGGACACTTTTGGTGGGGCTTGTAAATTACAGCATGCTCCTAGCAGACTAATAGCTTCAGGAAAAACATGTAATAGCTCTCCTTAATCAAAATAAGGGCAAGTTGTTGTTTATCCAGCTGAAGAGCTGGGGATTATTGAAGCTTGCTTTTCAGTTTTTAATGCCAAAAAATTCCACGGTTTTTGAAGTGTGTAGAAAAGATAAGCAGGAATATATTTCAGGTAAAAGCATACATAGCCAGTTGTTTGTTCCTAACATGTTTACGCTCTTCTTTCCTAGTTGCTTTCTATGCCAGCGCCCCTTTTGATGTGCGTTCACCTGCCTTTCTAGTTTGACACGTGCCAGCCAGAAGGAAGCAACCAATAGCTAGATAAAACTCTGCTCATGTAGGACGCTGTACAAGTGAATATAGTTTATTTGGTTAAAGGTGGCATTTAATCCCTCCCTCCTGAGACCAATCTTCCTTGTCTTGCTCTCTGGGCCAGTCCAGTTAGGACTGACGCTAGATCTGTGCTAGGTGACAACTATTCGATTCAGATTTGGCCAATTCAGAGGGACAGTGATTTGATTTGGTGATTCAGGTCACTGTCCCGATTCGATATGGCCGAATTGGATCTGAAGATTTGGTGCTGATTGGGAGATTCAGCCATAGCCTAAATAGGCAGCAGCCCTCAACCACACTGGACGCAGCTGTGTCCAGCTGGTCAGTCTGTTGTGATGGGCGGGGAGGGGCGGGGGGCAATGATTAGTTTGGAATATAAGGCAACAGAGAATCAGGCCTGTTGACTCCGCTGGGGCCATGGAAGGGAATGAACAGGCATATGGCTCCATTTTCTCAAATCTATTAGGTGCCTAGCTGTCAGTGGGTGCATCTACATGTATATTAATGCATTTTTCCTAATGAACATTAAATTGAGTATGTCCAATATGAGGTACTAACTAAATATGCCTTAAGCTGCCCTAATGCACAGTAGTGAAAATGCAATTTTGTTTAGTAATACTTAATGTGCAGTAGCCTATTTTACTGTGTATTAGCGTATCTGCTTGATTTTTTTGCACAACGCTAATGCACAGTAAAATAGGCTACTGCACATTAAAGCACATGTGTAGATGTACCCACTGAAACCAAAATGAGTGTTAGATACTTAAATATGTGAGTGTCGGGGTATTCCTGAGGGGATTCCAGGTTCCCCAAGTCCTTTAAAATACATTTTTTAATCTGTTCCTTCTTCCTGGCACTATTTTTCTGTTCAATTTGGCCCTAATTTTGCTTTTCAGCAGGTTGTACAGATGTGACTTGGAGAATCTCTTTATATTGTATTGTCTCTGTGCTTTGCAGCTCAGAGTAATATTGCTTTGCATTTATATTGTACTTGAAGTTATCATAGCACTTTAAAAGCATTAATTAAGTCTCTCAAGACCCATTTATTAGAAAAGTGTTATTTTCTTCGTTTTAGCGATAGGTAAAAATAAAGCACAGTGAGGTTAAATAGCTTTTCTAAGATCACACGGCAAATTAGTAGCTTAGAAATTGGTATTCTGGCCTCCCTGTCCCTTCCTTTGTATTTCTGTATTGGGTTTTTTTGTCTCTCAAATCCATACTATGTGAACACCTCACGATATATAAAGTTGTTATGCAGACAATATCCTTGTTAGGTAAAGGTTATCCCCATTTCATGGAGGGATAATTCAGGTACAGAAAGGCCCTGAGTGGATTTCTTTTAAAATGGTTAGATGTCTAAGACTATAAATAGAAATAACCAAATGAAGCAGATCAGCTGTGCTGGGATATGTCCTGGAGCAAAACACGTCACCCATTTTTTCTGCCCATTAATCTTGTGGTATAATGTGCAACGTGTTTTTCGTTTCCAGAGACGTTCCCCCAGGAATCTCTGTGGTGCATCTCCATCAGCAGAGAAAGTTGGGCTCCCCATGTCCAGAGACGTATCCCGGAAATTGCCACTTACAGAGACATGCCCCTAGAGAGCCCACAGGCAGGTTTTTAATCGGGTGTGGGAGGAAGAGAGGCAGGTGTTCCTGATCCTTGAGGGACCTGATCCTGTGCACAAGTTCCTGGGGCATACAGTACCAAGTCCCTGAAAGTAGCTGCCTGGAGCGGTTGGAGTATGTGGACAGCTCTGGACTTCCTGCACTCTCCTGCCATAAAGACTAAATAAAAGTCTGTTGCAATAAAGCAGCACAAATTATTACTACCTTTTGTTGTGACCAATTGATACAACAAAGGGTACAGACGTCTATTTGCTTTTGCTTTGTTCGGCCATAAATATTTTATGGCCGAACAAAAGTGACCAAACACAATACCTGTTTCTACTCTAAGAGTGCCAGTAAGAATCCACAAAGCATTTTTGACTAGGTAGTATGGCTATTACATTTTGATTTCACTTGACTAAGGTCAAACAGGTGGTCTAGAGAAAAGGAGGACTTGAACCCTGGTGTTCCAAGGCCCGGGCAAATATCCTAATTAGTGGGTCAGGCTTCCTCGCTTTAATCATTCATCAACACTTCTGCCATATTTATAGAAACTCATAGTGAAAGCCCCCAAATTAAAAATGTATTCCCTGATAAATGAGAATTGGTGAGCACATTTGGAGAGGACTGAGGGGGAAAGGGCTGTGAAAAGCTATAACATTCCCCAGTAGTAGCTTTTGTCTCAGACAGGTGGAGTGTAACATGTAGTGCTCTTGTCTACATTGCGTTCTCCATCTGGCTAGTTACTTCAGTTACTTCTGGCTTAGAGTCTCCTGGGCTTTCCTGAGTTATTTACTTTAATGTTCCTTCTTTTATTGAAAAAGATTGTCTTACAAACTAGATTCTATATTATGGATAGATTTTATAGTTTAATCCTGTTTTTTATATTTAATTCTTATTTTTTTTCCACTTAAATTTTAATATCAGTTCTCTTGACACAGGTACACAAACACGCATGGGATTTCTCCTCTTATTTTTATGGTTGCATCTCAAGAACAGATTCTTTCTTTGTCCCCATTTGATTGAAAGAATGGAATGATTCTCAGAATCTTCTGCAAAGTATTTCTGAATCTTGGAAGGAGCTTTTATTTCCCATGAACCCCATTCCTTTAGATGGGGCCAGATCCAAAACCCAGTTAAACCAGTGGGAGTGCTTCCAGTGACTTCAGTGAGCCTTGGATCTGGCCATTTATATCATTTTCTTATCATGTTATTTGGACACATCACAGTTTTTAATGTATGCATCCTCACTATCCTCTATGGGGTAAGGAAGTACTATAATCCCCATTTTAGGGTCTCTAGATTAACCTACACTTAAGATGCTTGAAAAGGGAAACTGCTAAATCATCCAACATTTGACCTTGATTTAAGAAAGGTTAAAGTTAGAACGTTTTTTCTACAATTATCACTGCCAAATCAAGCAGAAATAAGTTGCATGGTAACATCTTGTATAACTATATATGATATCAATTTGATTGTTATGTCTGTGTGTACCAATGGTATTCAACTTTTCTAGACTCAAGGCACCTCTCCATAACTTTTTTGAACAGCGCAGGACCCTATTTAAAAAATCAATTTACGCTTATCTCTTTGCAGAAGGGCCAGGCAGTGGGGGTAGATGTGCAGGAATTGCCAGTTGGGGGAAAAAACCTGAGTCTGCCTTTATCTCCTCATACCTCTTGTGTCACCCTTCAAACGATCTGGATGAAGAGGTGGGAAGCACAGGTTGGGGAAGTGGGCAGAGAGCAACAGGATGCAATTCAATAAGGACAAGTGCAAGGTGCTGCATCTAGGGAGAAAGAACTGCCATCATACCTATACGTGGGGGGCAACCTTCTCGGCACCACTGAGGCAGAAAGAGATCTTGGAGGCACTGTTGACTCCAGGATGAGCATGAGTTGTCAATGAGATGAAGTAGTCGGCAGAGCCAATTGCACCTTGTCATTCATCCGTAGGTGCTTCACAAACAGGTCCAAGGAAGTGATTTTCCCTCTCTGTGTGGCACTGGTCAGGCCACTGCTGTAGTACTGTGTCCAGTTCTAGACACCGCAGTTCAAGCAGGATATGGACAACCTGGAGAGGCTCCAAAGAAGAGCCACTTGCCTTTTTAGAGGCCTGCAGGGAAGGTCCTATGAGGAAAGGCTAAGGGACCTTAACCTCTTCAGCCTCTCCAAGAGAAAGTTATGGGGACCTTGTAGCGGCGTACAAACTTATAAGGGGAGAGCAACATAAAGCAGGCGAAGATCTGTTTACAAGGGCACCCCCTGGAACAACAAGGAACAGTGGCCATAAGCTACTGGAGAGTAGGTTTAGACTGGACATTAGCAAAAAGTTTTTCACGGTCAGTGGTCTATATGTCCACTTATGGCCATTTCCTTCAAGATCTGGAATGGGCTTCCAAGGGAGGTGGTGCTCGCTCCATCCTGGAGGGGTCTTCAAGAGGAGACTGGACAGGCACCTGCCTGAGATCCCATGATCCCAGGTTTGGTGACCCTTTTCTTGCCTGCCAGGGGCAGGGGTTCAGACTAGATGGCTCACAGTGTTGGAAAGGACCCCAAGAATCTCTGACTATGAATCTCATGGCACACCAAGGCACGGTGGCACCCGGTTGAGAATCACTAATCTATACCCTTACTGGCGAGTAGCTAAAGTACAGAGCTGAGGGCTAGATTCATAAAATAGTTAAATGCTTCAACACAAGAAGGATTTAGGCTCCTATGTCTAAAAAGTGTGGTACTAAAATTTGTTTTCTAACCTTGAAGCCAACTGAAGTCCCTGGAGAGCTGAGTGTCTGCATTTTACAATGCAGTACTGTGTAGAGATATCTGAGTTAGCTCCAGAACTGGAAATAGTATAGCCTTGGCAATAGTGGTAGGCCCAGCCAGATTACATAGAAAGCTACTTTGGTGTTGGCCACACTGATTTGGGGATCCAGGCTAGTATCTGTGAATGGCCCTTCACTGTAGCAGGCAGACATACCAGCTTGCTTGGAACTGGAATGGGTATTTCTGTGCAGCACTACAATGTGCCACGTGGGTGTGCCCTCAGTTTGCACCAGTAAAATTCCTCCCATTCTGAACACAGGGATGCTGGCAAGGAGGAGGGGGACATTGCTAGGTGAAACCAGCTGCAGGCTCCCAGCCAGGAGCTAGATTCCCTTCCTCCCCTGGAGCCAACAGTGAAGTTCTGCTCAGTCCAGGAGACCATTGTAACTCACACCTGCCTGCAAAGTGTTCTGACTTACAGCACGGAGGTGCATTTCTTTCTGTGCCATGGGTTTTCTCTTGTCTACATCAGCTGAGGGACCTGATCTGGTAGGTGTAGTCAGAGCATGCTTATAGAGTGAGACTCCACACAAGCACCTATGGTGCTGAAAGTGAAAGGAAATGCTCACTTTTAGTTCAGTATCCTATTGGTTAGAGCTTTCACCAAAATGTAGGAGACCCAGGTTAAATCCTAGTTTCTCTCTGGAGGCTTTAAAATCTCTGCCACCAGGCCGTAGACTGTTCTGGGTAGGGCACGCTCAACTCTCCCTCAGGCAGAAAAGTAAATATTAATTGATCCCGAGAAAGGGAGCCCGACCCTGTAGGCTGTAGTCGGGGCGCTTACCTAGGAGAGGAAGACCTGGGTTCCAGTCCCTGCTCCAAAGCCATTTTATGCATTTTACATGAAACAGTCATTGGCTAAAATACATGCCTTAGACAACTAAGGCGGTATTCATGTTAGCTGATGCATTACAGAATGTGTTCGTGCTGCCAGAACTATCATTTACAGTGCTAGGGCCCGCGTACAGCTTCATCATGTTCCTAAGCTTTACCAACCATGGGATCAGTAGGCCTGATCTTGTATCAGGTGTAATTGCAGAATGCCAGCACCGCCCATGATCCAGCAACTCCAGCTCGCTTTGTGAAAGACAGATTTAGTCCCTCGCTTTGCTAAGGATTTAATTTCCTGCAGGAAAATTACTATTTTTCTTCCTCTTTTCTTGTTTTGTAGGTTCTTTCAGCCATCAGTAAAAGGCCACTTAATGTCCTCAACAGATCACTGCAAGAGTTAAGGCAAAAAGCTTATGAACGTATGTTTAGTCTTCCTGCTAGACTGAAAGGGGTTTAGGTTTCCACTGATTGACCACTGAGCCCCTCCCCTTCTCCCCCCTACTCCACTTTTCCAGCCCAGATCAATGTCAGTAGTTAAATGGATCAGTTATTTGAAAGCTGCCTGTTGACCTTTCCTTCATGATTGATTGCATGAAAAGTGCACAGGAGTGAGGTTTCCAGCTAGAAGAACAGTTGCTGCTGACGGCTTTCTCTCACCACTCCCAGTAGGCCACTAGGGTTTCCCACCGAGGAATAGGCTGCTGGCATACACGTAGGACCTGAGTGTGCTCTCAAGTAACCATAATGAAGCTGAAAGCCACATGTAGTCTTCCTCAATGGCCTAGAGGAATTATTTATGAAGAGAAGCAAGGGTTGAGTGGTTTACTGGCCTTCAAAACACTTCCTGACCTGAGGTCTGGAATTGGAGGAGAGTCACAAGACCCTGGGTGAGTGAGAGTTGCCTCAGGGTACTGGCCTGTGTATTGCCAAAGTGAGGAAAAGTGGCTGGAGAGGGGGAAAGTCAGGGTATCAGACGTGATCCCTAACCTTCACAGTTACATTTACATCCTTAAACTCACATAAAATGCCTCCAAGCCCTCAGAAAGAATTACCTTTCCTATCTTTCAATGGGGATTTAACATATATAAACAGCCTAAAGTGTCAGGTGCATGAAATGGTCTTCGTAAAACTCTTCTCCGTTATGCTTTCCCTGCCTCAAACTAATTTTGTCAGAGCCTTAATTTGCTTTAAATCTCCTGTAACCAATTCCATGGTAACAGGTTTTGATTAGTGGCATACGGAATGCTATAGCTGCTGGGGATTGTTAGCGTTATGAATAATAAACCTACCTTTTAACTCTTAAAATAAAGTTTGACAATGCAGTAAGTGACGTTCTGTTTGCATGGATGCAAGGAATAGAAATTACTCTTAAGCAAGAAAGATGAAGCTGATGGATGGTGATTTTGTTCTTTGTATTGCCCAGGTTTAGGCTCTCCTGCTAGATCAGTATCTCATTTCATGATCTCCTTTTTAAATCACTCACTTAATAAACATGTGACAACACTAGCCTATTGTAGGGCAAAGTGTAACAATGGCCTCTATGCTTAATCCACATTTTACAACCTGGCAATGAACTTTGGGTAATGAAAAGGTTCATAATGTCATGTTTGATTCTGATTATCAGAGAACTGCTCTGGAAAGAGCACAGCGCAGAATGGATAGCTAAAGATGAAACAGATTAGGGGGAAACGTTTCTGCCTGTCACGGACAAAGGATAAACACCTTGACCCAACAGATAAGGTTGATAGTAAAGGCTAGACAAATAGGCAGATATGTAGGTGTCAGATGACTTCACAGTTGGAGGGCAGGTATTTCATTTCCTACCATTTGTTGGCAGGTCCACTTCCTTCTCATATGACCTGACTGTAACTTCTTGGTACTGTCAGTCCCCTTTTCAGTGGGGTGATCATAAGTATTTGCAATAACAAGAGACAAATGGAGAAGAAGGGCTCTTAGGCAGACTTCTGTAAATAATGTGTGAAACATCTGGTGCAGAAAGAAGAGTTTGGCAACTGGGCAAGTCTCAATAGGGCTTTGTCATCTTGGGTGAAAAATATGCTGTCCTATGACAGGGAGACTGAAGAGGGTTGGGGGAACTGCGTGAGTCCTGGGTGAGCACTTTTTCCACATGAGTGAAGAAGAGGTCATAGTGGGGTGCATGCTGGGAGGAAATGAAGAAAAAGTCAGGGTCCTTAACCATGTGGGGTCTCTGTGTCAGAGGCAGGCCCTGCTTTTCGATTTCTGGCAATTTAAACCAATATAACCTGGGTTCTACTCGATGTGAAAAGTTTCCCATATAAAGCTTTGCTGAATTGGTGAAACTGGTGCAATTTTTGTGTATAGACAAACATTGATACCTATTCTAATATAATAAAAGCCTTTTTCTGTCTGTCTGTCTGTCTGTCCGTAATGCTTTATTTGCACTCTGATTGGTTGTCTTGCCAACCAATCAGTGTGCTCTGCACAAACAGCTACAAATGGCCGACCACCACCATGACAGCAGGGGCTGAAGGCCTAGAGCGGGGGGGCGAGGACTCCCAGCCCTGCTCCTTGGACAGACGAGAGACAGAGGGGATGGAGAGAGGGGGCGAGTTCAGTGGTGCCGGCCTCACTCCCCCCCTGCCCTGCTCCTTGGAGGCGCGGGGTGCTGGCAGCAAGGTGCTGGCCTCGTCCCCTCATATGGTGGAGCGCTGCCATGACAGCAGGGATGGAGGGGACAGAGCAGCGGTGCGAGGCCAGCAG
>JAGPOW010001338.1:67128201-67145742 GCA_030014935.1 Caiman crocodilus
TTTTTTTTTTCTAATTTGCAAAGATTAAAATAGGATTTGCTTTGGGGGAAGCAAAGGCAAAAGGGATTCTAATATTCTGCAATATTGGAAACTCAAAGCTTAACAACATGATGTACTAGTGCATTAATGTTATTTCTCATTGTTCAAGGCCTCACTCAGCATCCCACATTTTCACATATAGGACATCTCTGAACACAAAATGCAATCTGTTTTTGATATGCTTATTTTGCAATATGAGTAAGAAATAGGTCTGACATACCAGATCTGGAACTACATGATAGGTCTGGAGCCATGGCTTGATCCCACCCGCTGGCCTGACCTGGCATGTTGGATTTAAGGTTGTGCATCAGGCTCAACTCTGTATGCCAGCACTATCCTGGGCACTGGGTCTCAGACAATGTACAGGTCGTGCTGAGGCCTGACCTTACATGCTGGTCTGAAGTGGCACACTGGGTCTAAAGGCTGCATTTCAACAAAAGACTGAAGCATGTGCTTAACTTTAAGCCTGTACTTAAATCACGACTTATGCAGCAAGGCATCTGAGTATGTGAATGGTATTTAAGAGCAAAGCCTCAATGCTGTAAAACACTTAGAGACATGCTCAAATTTAAACAAAGATTGAAGTGCTTTCCTGAGTAAGCATATTTTCTGGAAATAGGGCATATATGCTTTTCTGAAGTGAGATGGGTTGAGTACGTGGTTGATATTAGGTACATGGGTATGTGCTTTGAGGAACTGGGACCTAATCGAGCACATAAGCTAAACTATGTAAAGTAAACCATTTTATAAAATTTCTTTAGCTTTAATAATTTAGACTGATAGAAAAACAGGTAAGAAATATAAAATACGTATGGTAGAACAGATCCTCAGCAGGTTTATTTATTCCTAGTTTGACTGACTTCTCGGGTTGAGGATTCAGCTCATTATATTTATCTTGACAATGTCACTTCAGCTTGGTTATCTTATGTTATTAAAGCTGGATAATACGTTCCAAAGTACAATTTCTGCTACGTCCTCTTTATCCATGTGCATGGTGATTAAGAAGAAATTTAATAAATCAATACCACTCCCGTTGAAATCAATTTGTCAGTAAAAAAACCTCACTGAATTAGACTCAGTAAAGGAACCATAGTTTCATTATCCATAAGGCAAATCCTTCCATTTTGGATTTGTGATAAGGTAGAACTTGGGGTGCTCCTTGCTAAGTATGACGTTGTCCTTCAAGCAGAGTTTAGGTAACATCAACTGTTCCTTGCATCCTAGATCAATAACTATCAAAGACAAATGTAAGGCCATCCATGTATAATTATTTGCCCTCTTGTGCCCTTTTGTGAGCTCAACTCGGTATTTTCTCTGTGTGTCACAGGAGAAGTATAATTTCTAGGATAAATAAGATGCTATTTATGGTACATTAAACAACTGATGATGATAAGAAATGTACTGCTACTTATGTTTTAGGCTGCTTGGTCCACTTCAGTCCTTGTGATTTTTCTTATTGTAGAAACACCATCATTTTAATTATAGAGTATGGTACAATAGTTAATTCTTATTTATATATTTTCTATGAAAGGCATTCACTTTTTCATATCCCCCCCATGTGATTGATATGCATTCACCTCTTTTGAAAATTCTCTGTTCCCAGAAAATCGAGTAATTTCTAATGTGGGTTAGAGACAGTTAATGAGTATCTACTTCTTTCCATGAACGTTTGTATTACAAACACTTCCCTAATAAGATATATTCCAATTTAAATTCGGCATTATAAATTTTTCATGGTAAAATGTCTGAACTGATGATGGGGAGACAGAATTAAAAATGCCAGGTATTCCCAAATGCATCTATTTTAGGACTACTGGAGTCCATTGGAAATGTTACACCAGTGTAGAGAAGCTGTTTGGGGTAAGATTTATCTTGTTTACCAATTGACACATTCTTTCCATAGTTGTCTGTCTCCACAAACACTGTAAGTACCAAAGTTTAAAAAACAAACAAGTCAAATCTGTCACAGTCTTTCACATGATTTACTTAAATTTCCCAGCCTGTCAGTAAAAGTAGGAAATGTATCAGTGCTAAATTCATCTTAAGTGTAGTTTGTCCCCTGCGCAAGTTAATTGAAGTGTTCTTGCATGGGAAAGAAGACATTCCTCCCACATAGCACAGAAGGAATAAGAAGATCCTTCCCTTTGTCCTTTGACACTTAAGATCTACTGGGATCTTGCAACTCTACAACATCGCTGTTGCCTTAAATGTTGGCCCATGGGAAACATAGGATACATCTACACTGCAGTCATAGAAATGTACCAAAGGAGTAGAGCGAATTAGCATGCGAGTTCTGTACTGCCGTCGCTAGACTGCTACTGATACCTGGGATAGCTAGTTTGATATTAGCTTAAGTCACTCTATTTTATTCCGCAAAGGACTGATTGGAGTGCAGACATACCACCAGCTGCTGTTGGTGCTATGGCTACTGTAAAATTGAGATCTTATATGATGAAAGAGATGGAATATGTATTGTGTATTATATATATTAATTATATATTACCTTGTGGAGTTTTTCCTTGGGGTCTTTTTAGGTAGCAGAGGGGAAAAGAACATAGAGGAGCTACATGGTTTCCTCTCCACCTACACAGAAGTAAAGTACCACACAACCCCCACATCAGGTCTTCGGCAGAACAGGATGGGGGATAGCACATGTGCAAGGAGAAGATTGTGGAGCATCTCACTTCTCCTGGGTAAATGCCCCTTGATACTAAAAGAGACAAAAGGAACATCGGGATTTTTCTTTGGATGCAAATACTTCAGCACTAGTCTGTTTACTTAAAGAGACGTTTCATATAGACCTGGATGCAAATCGCACTCTTTCCTGCCTAGGCAGGGGGTCGGGCTCAATGATCCGTTGAGGTCCCTTCTGACCCTAGTATCTATGAATCTATTAATCTGTTTTTACACTCATCTATGGCAGAGATAGTAAATAAAATCCACTTGCATGGAGATATCTCTACAGAAAACAATATATTATGAGTGCCTATGGTCTCTCTGTTACCATCATTCTTTCAAACTAATTTTCTTTTCTTTGTCCTCCTTCTGAAGATCACAGTGAAACTACTGGTGCTATGCATTTTCCTGATTCAGAGTGCTTTCCCATCAGCTTTTCTCTGTCTCTCACTGTCATCCATATATCCTGCTTTAAGCCTTGAAGTAAATGACATGAAAGAGGAGAGAATGCATGATTCCCTTTCACAGAATTGTTTATTATGATTTATTATTTTTTTTTACAGTAGTGCTTAGAGGATAGTTCAAAGACCAGGGCCTTACTGTACTATATGCCATACAAACATGTAATAGAAAGGCAGCTTCTTCTCCCAAAGTCTTGGTTAATAAAATGCATCTAATGGGAAATACAAACATGTGTTTGTCTTTAGGGGGAAAGGGACAGACAGCCATGTACACCGTTGATATTAATATTAATTTATTTTCCTCAGATTCCAATTTCTTATTTTATTTCAGCTGGATGGTAGCCCAAGTGCCAAAGCAAAGACGTTCTGTCTGGTTTACGGTTCAGGTTGCTGTGCTTCCTTCCAAGCTTTTCTACTCTTTCCTGCAGGCAGGCACCAATTTTTCTGCCTTTTATCCCTCTTAGTATAAGTGCACCCATGACTTGGGGCAGGCTTGGCCTGATTGATTCTTCGGGACTTGTTCAATAGTGATTATAAAACAGCATCATGCTGTTCTATAAAAACCTCTCTTGGCTCAAGCGACAGCAGATATGCCCAGGCATTGGTGGGATAGCAGCATGGCAAACTCAGTGAGCAACATGGCAGACTCAACGTGGCTGTCTGCCACTGTGCCAGTGGAGTGACTGGAGTGTAGGGCAAGGAAAGGCTG
This sequence comes from Caiman crocodilus, assembly GCA_030014935.1. Lineage (NCBI taxonomy): Eukaryota > Metazoa > Chordata > Crocodylia > Alligatoridae > Caiman > Caiman crocodilus. The sequence continues at coordinate 67,132,087 of JAGPOW010001338.1, forward strand.
TAAAGCAAAGAACGAACTGGAGACCTGATCCCATACAGCCTGACGAGAATGAAACCTTGAGACTTTGCCTTAGAAGAGAGAGAGAGAGATAGCCATGTTAGTCTGAAGGCAGGCAGAAGACATATTTAAGGTACACCTTATAGGCTAATTGAATCAGAGGCGCATAAGCTTTTGTGAACCATAGGACCTACATTCCTACTTGAAGAAGGTGAAACTTCAGTGGGATGCCTGTACTTGTGTGCAAATTGCAGGAGAAAAAAAGAGAGGCAAAAGAAAGACAGAGTCTTTTCTGAATCCTTGGGCATATAGCTATCCTTGGGAATGCAGTAGCCTGAGTTATTTTTCAGGGTAAGGAGCACAAAGCTTTTGCAATCAGTGATAATGTATCCAAAGTGAACCCCTGAAATTATGATTTTGCTTCTCGCTCCTATAAAGCAGCTGTCTCATAAACTCAGTGATAAATCACAGTCAAAAGCCCACAGTGGTGATGAGGTGAGGAACAAAAAAACCTGGAAAAGAGAAGGTGAAGACAATGGAGGAAGCGCTGATTTGATTTTGATAGCTGCTAAACAAAGTGGGCTGACAAAAAGCATTAATGCCCCTTTCAGCTCACTCGACAGGAGGTCAACTGCCAAACAAGGGAGGAAAGGGCCTGGGTGAGTTATTTGCTGGCTAAAAGACTGATGACTTATTATGCTTGAATGGAAGCAGAGTTGCCTGCCAGTGGATATCTTAGTGTACCAGAACAGAGGCCTGGGCATTTACTCCCTGCAGGAGGTCATGAAAGGAAAGCCGCAAAGGAGTGTTGTTTGCAGTGGACTGGCAACAGTTGGCATGTGGGAACTGCTACAGCTCCCTGCTGATGCTCCAGTAGATTTCATTGTGGTCATCAGAAAACACACTATTCTTGTCTGGGGCACGGCAAGGGGGTGTTTACAGCTGCTGCGTGCAATAGCAGAGATGTGGTCAAGAGCTTAGTGAGAGTAATTCTGACATGGCCTGTTGAGCAGATATTTAGCACAACAATATCTCCCCATCACCACTGCATTTTTTGATGATGTCTTGAGCCTATGGGGAGTGGGGAGGGAAGAATCTGTTTCTAAGGAACTTGCCAATGGTTTCAGTGTTTGAGCATTGTTTTCCTTACCCAATAAACATGAAAACTGGTATATAGATATATAATCTGCCTTATATTAAATCGTGTTAAAAAGCAAGGGGAGGTAAGAGGTGAAGGCTGAGAAACAAGGTCAGTAACATAGGTGGTAGGCCTGGAAAGAGAAGTGACTGTCAATTGATGGCACCTGTGTGACTTAAGGGTTTATGTCTTTCTTTCTTTACACATATAAAAATAGTCATGCTTGGTTTTACCTGCTTTACCTTGTATACCTATGCAATAACTGCATCTGATCCAGCTCTTTGCAAACAAAGTCTCCATTTTGCCTATCATTTTTTTTTAATTGGGGCATCATTGGTCTATAAAGGCAATTCAATAGAAAAACACTGCCCAAGGATCATGGTGCCAATTTGAACAAGGTATAGCTGTCCCTTTATAACACAGGGAACAGAGAGCTAGGTATTTAACATTGTATTTTCAACCATGGCCATTTGAGACTGCTAAAGCTGAATGCCTTCTGCAGCGCCAGTTCTTTCTTCGGCTTTAAAATTTCTGTAGGTTTTGACTTGGCCACGTGAAAACTGCATGCAAATGCTGTAGCTACTAACAGATGTGAAACTCAATTGCTACACATTAGACAACTTAGCTGATGTGAAGTGGCACTCAGCTGATGGGTCCAGGAAAACCTAAAAGAAGAACGGTATTTCCTTTTCATTTTTACATCTTATTCCCTCACTGGATGCTTTCACATTATACACCATGGAAAATTGTTGGCAAGCTGTTCCATGTGAGCCACCTATTTTAAGGAAAATACTAAGTATTTCAGCAGGGAGCAGAGTCAAACCGCCGACTCAAATATTACAGGGGTCAGTGTGGATTCAAATTACTCTGGCCCCAAAATAAGCCCTGTCCTTCAAGCTTTGCCTCTTGGAAAAGAAGTTGTTTTCAGGTTTTGTAGGAGAAGCAAATGTGTAAGTTACAGTATATAGTTTCTCTTTGCGCATGGATTGCATGTGTCATATAGGGGAGTCCAAGGACTTTCAGGGACAGAAATTGTTCCCAGGTTTGTGATTAAAACCCATAACATTTTGACTGTTCTTGCGTACGTACCTGCCTCAGATCACTGGCATATGACAGCTATGAGCACTGAGAAAAAAACCCTGGATGGATCTTCTATCGCCACCTGCACTCCCCAAAATATAACAAAATACAGGTGCTCTTGTGAGCTATACAAATGCCAAGCAGAACACATGACTCAGGCAGCACCTGCACTTCAAAAATATAAATGATGCCGGTCCTGATTCCCTATTAGAATTGTTTTTATAGAGTTACACTCACCCTACAACCTGCCTTAGCATCTCCCCTTCAGTCTTCAGCACCTTTTTAGGAGTACGATAGATAAATGGCTTCCACATATGTGCAGAATTGTTGGCTCTCAAGACTTATTTCCATTACTTGTGTCAGGACAGCACTAATGAGGTATGAAATCATCCTGGCCATGAGACATTTTCTAAGCAGTCTCTTCCAAGACAAGCAAGCATTCTGGGCCTGACAGGGTGGTGAAAGCTGCATAGCATGAGGAAGGCCTTAGCAAATCATATATTCGAAGGCTGTTAGTTGCATTTCTGTTTTTCTTCTCATATTTGGTCTATTACTACTATTTGTTTTTTAATTACTCTCCCTAGCTGAGGTATGTGGCTTTTTGCTTGTTGTAAAGTATGCAAAGCAATGCATACAATACAAGGAAAAATAAGATACTGTATTGCATTGTTGAATTGTTATACTTGTAAAGATACGAAAAATGGATAGCTGAAGGTACAGATTTAAGGAACCATTTTTTGAGCATGCTTTAGAAAATTCCTGGGTAATAGCCCATTACCCAACATTGAGCCAAGTCTTGACATTTTCTACCTTCAATCCATTATTACTGTGAGTTGTTATTTGTATTACAGAAGCACCTTCAGGATACAGCTAAGATCAAGAGCTTATGGCGTTTTGTGTACAGATAGTAAAAGATGGTTCCAATTTGGAAGAGCTTAAAAGGATAACATACAGAAAGGGTGGGAGGAAGGAAGTATTTTTATCATTATTCTATAGATGGAGAACCTGAGAAGCACAGAAATTAACTGATGTGCCTGAAGCCTCACAGGTTTTCTGTGGGAGGGTGGGAATGGATCGCCTGAGTCCTAGCGCACTGTCTTAGCCACACCTTTTGAAACAATCAGCGACAATGCACTTATTTGTCATACCGAAAAACTGAAGCAGCATTTTGTTAAATGCCTTGTAGTGTCCTTAAACTAGGATGCTTGAGAATTGTCACATGGACAGTACACTGAGGCTCTCTAAACAAAATAAATAGGAGAGTAATGGGACAGCTGAACACCCCCAAAAAGTGACCACTCAACAATGCAAAATGGGAATCTTTACTATAGCTAAAAAGTCAGCAGCTTCAATAAGCACTCAAATAACATTTTTACCCCAAATTTCTCAATACCTTATCTTTGCAACTAGAATGAGTAGTTTTTTAGAGTAAACTCACTTATGAGATTGCTGGTATTTCCTGCCTACTGATTACCAAGAACAGTACCTAATGAATGATGGGTGACAGGGGCACAAGCCTATGGTGTTGAGTTTTAGGATTGTGCTAGCAATGGTCTAGTGAGGGTGGAGGTCAAAGTGGCCCTTAGAGCAGCATGTGGGAGCCAGGGAGGGGGCAAGTAGGTACCTCCAAATCCAGTGCTGCCAAGTTAATGACACTGGATGCATCTACAAAAGATAATAACTGTGCAGTAATCTAATAACACTGTGTAGTAGCATGCCAGGCAAAAAATGTGCTAATATGCTACTGCAGAAGAGTATTAGGCTACTGTGCAGTAAGCATCACTAAAAGCCTGTGCACTGGCACTACTGCACCATAACGTAAATTACTGTGCATTGATTTAGTACTTGGTTATCCACGTAATGTACAGTAACTATGACATTGTCTAGACATGCCCACTGAGTCAGGAACGTGGCTGTAAAGGGCAGCATCTACCTGAAGCATCTGTCATAGGGCTACTGGGGCTTGTGCTCAGGGTGCAGATCTTATCAGTGACACCTCGGGGTAGGAAATATCCTGAAAATAGAGTTTTACATTTTATTTTGGCATAACTACATCTGGCTGAACTTTAGAAAAGGAACACATTTCAATAAAATAAATGTGATGATGAAAGACAACTCAGATGTTTTGAACCTTGTTTAAGGTTTAGGTGTAGTTCTGGGGAGAATTGCAAGTTAGCTGTTATACTCCCAAATCTGACCTATACTTTTAAAAAGCATGTCCTAGTTCTTTTCATACACAAGCTGGCAAATCAGAACAACTCTGCTGAAAGTCAATGAAATTCCCGAATTATATAACCAATAAGAAGTTAGAAAACAATCATCTTCATTATCATTGTATGGTCTCTCCATTTATAATCCATAGCAAAATAAAAATGGGCTCAGAATGAATTGCGCGCATGTACAAATATGCTTCACTTGAAATGTAGTAATTTAATCTGGGGGGAAGAAAATGGTTTAATTACAGATGTAGTCCTTACTGGGCGTGTCTACACATGCTATTACTTCACATGAATAAACTCTTATTCTTACTCTTACTCTTATTTCTTCTTACTCTTTTGAATAAATGTTTATTCCTGCACAGCACATTGAGCCGGGTCAGAGCAGCCCTGGCTGGCAGGAGCCAGCCTGCCCAGGGCCGCTCCCCTCAGTTCAACATGTTGCGGAGCAGATGGCAGGGGCAGAATATATTTCTGCACGGGGCTTGCCAGCAGGTAGTCCCCACGCTGAATCGCCTTCATGCCCCAGCCAGCCGGGAAGTGTGTAGACATGCACTGCTGCAGATTTTTTTACTTCGTAGCAGGATAGTACTTGTATTTTACAAGTATTACAAGTACTATCCTGCTGCAGAGTAAATTTGTTGACTGTGGCCTAATAGGGGTGCACGTGTAGACACTGAGGCATTTACCGCGCAGTTAATCAGTTAACTGAGCAGTAAATGTCTCATGTAGACATGCCTACTAAGGACTAGTATACCATGGAAAAGGCAATACAGACTAGATCGTGAAATGGTGCCATGACAGCCCTTAAATGAGTTCTACAGGAAAGCACTAAACTGAGTTCAAACTTCAGCTGAGCCATGCCATGATCTGGTACATTACACAACTGCTGATACAATATTAATTAAAAACTACTGAAGAAATCTCAAGGCCACTAAGTGAGATCTAATTTCTCTGGAAGGCAAACATTTTTTCCCCCCTAAATTTTGTCGTGAATCATTACTTGACTATGACTCTTGGCCACAGATGTGTCACCACAGGACATGTTAAAGGTCAAAATGCCAGTGTTCAAACGGGACTAGAATCTGCATCTGAGGCAAAGTTTCAAGGTGCTACAGTTCAAGTGCTTTATAGTGCCTCACAAAGGCAGCATGGTATAGCCCCAGTATCAGTCTAATACCTTGTATTTACTACCAGAGTCCAGACAGAAATAGAAAGCATGCACACCTGGGTGGAGGAGTTCCTCGCTTTGTGCTTTAGAGCGTGATGATTTCACCTATTTACCTTTAGGCACAGCATGGGAGATTAAACAGACTGCAAGTAGCTCATAAGTGTCATGGAGAAACCTCTGCTGTACACATCTAACCAAGGACAATGCCGACTACTGAGATTCTAATGGCTCGGTGTGAGAATGTGGTATTGCCTAGAAAATCCCGATAGGTAGCCAACACAATGAATAGGGCATACCTAAAAGGATCAGTACTGAGGGATCTGTTGAACAGGGAATCAAATTCATTCCTCTCTCTTTGGAAACCGCCCAATAACCCTAAGAAACAATGGAGGAGATGTGGGGAAATAGACAACAAAGCAGATCACATTACAGGATAGAGACAGATACTCACTCCTAACCATGCTGCTAACTGGAATCAAAGAATCCTGGAAATTTAGATTCGGAAGGGGTCTCGGGAGGTCATCTAGTCCAACCTCCTGCTCAAAGCAGGACCATCCCCAAGTAGCTCATCCCACCCAAGGCTTTGTCTAGCTGGGTCTTAAAAAACTCCATGGATAGAGAGTCTGCAACCTCTCTGGGTAACCTGATCCAGTGTTTAGTACCCTCCAAGTGAGAAAATTCTTCCTAATATCTAACCTAAAGCTCCCTTGCTGCAACTTCAGATCATTGCTCCTTGCCCTGTCATCTACCACCACCAAGAACAGTCTAGCTCCAGCCTCTTTGGAACCACCCTTCAGATAGCTAAAGGCTGCTGTTAAATCCCTTTCGATCTCCTCTTCTCTAGACTAAATAAACCCAGTTCCTGTCCTCATATGTCATATGCCCTGGCATCCTCACCATTTTTGTTGCCCTCCACTGGACTCTCTTCAATTTGTCCACATCCTTTCTGTAGCAGGGAGTCCAAAACTGAACACAGTACTCCATATGTGGCCTCACCAGTGCTAAATAGAGGGGAATAATCACTTTGCTTGACCTACTGGCAACGCTTATCTATGCATCCCAATATGCTGTGGGGGGAAGGGCTGGTTTAGCCTTGAGCAGAGGGCTGGACTAGAGAGGTCCCATTCCAGCCCTACTTTCCTGTGATCCTAACACTGAAAAAAGTAATTGCATGTGTAACATACAGTCTTAGTCTTAGTTGAATACGATTGATCAGCGACCATGAATATTTAAAGTCAGATATTGTGAAGCATACTTCATGCACCTCTAGAAATAGAGGCATGCTTGATGTGAACAAGAGTATACATCTGCTATCCTGACACGCACACCTAGATGGTGACATGTTGTATGAGATGTACAGTGAGTGCAGAAAAAGGAACTACAGCCCCAAGAAATTAATATCTTATTCATGTTCAATGGGATGAACAACGTGACCACAAGAGACTAGTTCTCTAATTTCTTGAAAGCGGACTAACTCAAGGACACCTACATAGATCTCACATTAGGAATCTCTGCACATTCTGCCAGATGTGGCATAGTAGGTGGATTATAACCAAACAACAGAACACAGCATACCCCCACCCGATTGAAATAAATCCATTCAAAATAAGCATGAAGCAGGCTCCCTGGGTGCATACGCTACAAAAGGAAACGGATGTCCAGCTCTTCCTGCTGGAAACCATAATATTTTTGTAGGGAGTGAATAGTAGATAATTCTGAGGTCTGATATGTAAAAGAATCAGGATACTAATTCCAATGAGGAATAGATTAAAAAAAAACAAATCAAGGCCTGAGGAACAGCAATCTACCTCCCCCCACCTGCCTCCCCCCAGTCTTTTATTTATTTATTAAAGGAGAAGAAGCAAAACTACTGAACTGAGCGCCAAAGACTGCAGTCCATTAAATTAGGATAGTTAAGGCTGTGAAGTTAATTGAATTACATTTATTTACATTTTAATTAATTATTTTGAATATTATTTTTTCTGTATTAGCCTCTCCCCCTCCCCACAGCCCTACTTAGTAATCAACACACTAGTGATAAAGGCCATGATTCAACAGCAGACAAGGTTCTTGGGTAAAACCAATATATTTTATTAAACCAACTCAAATACTTGGAAAAATTCTTCCTAGCAAGCTTTTGGGCACAAACACCCTTCATCAGGCTGAGGAAGTCTCTGTGCTCGAGAGCTTGCTGAGACAAAAATTTTTCCAAGTATTTGAATTGGTCTAATATCAGATTTACCCGAAGTACCTTGCCTGCCTATGTCCGTAGACCAACATGGCTATAACCTACACCCATGATTGAACATCTTGTCACACAGTAACTATTTCCAATCACAGTGATTGTAGCCTCTGTTGCCCTGACACTGACATGCATAACTAACATATATAAAAAGAAGGATATATCAAGTGACATGAGGAAGAGAGAGGCGTATGCAAGTTTCACGAGGGAACTGTTTCATGGAAATGCAAGAAAATGGAAAGTGAGGGCAGAGGCCAGATTGTGAGGTGAGAACTTCAGGAACTGAACTGAGTTATTTGTGTCACACTGTAAGAGCACACCGAATGAAAGCATCGTTTCTTTATAAACCAGTGTAGGGGCTTCTTTTTTATCACAGCCATGTGCTAGGTGCATGAGGCAATTAGTACAAGTATACGACAACATACTGAACACAAGCATATATATATATATATTAATGTTACTACAATAGAACAGACCAAATATCATTATATATTACATTAATGAGATGGATTGCTACTTTTAATGGAACCTCTGTGCTCTGCTCTGCACTGTATGCAGATTTGCTAGTTAATAAGCCCTAACAGTGTTTCTGTTCGTGGAAAATGAATCTGAAACGATTGTCAGATTATCTGTTTGGCATGCCTGACTGGTGTCTGGAGTGGCACTTTGCTAATGTGCTATTACTCAGTGTCATTAACCCATAGAAGTGACTGAAAGGTGAATTTATATTTGCATCATGCTGCTCAGAGCAGGCAGCACTGTGGATTAATACAGTGTCCTGTGAAATGATGCCGCACAGGATAAAATGAACCATTCATTTCAGAAAGCACATGTCCCTAAATGGGGAGGTTTCCTTCAGAGGTGTGTGGTATTCAGACTGTGGTCAATTTACAATGAATGCACTCAAGTTGCTTGAAAAAGAGGGAAGGGTTTGTTTGTTTGATTCCTTACTATTTTGCTGCTTTCCTTGGCAGTCTATTTAGATTTACACTTCTCAAGAAAAAGCTTTCCTCATCAGTAACACAAACCGCATTCAATAACTTGGAAGCAGCATTATGTAGAACATTTATAAAATATCCCATTAAAAAGTAGGCTTGGTGAAACAAAATTAAAAGGGTTTTCTTTTTGTTTTTTTGGGTTTTTTTACATTTTTTTCACAGGGGAATTGAATTCACATACAAGTGGATTAATTATATTCTATAACATTTTGTCCCAGTTCTGTTAAAATGTGTATGTTTCTTTATTTCTTTCTAAGATAAACAATCAGTGTCAGCATGACTTAAGCTAAATTACAAGTTGAAGGTATTTTAATGCTTTTCATCCCATATTATTTTTTCAAAACCTTCCTTTTCTAGAAGAGTACTTACTCAGTATGCTCCATTCCACGCACCATTTCAGATGGATGTTTCTTGTAAATTAAGGCGGTCTGCAAGTATTCATCCAGGCTTGTTAAAAAAAAAAAAGAGGAGGAATATTCTGTTGCTTATTAAAACAAACAGAATATGGGTAGGGACAGGGAATGTATGTATTTTGGAGGTGTCCTGATATCAACTTCTCATATTTTATTTTACTACAATGTTTGAGGTCCGACATGATTAACATTCTGCCTGTTCTGGTATTTTAGTAACATTTTGAAATTAAAAAGAAAATTCCATTTGTCACATACCTCACCAAGGCATTAGAGTCTGACGGATCATGATAATCTCTCTTGACAAAAAGCAGTGTTTTAATGCTTTCAAAGGCTCAGTGAATGGACATTGGCTTTATAACATTAGGAGCCCACTCAGTTCTTGCACACAACACCCCTATTACCACTATAATCATGTAGTAGCATTCACTCAAATGAAAAGTTTAAAGATCTTATGCGTAAGGGAAGATTGTGACACTAACAAATTATGGTAAAGCAAACTGCAAGGGAGAAAAGTTGATCTTAAATGAAAGGTGTCATGGTAATAAATGATGTCTCAGGGTCATGTTGGCAGGTTAGTGTGTCTTGGATCAGGGTGTAGAAGACTGCATGTCAACAGCGTAGAGACACCTCTGTGTTATATACTTTTTAGAACATTTTTCTGCCTATGTATGTTTCCTAAAAGTATGTATCTTACTGAATGAACACTTTTCAAATAGTTTAGATTAATGGCTGTATAATCAGGCTATGAAATATATCCTGAAATTAGGGCAGTACTTCACAGACACAAAGAATAGTAGACCATGTTTTCTATTCTTTTCAATTAGTATTTTATTTTGCTTAACCAGAGGGGGACACTTATTTGTTGTCATTTATCAGCTATAATAAAAGCACTAATGAGCATAATTGTTATTGCAAGAAGAAATGAAATCTTTAAAACAGTAACCCCCAAATTATCTTGTACAAAAAGAATATATGCAGAAGAACCTTAAATTTTCTTGCTCGTGTTAGTTATCAGTGCAGCTTAAAATAGGGATGTATTGTGTTGCATTAATTTGTGTGTGATTTAATGGCAAAACAGTGAGAAAAATTATCCTAAGAAGTGCATCCATGTTAACTTGATAGATTCCAACAGCTTCTCCAGGGCATTCATTCAGCACATATAGATAAATTTAATCTCCTATTTTTTAAAGAGAAAGTCCATCAGAATATATGTTTAATTAGCAGCACTGGTCTTGAAAAGAGTTGAGGGTATGCTGCAATCAGTTTTCAAACATCAATTTATTCAATCTAAATAGAGCTATTGAGTGAACCATATACATGGACGTGGACAAACTGGTTCTAGAGCATAATTATAGAAACAAAAAATGCCATTCCACTCTCACTCTGTAAACACATTATGCACTGGTTGGATTTTTTGTATGCTAACCTATAAAATGCACACTGTGCACACTGTCTTGGCACACTCATTGGCAGGTATACAAGTGACGTGCTGTACTATAACCAAATGCAAGCAGGAAAGCATAGGAGATGATCATCTGGTTCTGTAAAGTGGTAAAGGAAGCTTGGACTTGTAATGTAACCCTTCTGTTGTAATGTGACGTTACTGAGGACGCGGGGAAACAAAAAGCAACCAAACCAGAGTATGGTAATAGTACTTGGAAGTGAAGACAAAGCTACTCGAGTTCAAGTTTTATAGGCTTTAGTTTTTGGGCAGGGGGAGAAGTGTTGTAAAGAGTGAGAAACATATCATTTCTCGTATCTATTTCTGGTCCCAGGGAAGCCAGTGCCATGGGCTTAAATTTGAACAGAATTAGCCCTTCGGCTCTTCAGCTTTCTTGTTTCTAGACAGGTTTGGTTTCTGCTTCTCATTCAGTAACCACAACCTGTTATAGCTAGTGCCTGATTAGCACGTCATTTTCTTTTACGAACTCATTGATCCATATTAATTATGGAAAATAAAAATAGAAGTCCCTGGTTTAATTCAATTGATATCACAGCTTTCCTTTAATCTTTTTTCTTCGGAATCTAAATGATTTTGCCAAAAAATAAGCTAAAAACATTCTTTTGAGTTATAACAAGCGATTTTTTTTTTACTAAAAGTATAAATATTAGAAAACCTTTGAATTCTTCAAAGATAATAAGTTTCTGAAAGTCTTAAATAGGCTGTATCTTTCTTAAATCCTTGTCATTTTTTAGTAACTGATTTGGGGAGGGGCTGGGGGGAGGAGGGGGAACTAAGCTTCAAAATCAACCTAAATGTTAAATGTTTGCAACAAAAACATTTTGGTTCTGTAAAGTGATGTCTTTATAATTCACATTTTGGAGCTGCTTTATAATCTTCTGATCAGGGAGACCCTGATGGATGAGGAGAATGGTCTATGTTATTGCATTGTTTCAGGAAGGAGAACCTGGCTTGTTATGAAAGGATGTGTCAAGTGTGTAGTGGTGAAGAGACAGTGAGAAAGTATTACCCAAGAGTAGTAGTTCACCAAAGGTTCTCATTATTACACTTCGGTTAATCACCTGAACCATGATTATGTGAACCGTGCTTCAAAAGTTTATAGGGTAAAAGCTCCCTCGCCAGTAAGACCCAGGATCCCTGACAATTTTCAGTGTAGGCACTGTTGTAGAGCCCACCAAGGGCAAGTGTCTCACTCCCACTTGGAAAAACGAGGATTAATTTTACTTCAGTCTGAAAAGCCACAACTTGGGAGAGGCTGGAATTGATTAGCATGTCTACATGAGAAACCACCCATCACTTTCTTTGGAGTACTCTGGGGGCTTTGTGATTGTTACATTTTAATTTTTTATTGTTTTGTTAGCTTAACCTGCAGCTGACCCATACAGATTTCATTTGGAGTGGTGCCATTTAGTAGTAATGCATTTTCTGACACCCTGTAGAAATTATGCTGCCAGTCTCATGGTTTCAACCGTCAACACAGGCATAAATTCTGACTGGCGTGTCCCCCTGTGAGGACCCCGGTACAGGATTTCTTTTCCATTATTTAGCACTCCACTTATGGCATTACAGCTGAACTTTGGAACCCCTCTAGTCCACATTCCTGGAGTTTGATGGATGAGTGTTAACCCACAGAGTGCCACTCAAGTCAAGCATGTCAGCATCATTATATGCATACATAGCTGAAATAGGCAATGGTTAATACTTTTAAAAGAAGAATGTGAGGATTATTTCTCTCTTTCCTCCTCCCTCTAACATAGAGATACCACATGTATACACACCGGCAAGTAAAGGAAAGGAAGTTCTTTGTCATAGAAAAGGGTGAATACTGCTATGATGAACATAAGTCAAATATGCAAACTTGTGATCACATTCAGCCCTCACTATGAACATATGAAATGTTACAGTGAGACTTCACTGAGGGTCTGTCTAAATAGTTCTCAGGGCAGAATCAGAGCATAGAGGTATATTCCTTCTCCTTACATGTGTACAAAAAGCCTTCTCATGTCCCATCTCAAATACACAAGTAGATGCTGGCCAAGCAGCATCCTGTCACAGGCAGGGCAGTTGTGCCCTATTCCTGAGGAACAGCTGCACCTCATTTCAGGTGCCACTGGGCATCTCTGCCCACCTGCCAGCCATGGCCTGAGCCCATGGAGCCCAAGGGCAGCCGCTGCTTCCCACCCGACCTCCAGCTTCCCAAGGGCTTGACTGGGCTGGCCTACACGTGGCACCTCCTCCCATGCCTCTGCTGCCCAGACCTTGGCCCGAGTGCCCAGCACTCATCACCCCAGTTCTGCCCCCGCCATGTGAAACTGAGCATCTGTCTGTCTGCCTGAGCCCTGGCCAGGCCCTCCATCCAAGTCCTGGGCCCGGGCTTCCTCTGCTCTGGGACTGGTGGGGAAGCCTGAGCGCCCCAGCCCTGCTGGCTGCTGCTGGGGTGCCACTGTCTCCTTCCACACAGCAGTGCCCCATACCAGCGGGCCTGAGCCACAGCCTGTAGCAGGGGACATGTTGGTGGTGAGGGACACATCCTCTTTCTCTTTTCCCCTTTTTCTTTCTCTCTCTCCTCTTTTCCTTTCTCTCTCTCCTCCTTTTCTCTTTCTTTTTCCTTTTTCTCTTTTTTCCTTTTTTCTCTCTTTCTTCTTTGTGTTTTTCTTTTCTTTTTTCTTTCTCTTTTTTCTTCCCTCTTTCTTTTGTCTCTTTCTCTCTCTTTTTCTTTCTCTCCTCTCTCCACTGTTTTCTCATTTTTCTCGCTTTTTTTCTAGTCTCTTCTTTCTCTCCTTTTTCTTTCTCCCTCGGCGGCCTGCCCCTTCTGCCCGGGGGTGCCGGACAAGGACATACTCCACGCATTCCTCGACTGCCCCCGGCTGCAGCCGCTCTTTGCCACCCTGGGCGCGCTGCTTCGGGCGTTGGGCCAGGACTTCTCCGAGGAGGTCTAC
>JAGPOW010001338.1:67158591-67177945 GCA_030014935.1 Caiman crocodilus
GACATAAGGAAGAATTTCTTTACTGTCCGAGCCCCCAACGTCTGGAACAGCCTGCCACCAGAGGTGGTTCAAGTGCCTTCATTGAACACCTTCAAGAGCAAACTGGATGCTTATCTTGCTGGGATCCTGTGACCCCAGCTGACTTCCTGCCCTTTGGGCAGGGGGCTGGACTCGGTGATCTTCCAAGGTCCCTTCCAGCCCCAATGGCTATGAAATCTATGAAAGGGCAAATGAGCTCCCTGTGAGCCAATGACCATCCAGACCTGGAGAAGAGATGGGCACCACCAGGTCACTTTACCCAAAGAATCACCAATGATGAACAGCATGTAAGGTGCCCCAACGGTCAAAGTAGCCTAAGGACTGACTTGACTTGACTTGAAATCAGACATTTACAAATACTAATTTTTTTGACAGTCTCAGTGTGTCAGCTGAGATGGGAAAAGTTGAATGGGCATGGACACAGAAATGTTCTCTCGGTCCTAGGTTTGGTCCTTGCTGCTGACAGTTCAGGAGCATTAAGTTATATCCAGCAGTCACCGCAGTCAGTAAAAAGACAACTGCATTATTCAGGGCTTGATTGTGCAGTCTTATTTGACCTTTATAGGCATTTGCCTTTATTAAATATGCAGGATTGGGTCTATATTTTGTCCATTCCTGCAACCACCCAAACAACTGAAATAATCCCATAATGAAAAATGCTAACATAACATTTGCAGAATCAAGCCATTTTTCTCTTCCGGGTTCCAGGCATACGATCCTTAGTCTCTGCGCCATACAGAAAGTTAGGAACAGTGGGCCAAATTAATCCCCAACGTTATTCCAGTGACTTAAGTTTAGTTACAACTGAGATGCCCTTAGCTGAGCAATTAAAACCCTTCATTTCCTAGTATTTGTATAAAACAAAATATTGACCATAATTTTCAGAGGGAAGACGCTCCAATCACACGCACAGCTCCTCCACATAGTGATATTCAGTAAACTTTGGATTAGATTCCTGTAGTCCAGCTTAGCTGGAAGACTCAGTCCCACATGCACTCTTCACGCATGGATATATTAGTCTTTACCGGTGCAGTGACTCTTTAGAGTGACATAAAGGGGCTGTAATGGGGACTAGATTTTGCCCCTTTATATTGGACCTTTCTTTAGGGACTAAATGCGAATCAAGTTGTGAAATTCCCCCTATTTTTCACTCTCTCAACCTGTGGGGAGGGTGCTGTGGCCCCTTTGGCTTTTCACTAAATACTGGCATAACCTGATCTGCCACAGAGACCCCCTAAGCAGTATGCCAAGGTTTTAGGAGTTCCTCTCAATCAGCCGTGCTAGCTGTGATCTGTCACAGGCCATTATCAGCAGGGAGAGTTTTATGCCCATCCTCTACATAAAGTGAACCTTGACCTTCAAAAAGCAGGATAGATGCTACAGCAGTGCCATTCACACATTTCCCACTGAACGCCTGGGAAACTCAAGTGGTGAGAGACGGCGTGTTTAGCTTGCTGAGCAACATTTAAACTGCACCCCGCAAAGACAAGGATTGTGACCTCTTTTGTAAACTTCTGCCTGTGTGCTCATTTTTTTTATCCTTCATTCACCATTGTTTCAAAAAAAAAAAGAAAAAAAAGATTCAGCAGAAGGTCTGTGACTGACATTTCAGAAGGAAACGGAGAGTACCAAATTTCAATTTGACCCTGGCACCACAGCTGCTAAAATATTAACAGCACTAAATGCAGGTGAATCAGAAGTGTGTGCGCAGGCCAAAGATTCCTCCAGGCAGTTTATTCTAGCTGGCTTGTTTCCTCTCTCATTGCCACAAGAGTAGAGTCTCATCTGCCTCCCTCACCCAAATGAAGTGTGACAGGGGTGATGAGGATCGTGGATACTGCAACAGCATTTCTTTGATAGCAAAAGCTGTCTGCCTGATAAGATTTAACAGGCAATATGGTTTTTTCGGGAAATACAAAAGCCACCTTTGAAAAGTGCAGAGAAACTCCATGGAGAGAGATTTGTACGGTTTCTGGCTGGTACATTTCTCTCTGTCTGCTTCTGTCTCTCTCTCCTTACTCCTTTTTTATTTGTATAAAGTATCTATAATTAATGCCTAAATTCATTTTTACATTAAAATGTCCCATTGAAGTGGGCTCTTCAGTCTCCTCTAATGATCCAGCTTCTTAGTAGATTATCTGTAAAATAATAGATCTTAATCTCTTGAGACTCTGTAAATGATGGACTGAAACACAATGTGCCAGTTTTGTCTTTGGTGCAACTCCATTCCCCAAAGATTAATTTGACCCAGTAAATTTTACTTTCTCATCTGACACCACATTTTTCAAAAGCACCCTTCCTGCGCAGGCATAAAATGACTATACTTGTGTGTGGATATCTGGTTCCTGAGTATGAAGCAGCACAATTTGACCAAGCAGATGCCCATGCCCAGAGGCATGGGTTGTGTGCATTGAAGAGGTGTATTTGCAATTTCTAAGCACAGTCCCATGAGGATTTTGCAAGGAGTAACTTCATTTATAAGAAACTGGTTCAGTGCTTGCATAGTAGCTAAGTTCATTACCAAATTTGTGACCCTTAAATTTGGAGGGGGTTCTAGAAGAATAGTTTACCTGTCTGGTTGTGATGGTTTAGGTCTGGCTTGTCCAACATATGGCCCGTGGGCCGCCACGTGGCCTACCAAGCCATTTTCTGAGGCCTGAGGTGCTGCAACAGGACACAAAAGTAGTGCTGTTTACTTTCATTCCCACCCTTGTCCCTCCCCCAGCCCCTCAGCCGGTGACTGGTGAACACGGACGACGAGGCAGTTGGCTGCCCGGTGACTGCTGACCCTCTCCCCGGGGGCAGCAGGGTCCCTCTCTCAGCTCCCCTGACCACAGCTACGGCAGCTGGGGTGGGTAAGCTTGCACCAGGCCGGTCCCGGGGCTCAGGCCAAGGCGCCCCTCCACACCCATCAAGTGGCTCCTTTAAGCCCCGTGCTGGGGACAGTCCGCACTGCATCAGCGGGGAAGGCAAGGCGTGGGGCGGCGTGGTCTCGTGCAGGGATGGGTGTGCGAGTGTGAAACATGGCTGGCCAGCTGTCAGCAGGGCCACATCCCTGGGCGGGATGCTGAGAAGCCCGCACGCGGGAATTTTATTCCCAGACCCATTTCATTGTTACTCCTTGCAACTTCATTGGTTTCAAAGGTCATGTGACATCACTTCCTGATGTGATACCGCTTCCTATGAGGCCTTTGAATATGGCTCGCTAGTCCACTGGGTGATAAAAAGTTCATGATCCGGCCCACATTCAAAAAGGTTAGACACTCCTGGCTTAGGTGATAAGGGACATTTTTGTGGGCTAAGTATCAGGGGAATTTTCCTTTGAAATTATATTTTGAAACGCTCTTGGCCACAAGCCTTAAAAAAGGGACTATTGGGATACCTTTATTGTTTATTTAAAGGTATTTTAATTTGCATATTTCAAACAAGAATAAAGCTACTCTCACTATATAAATTTCAGACCCTAAGTTCATGTAACTGATATATTTTAGTGCTTTTATGAAAATTAATATTTTCATAACGCCCCTTCCACCACCATTAGGACTGTTAATTTTCATGAATGTCATATAGGCTTTCTTGCAGAACCAGTTAATGAGGTGAAGCAGTCATCTTGGCATTATCACATTTAGATCACCAGAAAGTCTGCTGTGTACATAAACAGACCTTTTTTCCTTTTAATTTCTTTAATTAACCTGAATTGTTTTCACCAACGTAAAATGCTAAAATTAGCACTTCAATGACCAGTGTCTAAGCCATGGATTTCAGTACGGTTTCCGAACCACACATTAATAGAAAGACAAGAACCAGCAGTTCCTACAAAGTTAGCTACACAAAGAGTTTATTTTCCAATTTTTGTTTGACTTCTCCCTACTTCCTGATGCCATCCTTCTTCCTTCCCCCTATGACTACCAGCACACATAAGCCACTCTTGCTAGCTTTCTTGCAGAGCTGCCAAGAAACTGTGAACAAATTTAATGTCTGAATAACTGCTTGGTCTCCCAGTGACCTTGAAAAAATTACTTTGCATCATTAAAAATTCATAGAAATGAAATTTTTGTGAGGAGACTGGCACATGCAAAATTAGTACTTGTTGAAATGCAGCTGGAGTAATCCAACCTAGTGAACTTGCAAAATTGTAATTCTTCTGGGAGCTAATTGCAGCCACCTTACAACTTGGATCAAGTGTTGCTGTTTGACTCTTTAAAATAATACCATCCTGTGTATCTTGTGTATATAAGGACAGGTAGAATGTATATGCCATTTCATAGAAGCAGAGTGTTTAAAGATTAAGCAGTGGTAAGGTAACATGCACTGTAACACAATGTAGTACACGTGCAATTAATGGGCATGTCCCCATGAGTGGGAACATGCATTTCCCCAGGGACAAACAGCAGCAGCACGTGTGCCACTGCTACTTGTCCTAAGGGAGTGCCCATACCACGCATGCTTTGGTATGTGGCACATAACCCTGGGTGGGATAGCGGAGGCTGGGGCCATCCACCTTACCTAGGATCCTGGGAGTTCAGGAGATGCAGCCACAGTGAACCTGCAGCAGGGAGCTCTGGCTGGCCAGGCTCCGGTTTTGGGAGGTGTATGTTGTTGTCATGTGCACCGCACTCACTTTGTTTTAGGTACAGGTTTTTGACCCCAGAATCTCCCAGGGTCAACCCCCTCCCACACACACACACACACACACACACACACACACACACACACTGCAAACTAACAGTGTGGGGAACACCTGCATGTGCAGCGTGTGGTGCATGGCACCTCAGATGGGTCTGCAGCACCACATACTGCACACCCACATTTATCTGGATGTGCCAAGTGTAGAATTAATGATGCAACACTACTGTACAGTAGTTACAAACTACTGTACAGTCAGCATCACAAAAAAGCCACTTCTCAGCATGACTGCACAGTAACTCCAGTTACTGCGCAGTAATTAATACTTGTTTATGAATTACTTGTTTAGTACTTGTTCGTGACTAATGACGTTAATACTAAATGATTACACAGTAACGACTGTGCAGTCAGTGTCTCATGTAGACACAGCCAGTTGGCACGTCTACATGAGAAGTTTATTGGCGAGCTGACTAACTAGCTCCACAGTAAAACAGCACTGTCTACACGTGCAGCCCTATTAGGTCACAGTAATAAACTGTACTCTCGCTCCCTCTCTCTCTTACAAATAGAACCTGCTTGTGTTAAATGCTGACCATTACTTGAAAACCAACATAAATAGGATTAAAAACTGACCTCTAAACATACACTCTTCCCTCCCATCAGATGAATACCAAGGCAAATCTAGGAAAAATGCCACTTTTAGCTTGTCCAGGGAAACAAAGCATTGTGTTTATAGATATCAAGTGGCTGGCATTTGGCCCCATACATGAAGTTTTCCATTTTTTATTCAGTCATTAGTCAGGGAAAACTCCCCTTGAAGTTGTTGGTTAACTAAGTATCCCTAAGCGACCCGATGACCTAGCCCTCTATTTTAATCTAATATTTTATTGCTTTAAGAATGCTCCTAAATCCACAAATACATTAACATACACTGGGTTTAATCCAGTGTTCGTTAATAGCTGTAGGGATCTTTGTGTTGATTTCATTGGGGTTTGGATTAAGCTTCACTCAAGCCATTAGAAAAGAAAATGCTCCTTTTTACAAAGGCTAAATCCTGCTATCATTCACACTGATGTAAATCAGATATAAGACCACTGACTTCAGTAGAGCTACTGCAGATGTAAATCAACATCATTCAGATTAAAATGAAACGCTAAACAGAATAAAACTGAGGGCACTTTCATGCCAGTGCTTTACTTTCGCTTGGAGAAGGATAGCACATGGCAGGATAGTGCTGTTCTGGCGGTCTTTATCCCAGTCACTTGTGAAGAATTGGAAATTTCTTGTAAAAAGCAGTCGGATGTGTGAATATTTCATTTTAACTTGCATATGTGTGACCAGCTTTGAGCTCTGCCTTGAGCTCTGCCCTTGAACCCAGCTGATATATTTGAATGCCAGCTCCAAATCCATCAAGGATTGCACCATGGTCCATTTTGCTGTCACATCCTAATTAAAAAATCATTGCTCTCAGTAATGTTTACCACCATGGCAGAACTGAACTAGTAGGCGGTTTAGGTCGAATATGATGGAATAAAAGTGTCTTGGCTGCTTACGGTATTTTCAGTTGAAGTCTCTTGTCAGTGTAACAATACAAGCGCTCATTTTGGGGAGCACTTCTCACTCTTCATTGATTTTTGTTTTGTTTTTAGGGATTTGATTTTCTTTTGTCCTACAGAATGTGTTTATTTATTTTTAAATACACGTTGTATTCAATGGCTGCCTTGCTGCTTGATGCCATTAACATATATCTGAGCCATCCCTTATGCAGAAGTGTCCCCAGGTAAAACCCCTAGTGGTCCGGGATGGAAAGAGGCTGCAATTTACTGAGTCCATTATCACCTCCGGACGTGTAGAATGATAATGGAAGTGACAGAGGTGCAGCTGAAAATTGGCTCTTAATATTTTATGTGTTAAAGCTGTGGATTGGAAATCTCACACTGCTCTTCAGGGAAAATGAAGTATATGCGTATTTTTCCCCCTTCCATTGGAAACACAAATTCAACCACCAGACAGATCAACCACTGTATTACAAAGAGCAAGCTATGCAAGTTGTTGGAAATATCATGTTCCATCAGTGATTTTTAAAAAAAGATAATTGCACAAACTATTATGAGGAATAGAGAAAATTATCCAGCATGTCTAGGATGATGGCATCACTATAATTACTGCAGCGAAGCTTTTGAAAATGTACATGCATAGGGTTGCTTTCTTTTCACCAACATGTTAAATTTAGGGACAAACCCAAATGTTTGCCCTGAAGCAGCAGCATCAAATCGTTTTCTTTAAAATCTTCTTCACTGCTTGTAGTTTTGTGACCTTGTGCTTGCAAATTATACTCTTACATCAAGGCAAAAAAACCCCCTCACCAAACTATTAAACAAGATTACCATGCATCTATTCATATGCAATGTGAAACCGATACGATTTACAACAGGGTTGGGTTTTTTTAAACAACTTCTTATGCAAATAGCAAATTAACTCCCTGGCCTTTCACCAAACCCTGCCCACAGATTTTCTTCATCTTCCTTTGTCCTCATTGCAAGTGATATTGGTTCTTGCAGATTGGATATATTAATTGCACATATAATACCATAGGATTTGGATGCTACTGTACTTAATGTTGGATGCTACTCTGGTCATGCAGAGACTCCCATTGATATAGATATTTCCTGCATGAACCAGAGGATGGCCACTCTGTGATAAGGTATATCTCCAAAATGTATCTTCTACCAAAATAGTTCTCAAGTTACCAGTTATCTTTACCTTGCCCAATGAAATAAATATCATGTTCGCAGAGAGAACTTGTTTTCAACAGACTTGCTTCCTTTCAAAGAAAGGTTCGCTGTAGCCAGATTTGTGATTTACCAAGCTGTAATGTGCTGATCCAGTTTAACACATCTGTCGGCTTAATTCTAAAATGAGCCAGTGTTATATGATGCCCAAAATACAGTCGCGTTCAAGGTTACACGGTGGATTTCCTTCCTCACAGCTTACCAAGCCTTAGCTTTGAAACTGCATGTCCTATTCCTTGCCAGTAAATTCTGTATCAGAGATGGACTTGAACCAAGAGCTTGGATGCAAACCACTATTCCAAATGTAATATTACTTTAAAGCGTAATACGCTGCATAAGGATTAGGGAGACTTGGTTTATATTTCCAGCTCTGCCACAGATTTCCTGTGTGACCTCAGGCACGATGTATAAAACCTGTGTGTGTCAATTCTCTACCCATAGTCGAGAAATGATAGTACTTCTTCACAGCGTTTTGTGAGAATACGCTCATTAGTGTTTCAGATATTCAGATAAAATGGTAGGGAGGCTGATTATTTCTTACCTGTCACACTTGTTGTTTCATGGATAAAAAAAAATACAGCCCAAAAGAGCATGCAGGATAAATGGTGGTGAGTTTCTGCAATTTAATTAAGATGCAGATGGCCCTATATCTACGATGGTCTAGATTAATTTCACTAAATCACAGCACCTTCATCCACTGCTGCCGGCTCACTGTCTCTGTCCTCAGCAAAGAGAATTTCAGTTCCTTAGGATCGCCATTTGGTATAGCTGGCTCCAACTGGATCGCAGTGCTAGGACTGCCAGTTTAAGAAACAGGGCAAATCGCCAGTGTAATAAACATCTCCTCTTCAGTGGCTCCCAGATGACAGTTATGGAAGTTTATAGAGAGGGTTTTTTTTTTTTTTTTTTTTTAATTAAAATGTGTTATTATTGAAGTGAACAGTTCTGCATGCCATATGGGGACAAATAAAATCTCAAGTCCACCCCTTCCATACCATTCATAATTTGTTTTTAGTTGGTTTTCTTTTAGATGCAAAACTGAAGAATCAATCAATTAACATTTTAATTGACTTCATGGGGTGGGGGGGAGGGGGAATCAACAAAGAAAAAGAATCAAATAACTACTTGAATCCCAGAAGGATTTTTTTTCAATGTACAACTAAACTATTTTCTTTAGACTTATTATATTTAATGAATACACATGTGCTGAATATGCATGTCCTATTTCAAGCCAATTGCAAATGCACAGTGAGTTTCCTTCTGAGGCAGATTCTAGCAGGTGTCAAAAGAAGCAAAAAAGTAGGGCATTTGAAGCGCCATCAGCCAAAGAAAGAAGGGAAAATATAAATGGACCAAAGTTTGGGACGGTGCTTGAGAGAAAAGCAGGGTTAGAAATGAAAACCCTTCCTCCTTTAGTATTCCTATGCCACTAGAATGTGTTTAAAAAGAAATAAGCTTTGCAGACAAAAATGTAAGTGACTTTTCTCCCAGTTAGAAGTTCAAGAGAGGCAAGTCACAAAGCCACAACATTAAAATCCAGATTTTGATCCCACTCAAACTCTGGGCATTTTTGGATCTAGGCTTAGCTCGTATCTTGCTGCCAATAGTAAATCATGTTGGATTATTTTCCTTTTCCCAAACACGAATTCTTGACAAGCTTTTGAATTCTTTCATTTCATTCACTTCTTTCTTAAAACGAAAACATAATATGTATGGATGCATGTCATATACCACATAAGATATTATACTTTTAGTGACTACAAAGACAAGGATTTTAAAATCTTACCCAGCTGAAATTTGGGTACAGACATTACATATAAACCGGTATAAGTAACTGAAGACTGGCCTAAATGTGTAATAGAACAAAAGTTCAGTGTACATAAACAAGTTTAAAAATGGCAGAACCTGGTCTAAGTTAGACCTGGATGGATGCAGACTTCATTGGTTTAGGCTGGACCAGTCAATTGAACTTCTATACCAGGTCTCCTATCGATTCACGTTAGGTCACTGTATGCTAGCATCCCAGGGGGCTTTGCGGGGCCCCTCCTGACAGACGTGTGTTAGCATTCGCCGAAGGCTCAGCTGCTCCGGTTTGTCACAGACCCGAACCAGTACAGATCCAGACGTGGGGGTGAGGAGACCTGGAAGCCTAGGACTTGAGTGAAGGGTCTGCAGTAATGGCAGGGGGCTGGGGCGCGCCCCACAGCCAAGACGTGTGGCCAGGACACTCTCTATAAGAAAGCATCGTGCCTCTCAGACCTCAGCACCAGTGGCAGCTGAGGGATCTGATCCTTTCCTGTCCCTGCTGCCCAGCATAAGCTTCCAGGACTGCGCTAGCGTGTCCTGCCAGTTGCCGCTGGTGCCAAGCTCTGGCAAAATGTGCCGGGCAGCCCAGGAGGCTTGTGCTGGGCAGCAGGGACAGGAGTGCTCCACAGATGGAAGGATCAGGCCACTCGGAGCTGGGCACCAGTAGTAGCCAAGCAGCCTGGTCCTCCCTTCTCTAAAGCACAACTGTCTCCGCTGCCTGGCACAAGCCTCCTGGGCTGCCTGGCATGTCTTGCTGGAACTCGGGACCAGTGGCAGCTGGCAGGACATGCTGGCACAGCCCAGGAGGCTTATGCCAGGCAGCAGGGAAAGGAGCACTCCACAGCTGCCACTGCTGCCGAGATCTCAGGGACCCGATCCTTTCTTCTACAAAATAGCTAGGCCACCCCTCGCTGGTTGCAAGGCATATGTCCCAACCCTCTGGCTTCACCACAGACCCTTTCCATGCACCTAGCCATGAGCTTCCAGGAGAGCTCCAGAGCAGGTCACCATGGCATGCCCAACCTCCTGGCTGACAGTATCGGGGGGCTTTGCCACAGTGACCTACTCTGGTCCTCTCCTGGAAGCCTAGAGCTGGGTGCAGGGGAAGGTCCATGGGAACAGCAAGGGGTTGGGGGCTTATGCCTGACAGCCGGTCAGGGATGGCCCCCCACTCAGCTGTGCTTGGCTGCCCTCGGCAATCTCCGGCACTCTGGGAGGGATGTGGGAGCTCACCACATCTTCTAGCTTCGGCCATTGCAGGCCTCTGTGTGCCACTCCCTCCTCTCCCCCGCAGTGAAAGGCCAATGTGTGCTCCGTTCACTCTCAATCCAATCTACACAGGTTAGAGAAACCTGCATAGGTTGTATTGATTCTGCTTCGGGCCTTTTGAATGTCTGTACCTAGCCTTGATGTTGGACTCGCTGTCATTGAGGAACAATCAGTCTCAGTTTTGAGAGATTTTGTTTCAAATCTGTGTGCGTAGTCATACGTCATGTTATTTATGACGTTGTTTATGCTTGTTTTTCTCAGTTGAGATCTACAAGTAAAACGCCACCTATTACTATGAGCCCAAGCCAAATGGAAATATTCACAGGAAGATGCACACACGTTTACTTCATAGGGCAGCTAACTAGAGGTGGCTGAATAATTTAAAAACACAGATAATAAGTGCTGAATTGTGTTAGCTGTGAGTGATAGAGTCAAAGTTTGGTTGTTTGTTACTGTTAAGCAATCTTGGAAAATTAATTTGAGAGTTTCCCAATTTTCTTGAATTTTAGCCGTTCATGTGTGGTGTTTCATTCCTATTACCAGCTTATTATTATAATTAGTTTTCTGTTTTAAAATAATTCAGTAATCTAATGAGAAAGGAGGAAAATGACTTCGCAACTACAGTGATCAGCAAATAGTAAATAACTTGTGGTGTAAAAAAAATTTCCTCCAAACCATTTACATATAGCATTTACAAATAGCAAATTATTTAAAATTCATTCAGGAGCAATTTACAAATGATTCCCATTTGAAAAATAGGGGTAGAGCAGATGGGAGTCTACATTCATAACAAATAATTTGACAAGGTTCTGTAGGCAGATTAATTATGAATATTTGTCTTGTTCATTGAAACCTACAACTCTATATAGGTAATTGCTACCTGCCCCATACAGCTTGGAGGAACAGAAGATGCTGCATGGTGGAAATCGAGCAACTTTCCCTCTATTGTCAATCTGTCACCTTACTCAGAGTCCAGAGTTGGTTGGAAATCCTCAGGACTTTTAAACAAGGAAGGAGGTGGGATAGGGAAATTGTCAGTAGAACCACTTTGTGTGCTAATTTAAAGAAGAAAAAGAGAGGGAGAGTGTACCCGGTGTAGCAATTGAGTTTTCAGGCTCCTCTAGAGCAGATGGCTTAATGGCCTAAACATCTGGTTTGAAATATTTACTTTCCCTAGAGCCGTCAGCTCAAATTTAGGCAAGCTTGGTTTACAGCTTCAGTCTTATGATAGAAATGCTGGACCTGATTCTCTACCGGTTACATTTGTTTTATAACCATGCAGCCCCACTGACATTGGCTCACAGTGTTTCATGAAATTTACATTGAAGATTTTTCCAACCAAGCCTTCAAAATGGAAATATGATTTCTGCAGAACCCAAAAAACTTTGTAGAAGTGGGTGGGTTTACCTCGAAGTCGCTGTACTAACTTCCCCTCATTTCGCCAACATGTCCTACACTGGTTGGATACTGCTGGAGCATTTATTTGGTGCTCTTATGATATAATGATATATCTAATGATATAATCTGTAACATACCTCATCATGGAAATCACTTCTGAATTCAGGCCGAAAATGTATGCATGGGACCAGGTAGCTCTGATCAGAGAAAGAAAATCAAACCTACAAATAAAAACAGTACAAAGCCTAAGCCTGAAGGTCTATTGATACCCTCAGACCAGGTCAGAAATGGATAGACTTTATGCTGGTCCTCAGAGCTAGGTACATGATTGCTATGGGTGGTAACTAAGAAAATATTGTTTTTCATACAATAGAGACTGAAACTCAGATAACAAATAAGCAGCAAGTTGGATGACTGTTGGACACTGAATATATTACTTTATATTTCTTTGTGCTGAAATAGTCATAGATTTCTTGCAGATTTTATTTTTATATTATAGTACAGCTAAGGACATAATGTTATCACCTGCATGGAGGGTCACATAAGATAAAACAGTTATATTGTATTTTTAAAGAAATGAGATCAAATGGGTAACACGGAAGTCGCAGATCAAATCTGAAGCACAATTTAGTCTACATTGAGAGTAAAGAAACCAATTCCAACTGTTGAAAAGAGCTCCAAAAGAATAAACGAAGCACAGACAAGGGTACTTGCTTGTAGCCGTCCTGAGAACGGCTCAGGACAAATTACAAATAGACTTAATCCCTTCAAATTACTAAGAAACTCTGGGATTTCATGTTATCATATGGAGAGTTAGAGTCAGTAAATCAGTTGTAATCAGTATACCAGATTGTGGCATGTTCTGTTTGTTTTACAAATGAAAAACTACACTTTTTGTAATTTTCTAATTAACATTTTCTTATCTGTAACAATGTAGAGGGCCAGATTCCCAGCTGTATTGTATGCTCCTATCAGCCATCTCTGTGCTCTTCAGTTCCTGTCTCATTCCACGCAGGCCAATAACCCTGCAGAAATCAGAGTACTGTACATCGAAAGCTGCTGTACCTTGCCCTGGTTTTGTAGCCCGGACAGAACATTGTTGTAAATGGAAGATTCGATGGCATAGGGAGGCTCTAATTATACCAACTTTCTTACTTACAGAGCTGGCTTGTTTAAAGGCCAATTTGATGACTGAAACCCACCAAAGCACATTCAAGTACTAGAAGAGTGATTCTTTTTTAGCCATCTTATTTGGCTCTAGGCCACCTTTGCTACATGTGCTGTTGCACAGAGCAATAAACTCTGGGGTATATTGCACCAGTTTATTGCTCCTCAGCACCCCATCTTCACGTAGGCCAAAGACTGCAGCATGTTGACTGAGGTTGGAGCAGTCCTGGCTGGAAAGGCACCCGGGGAGGTCAGCGTGCCGCCCTGCGGCTGCTCCACCCTGGCTCATTATACTGCGAAGGAGCTGGCTGGGGCGCCAGGGTGCTCCAGTGTGGGGTCTGCTGACACACTAAAGAGCTCTGCAAGCTAAAGAATACTGATGCAGATTAGTACTTGTATTAAAAAGTACTAATTTGCTGTGGAGTTAATTAGTTTCCTGGGCTTCTTGTGCACACCACAGGGGCATTGGCGCTTGAACTGAGTGGTTCCGGGGGGGATGCCGCAGCCAGGGAGGGAAGCACCAGGCCCCCATGCAGCTGAGGCAGGCAGGTAGGGTCCAGGAAATAAAAAAA
This sequence comes from Caiman crocodilus, assembly GCA_030014935.1. Lineage (NCBI taxonomy): Eukaryota > Metazoa > Chordata > Crocodylia > Alligatoridae > Caiman > Caiman crocodilus. The sequence goes on from JAGPOW010001338.1 coordinate 67,172,261, forward strand.
AAGATCATCCTCTCGCTTTTTTTTTTCCTTCAGTGGAGCCTGCCTGCATGGGCTGTCATTAGGTCCCACAGCTGCTGAGCTGTGCAGGGCCCGCCAAGCCTCAAGCACGTTGGCTTCCAGCACCTCGTTCACTGTTGCACTTCATTAGGTAGCAAACTAAAACACCTTGGAAGTGTTTTGTCTTGCTACGTACCAAAGTTATTTAAAGTGGAATACGCCAACTTGCCGCGTGTGCAAACAGCAACGCTATTAAAGCAGTGCAAAAGGGCATTTAAGCCACTTTAAAGGCCAACGTTTTGGTATGTATAAAGGCCCCTGCAGCCTAATCGGGCCGCATGTGTAGACGTTGAAGTTAAGTACAGACAGTCAAAAAGCCCAAGGCTGAATAGTTCCATCTTTGCAGGTTAATCTAAACTCTGTAGATTGAGCTGGTAAGTGAGTGAATAGACATTCAGTTTCGATTTTGGAGGCCCAAGCCAGAAGCCACAAGATGCTAGAGCATGTCTGTCTCCCTGCTCGGCTGGATCAGACAGCTTGGGCCAAGGCTAGCCTGCTCAACCTGCAAGGGGGGTATGTCGGGGAGATGCAAAGCATTCTAGGATGCCAGGGGATTATGAGTTAACTTGAATCTGGAGGGGATCAAGGACAGAAATTCAATAAACTGATTTAACCTATATCAGTTCAGTCTGATACTGCATCTATCCAGGTTTAACTTCAGTTGGTTTCAGCCATTTTGAAAGCTACTGAATGTCTGTTGTGTTACAGATTTGAACAAGTTTCTGATCACTTATCCTGGTTTATGTTTAATTTCTGTCCCTAGCCTGAGACTTTACTGCAGAGCTAATTAGGCAGGTATGCAATGAAAGTCTTGTACAGATGCACTCACTGAGTGCTTAAAAGCCTCCCTGGTGTAGTAGACGCTTTGTCTCATGGCATTGTCTTCTGGATTTCAGAAAAGTATGGTAAGTTCTTGTGTAGCTATATGGATAGTACAACGGTTTGGTTTACAAGATACAACTTTGTAAGCCTTGAATTGCCATCAGAGAAGATGGGTCATTAGTTAACAAAATAGATGTCCAATGTTTTCCACTGTAGTGTGTAGCATGCAAAATTCCTGCTGCGGTCGGATTCAGAAACGTGCTTCTCAAAAGTGATTTCTTATGGATGCTCTGCTATCAAAGGGATTGGGACATGTATAGGATCTGAGAAGGAGGAGGGAAATGGAAATCATACACAATTCATTTCAGAAAGAATCTTAACCTCAGATTACTTCCATAGTGCAAGGAGAAAGCAGTGGAAAAACAAAACAAATGAAAATTTCACTAAAATTTGGGACATCAGTCACCTTTATACTCTTTCCAGTGGTAAAATAAGAAGTAAACTTATGCAGGGGACAAACCAGTAAGCTACAATTTTGCTTTTGCTTGACATATTGTAATCTATTCACTCATATATTGCAAAATGTTGTTTTTGCCTGCCTAATGTCCCTATTGCTAGTGAAGACCAACAACATATAAGTAGGGCTCCTGTCTTTTTCTGTTTAAAAAATCACAAATTCTCTGATAAAAAATTGCAGATTCTCTGATTAACCCCCCCCCCCCAAATTTGTGATTAAAATGAAATGCCACTATATATATATATATAGGTATCAGTTTGGACACAAAGTTTTATTGATATATTTACAGGTGTAAAGCAATCTGGAAGCCTACTACTACATCAATCACTATAGTAGAATAAATTCTAAATACCTATAAATGTTGGTGTTTAATTTGAGATCAACTGCTCTGTGGTGCTGAGCAGCCCTGATGTGCCAGTGGCCTGCCCATGCCATTGCCCCTCAGTCCTGACCCACAGCTCCCTGGCCTTGCTGGTGCCCTGCAGTCCCAGCCCAATAGCTGCCAGGGCTATTGGGCCAGTGTCTGCAGCCCTGTCCCCCACAGCAGTGTCCGAACCCTGGCTGCCACCTACAAGAGGCAGCAGATGCTGCAACCCCAGCAGGGAGCAGTACGTGGAGCCTGGCTCCCTCTCCCCCACAGGTGGCATGGCCAAAGCAGAGCCTGCTGGGGGGGGTGGAGGGAGGGGCAGGTGCAGGTTTGGGCTCCCTGCCCTGCTGCCATCCCTCTGGAGCCTCCTCAGCTCAGCAAGCAGGACCCAGTGCAGCAGGAGGGCAGAGCAGAGCGGGGAGGCTCATTGCTGCCACCACAGCAAAACCTGCACTGCTATGGCGAATGCCCCCTGCCCATCTAGCACCAGTGGGGATGGTGATGCAGGGTTGTGTCCCCCGATGCTGCAGGGTGAGCAGGGGGCACTCTGCCATGCAGCAAGGGGCTCACAGTGGTGGCACCGAGCCTCCCCACCCTACTGTGCCCTGCTATGGCAAGTCCTGGCCGCTGGGCTGGGGAGGGTCGCAGGGCAGGTAGCCTAAGCCAGCAGCAGCCAGCCCATATCTGCCTCCATCCTTGCCCTGCACACAAATATGGGGGGCACGTGCCCCCCATGTCACCCAGGAGTGCATGCAGTGGTGGGGAGCCGGATTTCCTTAAAAAGAGAAAATCTGGGTTTTTCTCCTTTAAAAAGAGAAAATCTGGGTTTTACCGCATTTTTCTGTCATGAATGGAAAACCTGGGACCCTGCATTTAAATAACCCCACTAATACTGAGTCATTATCAAATGGACTGATTAATTGCATCCAATATCTGATAGCTTGAGTTTTTGTTTTATAAAACTGTCTGCCAGATACAATAGTTACCATTTTTAATCACTGCTCATTTCCCCTCAGCAAGTTTTGGGAAAAATGGGTGGTTAAAATTAGAGCAACCTTGAGTCAAGTCCCATTGCTCTGCATGGTACGAGAATTCAAATGTCTAGTAACAGTATAGGCAACAAGTACAGGGATGGATCTGTTATATTTCCAAGCTTCCCATATGCAGTATAGTGTGGTTTGTTTTTTTGACATAGGCCAGCTTAAGCTTGGATTCGTCAAAACAATTTTGCCTGAATTGAGATAGATTTATGTGAACTAGGCCCTTGGATTCCTTTTGGATCCAAGACAGAAGAAAGCTTTCACTTTTCATATGGAGCATGTTAGCTGCAGAATAATAATTATATTTAACATATGCTTTCTGTTTAAAGCGTTCTACAGTCTGTTCCTTATGCTAGTAGCATAGAAGGGCTTTATATTTTGGTATTCTTGTAATATTCTGCTGAACTTCTCAATGAAAAATACCCTGCTTACGTCCTTGTTTGCCATGAGGTTTCGAAATGGTTAGGAGTGTGACTTACCCAAACACTTAGTTTTCACCAATGATTATTTTGTCTCATCACATGGTAATGCATGAAAGAATTCCAGTTGGTTGTAAGATTTTGAGCTGGAAAGGAGGTGTATAGAGGAGATGAGAAATCTGAAATACTGACTAATTCTTTATGAATAAAAGGAAGTTAGAAAAAAGTGTCTGTAGTGACAAGGAAGAATGAAGGTAGAAGTACAAGGGAACACCATGTCTTCGTATCACGATTTGCTTGAAGACATTTCCTGCAGACAATCAGAGAGGAGTGGAAAAGCAAGGAGTGGAAAAGCTGCTGCTGGGATCATGAGTTAGGGGGATATGTCTATAGACATTGTCAGACTATCGTCCTTGATTAAATAATACATAATAAAAAGATATTTCACTGGTAACATATACCCGCACAAAAAAAAGGAACTGCTGTGGGAAGCTACACCAGTTCTGTTCATTTCACTAAATGTCTGGCAATATCTGTGATATCAATAACTGCATCTTTTCAGTAGTAAAAGGGGAAAGTAAATAAGGGCAATGCCCAAGTGTCAACAGAGAGGAATAAAACTGCTGCACAGGTGGGGCCACATTGAGGGGACCGATCTTTATAAACACAGCCTACCTTGACTGTAAAGGTGGCAGAACTGAGGCTTTGGGCTTCCATACACTCTTTCTATTTCCATTTGAATTTGCTTCAGCTGCATATTTTGATATGGTTCATTAACAAACTGACTTTTGCAAACACCTGCAGTTTTGTTTGCTTGGCACATTTGGTGTCAGCATCCCAAGTAGTCAAAATAAGATGGAGTAGTCAATTTGATTGCTTGCCTTGAGTGAAAGACACTAGAAAGATTTTCCTTAGCGTGGGGCAACAGGGGCTGACTGCACAGGCTATATGCCCCATTTTTATCATGCAATTTCATATGAAAATGCCAGGAAAACATTAGAGATCAGCCATAGGCCAATGGAAATAGGATATGCAGTGGTTAAATAAGTTTTATACTCTTTTCCTTCATCCTCTGAAAGTGAGGAAAACCACAGAATCAAGCAAGGAGCTGTGACAGGGTAGAGGCCAGTTCTGCACCTCCTTTTTCTATGTAGGTGGTTACATCTGTGTGGCATGGATTCTCCCTATGAATGGGTGTGTATAGTTGTTTGCCACACCCAGTTTACATTCCCACATCTCACTGAACGTGCAACAATACTGAAGCAAATTGTTGCCAAGTGAATGTAGACTGGGAGCCACATGTGCAGTCTCTCACTGGTGCTGGGAGCCACATAGGGCAACTGGTGCAAGTAACTCAGGGTCCTGGAAGGGGTGAGTGGGATCAGAGGAGTGGGCAGGAGGTGTGCCCAAACAGGAGGGGCTGGCAGATCCATAGGGGGTGTTGTCTGGCAGGGGGGGGTTGAATGTCAGGGGGCTAAAAAAAGCCTCGTTGAGGTCAGGAGGCAATACTAGAGCCCTGAGCTGGAACAAGCAACATGGCATTCCTAGCTCCACAGCTGCACTGCAAACACATGTGGTTGTTTATGAGATCAGGTTAACTTAATCTCCGTCTAACTTAATTCACATTCTTAGGAAGTAATTTAGATAAGGTGCACCTTTTGGGGGTGATTTAAGCCTTCTGCATGCCTGCACAGTTGGGTATTTAGGTCAGCATAACCCTGGTTAGGTCAATCTAATGGAACATCTGTACATAGTTTATACGTGCAGCTCCTGAGCATAACAGCGACACCATCATAGTTGGGACCTGTACGTGGTGTAAGTTGTCACACATTTCCCCTATTGAATGGTGCTGTCAGAACTAATAAATGCTTGTTTTCATGCTGACACTTGGGTTCCATTTGATTTTAATAGAGAATTAAAATGCTGGGATTGCATTTTCTGTGGCTCTTTGGTATCTTTCATGCTCCCTTTTCATTATATTTTTAACTGTCCCTTTCCAAAACTGAAGGGAACAAACTGGGACTGGTTGGCATGATAAATCTGATTTTACCTGCAGTGCTGACAAAAAAACTACTGCAGAGCATTTCTTTGGTAAGGAGAGGGCAGCAACATGAACTGTTGTTACTATAAAGCGAAGCTCCTTTGTCACATTTGTTTTGTTTTGTTTTGGTGAGTGAATAAGATCCACATGGATTATTAATGGAGTTAGGAGTACAAGTAAGCTGGCTCTTACCCACGGCCCCAGTGTTATCTCTAATGCGCAAATAAACTATAGCTAAATTGCAGAATTAATCACACTAAAGTCCTGGGCCCTGATAAGGATCCTGCCACTCTATTTTTATTTATTCTAAGCCTGGAAAACAATTTAGCTGAGTTCCTCTTGATGCGTCTTTTGCTTCCATTGCAGTATCATGTGACATTACATTAGATCTTATCATTACTCCTGCATTAGTGTGGCAGAGC
>JAGPOW010001338.1:67203781-67237785 GCA_030014935.1 Caiman crocodilus
TGACAGCGGAGAGCCATCTCGCCTGAATAAATCTCAGTGCAGCTTTCCACTCCTCCTCCCCTTTATTGATTTTAATTCCCTGCCCTTTAGTGTTATAAATGGCAACACTGTCAGGCCATGGGTGCGTTGGACAGAGAAGTGAAGCTGGAGCAAATGGCACCACGGCAGCTGCAGCCCAGTGAGCAGGCTTTGCAGATGAAGGTGTAACAAAGAAGCATAGAAAGGCAGGAAGTTGTAGGCAGGACCAAGTTGCAAGTGAGCCCTAATTCATCCCATGCTAAATTTGCCACTGTAGTTTCAAGCTCAGTGAACTGTAGGAGCTGTTCTCGCAGCATTTGTAATCAGAGAAGCTTGAATTGCCACAGGTTGATCCGTTTGTCCTTAGCGTGTTTTTTTTTCCCTGCTTCCAAGAGAGGTGTATATCTCAACACTGGACACTTCTCTTCTTGCACTCTGTCTTTCTCTTACATAATTAGCCCTTCACTTTGCTGGAGTAACACACCGTTGCTTTATGAAGGACTTGATCCTAGAGCAGCGGGGGCCAAAGTTTGTGGCCACAAGGTAAACCCCACACCCCACACTCCTTTCCCTGCCTGTTTCTCTGCTTTCTGCCCTATCCCTTTCCATGCTCCCTCCTTGATATGCCGCGTGGCACACACAGACGCTGCCTCCGCCAGCCATGAACTGCAGGGATTTTTAAACTATCTGTCTCTTGCTGTACACAAATTTTCTCGCCACACTTGATTGTGGGATATTTATATTTAACAGGAGCTTAATCTATCCGTCATACTTAATCATTCAGAACGCACTGGCAGGCACTTCTGCGTACCTTCTTGCAGGATCCTTCTCAGACCCCAGTACAGCAGAGAAGAATGGCCACCACCTGCTTGCTGCTCTTCCCCCAGGAGTTAAGAACATGTAGGGCACCTATACACCCCATACACATGCCCAGTGCCTGCTCTAACGTATTCTAATTAGAATGCATTGGAGCAGATTCAATTAATCAGGTCTTTTGGAGTGTGCTAATTAGCATGCTCCAGCACCCTTGACATCGTGGGTATTCAGCACCCCACATTTCAACATGGTGACGGGGCACTTTACAGCTTGTCAAATGAGCTTTAGTTAAAGCTGCCCCCGTGAGCAAGTGTAAAGATGCCCATAGGGCTCTGGTTTGTCTCCCATTCCCATCAGCGTAGTAGCCTGTGCACTGCAGCTGCTGCAAAGGAGGAAGTTATCTACACCAGAAAAAAGGTGTGGCACAGATGGCTTCTGTCTTAAAACATGAGGAAGCAGGAGCAGCATGTGCCTTGGGTAGTCCTAAACAGGTTTCTGCCAAGTTCCTGAAGGAGCATAGCTACACGCTGCTCTTTCTTGGGCTGAACCATGGGGTGAAAAATAAGTTGCTTTCAGTGATAAAAATATCATGTTTTATTTTGAGGACAAAGTATAACTAAGAAAAGCTTGTAACTACACTCTGTGATTGCACAAAAAGAGAAGATCTATTAGAGAGCAGGATTTAGCCAAATGAAAAAGAATCAGAAAATAGAAACAAAGTACATAGAAAATGAATGGTGAAGCCAGTGTCTCTCTTTTTTAATGATTGTCTCCTTCAAGTTTGTTCCATCTGACCTTCAAGCAGCTCTGAGCAGTTATTTTGAAATCTCACTGCAAATTACATTATGTATTTTTTAAATAACAGCAAACAAAATGCTAACTTGTACTGTGTGATTAGGGACTGACGGCGATGGGTAGGTGCCTAATCCTAAAGCTCTTTCTTATCGGGTAGTGTTCACTACAACCACCAGAGTGTAAAAGAGTCGACAGGGCTAGGTGCTAGATAATCTTAGCAACGCAGTGCTTGGTTCTGCAACCCCGGCAGGGACCAGGAATTCGGCTGGAGGCAAAGGACCATGCATGTCTAGGTCTTGTACCTGCCAATCATTAGTTGCTTCTGTATGAAATAGTTCATAAGTTCGCCTCTGTCTTGCCTTTGATATAAACAAGTTTCTAGAAATTCAGAAGTTTCATCGTTTCGTAGTTGGTAGGGTCAAAAGGGACCTGAGCAGGTCATCAAGTCCGACCCCCTGCCCTGGCAGGAAAGAGTACTGGGGTGAAACGACCCCAGCAAGGTGTTTGTCTAACCTCCTCTTAAAGACCCCCAGGGTAGGAGCCAGCACCACTTCTCTTGGGAGTTGGTTCCAGATCCTAGCCACCCTGATAGTTAAGTAGCACCTCCTGATGTCCAGCCTGAATCTGCCCTCTGCCAGCTTGTGACCGTTATTTCTTGTCACTCCTGGGGGTGCTCGGAGGAACAAGGACTCCCCCAATGCCTGCTGGTCCCTCTGACTAGTTTGTAAATGGCCACTAGATCCCCCCTCAGCCTTCTCTTGTGAAGGCTGAACAGGTTCAGGTCCCGTAGCCTCTCCTCGTAGGGCCTGCCCTGCTGCCCCCTGATTATTCAGGTGGCCTCCTCTGGACCCTCTCCATGTTGTCCACATCCCTCCTGAAGCGCGGCACCCAGAACTGGACGCAGTACTCCAACTTTGGCCTGACCAGTGTTGCACAGAGGGGGAGGATCACCTCCTTGGACCTGCTTGAGATGCACCTGTGGATGCACGACAAGGTGCGGTTGGCCTTCCTGATGGCATCCCCACACTGTCGGCCCATGTTCATTTTGGCATCAATAATGACTCCAAAATCCTTTTCTGCCTCTGCACTGACGAGAAGGGAATTCCCCAGCCTGTAGGTGTGCTGCTGGTTCTTCCTCCCCAGGTGAAGTACCTTGCACTTGTCAATGTTGAAATCCATCCTGTTCTCATCTGCCCACCCCATAACCTGTCTAGGTCAAATTGCAGCCTATTCCTCCCTTCTAGCGTGCCCACATCCCCCCCACATCTTAGTGTCATCAGCAAATTTGAACAAGGTGCTTTTTACCCCCTCGTCCAAGTCACTGATGCAGATGTTGAACAGTGCCGGCCCGAGGACTGAGCCCTGGGGGACCCCACTGCCCACATCCCTCCAAGTTGAAAATGACCCGTCCACCACCACTCTCTGGGTGCGGCCCTTCAACCAGTCAGCCATAAGGGTGTCGATGACCTCCAGTTCCCCAAAGGCAACGGTGTCCCCCAGGGCAGCAGTTTTAAGCTGTTCTAATGGATTAACCACTCTCTTCCATGCTCTAGACCTCCAGAGTGAATCTTTATATAAACAGTGGATGTGTTCAGGTGAGAATGCAGCATTGTCTTTTCAAATGAATTGCACATTTTGCTCAAATTTCAACTTAAAAGGAAGGCTTTCAGAAGCAGGGAGAGGAGATTGGAATGCCCTGGGCAGGTGGGCATATGCCTGTGTGTTTGTTCTAGAAATGACTGTACTTGTTTCTAGGGTTGTTTCTTTGGTGAAACAGGATAAGTCATCCATTCCCTGTTGCCCACCAGCCATGACAGATAGGTGTAATGTGCACACAAAGAAAATAAATATTTGTCTAAAATCCATTTCCCATAACTTTGGGAGGAACAAGTCGTATTATTTTTTCCTCTTTTTCTTAACAGTGAAAGCTTTACTTTCACTCCTTAATAGATTTCTGTGTTTGATGAAGCTTTTTTAAACTGCCTAAATAGTCAGGTGCCAGAGATATATGGGCAGCTGGTGTTTGTTTAGTAAATGATGTTCGTGTTATTGTAGTAAAAGGCAGGCCTCGGTAGGCTATAAATATACTCTGTCCCATGCATCATGCCACTGTCCAAAGGTTTATTTCAGACCTTTGGTTGTTTGCTTTCTAATGTGTTTCTTCTTCATAACACTTCTTCTTTTCCCCTCTAACGTAATTATTTTGCTGAAATAAGACCCACACCAAATAGTAACGGCAGGTTTATATCCATTTTCCAGTGGTTAAATTTCTGTGTTTCAGAAGGGTAGAAGGTAAAACTCAAATATTTAGGTTTTGATGGGATGCTGTAATGAGGTGGGCTAACAAACCTTAAGCAACACAGTATGTCTAGCCATCAAAATGTTCATAACATGCTGTTCACCATGACATCTGAGGAACATCTTATGACTGAGCCTCAACTAGGTTACCGGCTCAGTTCCAAAAAGCCAACCCCTCTCATTCTCCTCCCCACCTCCCACAAAAGTCTAGAGTCTTATACAAAATTAATCTGCGTATACAGGCATTTCGTTTCTGAAAAGTTGTTTTGTGAATTATAGAGGACACATTCTAACATGAGCGAGCCTATTCTTTCTGACTCCAGGTGAGTGGGAAATACCGTGAAAATAGCTCTATTATTAGGTCTTGATCATTTGGCTTCTGGGTCTACAGGATTTAGAAGCCTATGAAACTAAAAAAATATATATTCTGGTGACAGGTAGGTTGAAGGATAGAATTTGGGATGAAAATCTGGAATAAAACTGTGTGTGTGTGTGTGTGTGTGTGTGTGTGTGTGTGTGTGTGTGTGTGTGTTGAGAGTCTTATTTTATCTAAACTGTTAGAGTTTTCTCACAGAGGAGAGGAAGTCTTTTTGTCATCCTTCCATTGATACTACACGACCTTACCCCTTCGGTAAAGTGGGTGCTGAACCCATGTTTTATCTCATTACTTTTTGTCTGGCTCATTTTCAAACATCACCAGATTGAAGTGATAAAGTTTGCTAATCCCTACTGTGCAATTGGAAATATAAGTGAGAGTAAATTCAGCATTTCATGGGGAAAAACTTGGTAACCAGTGATGGACCTGTAGTAGAGCCCCATATCTGAATTTGGCTTGACATTTTGGAAAATCTGTATCCAGGAGAAGATTGGGATTTGAATTTTCCTTCTTGGTCTCCCTCAATATAACGGGAGAAAGAGCAACACAAAATGGAGGGGGAAAAAGCCCTGAACCTTGGGGAGGTTGCAGATTCTGATGAAATATTGGGCCTGAACGTCATAATGAGAACCCATCTTTGCTTCTAGCTCTCTGGACAGCAAATCTGAAAAAATGATGTTTCATGTTGGCACAAAGCCTATGCAACTCATAAATTCCACTTCTGCTGCTTCCCACTTAAGCCCTGTGAGGATATTCAGTGATCCATTGGCCTTATACAGCACACAGGGGCTAATGTGACCAAGAATTAATGAAGCACATTTTTCACGTTAAAATTGATATAAAAGAGTGGGCAGGGGTGTGTGTGTGTGTGTATTTGGAAACCTATCTGGTGGAAGTTGGATGTTCTTACTGAGTAAGAGAAGTAGTTTATACTCTTGCCACATGTGAAGGCCACCGTGATTTGGAAGAAGAAGGTGATATTGAGAAGGTTTCATGGACGCTATTTTGGATCTGGAAAAAAAGAGCGCAAATAACCCAGTGACTGGGAAAAACAGGAATGTCTATTTTTTAAAACCAAAATATATCCTTCTTTCAAATGTACCTGGCTGTTTTAGAACTGTAATACAGCTATCCCAACTATTATGCAGATCTGCTGTGGGATTGCTTCTCACTTTGAAAAGCCTTTTGCATTTGTTTTGTTTCTTTTTCTTTTCTCAGTTGTGGAAGCTGCTGTGCTCAAACCCCCAAAACAGCAGTTCATGGAAAAAGACATCCGCTCACTTTTTTCTGCATGAGGTTTCCATCCTTCTCATTGATGTTCCAAACAAAAAGCTTTGAGGGAACCAAATAATTGGGATCTTCAGGGTTCTGATTGCTTATTTTCCATCAAATATGAATCTCATCGTGGTGAACTGTGAATACAGCAGGAAACACTTAGAGGGTGCATAAAAATGGAAATAAAAGGACACTGATTGCAAAAAAGAAAAAGAAGCATCATGAAAGTGACACTTTCTCAGCTCTTCCTAAATATACAAAACTATTTTAACAGCTTTCATAACAGATATCATGCAAGGAGATGCAATTAATTTTATCTTCATGCTGCTATACAATCTGTATCATTCTTTTGGTCACTAAATGTCTTTAGTACATTATGTTATTCACACAGACTTCACTTCTTAGAAAAGGAAATCAAATTTAATCTTGCTCTCTCTTTATCTATGGTTTGAACTGCCTGTGAACAGCACCAAATCTTAGCTGAAGAAAAGTGCTGGTAATAACAACCAGATAAGTTCTGGAAGCAACTGTAAAGAGCAAGCAAGTTCACATCAGACACAGATTGACATATAAGTAGAGGAGTACATGCTGTGTGAAGATAATTGTGTCTATAGAGATAATGTGTCCTAACTATTACTACATTGAAGAGATGAAATTTAGCGGCATGAGACTGCAATGACCTTACAATTCAAATGTGAGTAATAAAGGCAACATTAACAATTGAAGATGAAGTCCAAATTCTGTGCAGTTATTACATATTGAGCATAATCAATTTCTGCACCTCCATGGGTCAGGTTCACTCTCTCAGCTCTTGTTGGTAGAAATCAGAGTACGCTGGTAGCATAATATTTTCCCAGACAGTATGGTGATAGCAACTCCCACTCCATTAGACGGTCTAGAGCAGACAAGCAACTCCCAAGAAGTATGCAGTGTTATCAAGGAATGGGATATATGAAGAGAAGTATTATTTCAGTTCATTAGCAGAGCCTTGGTGGTGTCTCCTCTGGAGATATGCTTGGGACAGTAACACTGACTTGCTCTTACGGTATAGAAATCTAACTAAAACTGATCTAACTAAAACCAAGTTTCAAACTAACACAAATGTTGGGAAATTGAATTTGGGATTTAGATTTTGGAAAGCAGGCCCAAATTATGATTTAAATTTAAAGGAGGCAAAGCTCAGAGTTTTGCTTTCTGTTTTGGTATGCCATTTATCACGTATAAAGTGAAGCCATTAAAAGTATTTCTAAAAAACTCAATGGATTGAACCTGCTGAGTTTTTCTGGCTGAGCTATGACGAACTGGCCCTTTGGAAGCAGTCCATAGTACAGGTTTTGAAACTTTTGATAACTGGGCACACTTTTTCTGGATTAAAATTGGCAGCATGCTTTTCTGAATTTCCCAGCGCCCCAGTTGAAAACCACTGAGATAGACCTACATTCTGGAAAGACATGGAGAAGGATCTTGAGTCAAAAACAAAGCTGAGAATCACTAATCTAGCTGCTGCCCTTTAAGGGCAGCAGGGGCAGGATCTCACCGTGCTGTGCCCTCATCTTTCCACTCTTTGTCCCCTCCCAACTCCTGACCTGTACCCAAGGGGGTCAGGGCAGCCTGTGCTGATGACGCTGCTCCTTCAGGGTCTTACACAACAGTGACTACCACTGCAGCCTCTCTTTCCAACCCAGGAAGCTGTGGAGGAGACAAGCTCGGCTTCAGAGTGCAGTTCCATCTGTGCATCCACCCACATGCAGCAGAGCGTGCTGCTGAGAGTGCCAAGGGGGGTGGCACAGGGTGCTGCCTAGGGGTGAGGAAAGGCAGAGGAAGGCAGCAGCAATGGGAGCAGTCACAGGGACTGCTGAAGTAGCTGGAGAAGATGCAGGATGCCAGACAGGAGGAGAGAGTATTTATTCTCAAAAGGCTCTTGTGGCACACTTCTCTTGCTCTGCATAGAAGACCCTGTGGCAATCACTGCCATAGTTTATCCATGGTCATTGGATCTTAAAAGCAATTGAAAGAAAGAAGAGAGGTTTGACTAAATAGAGTCTAACCATAAGTGGGAACTGGGGCTTTTTTTTGGCTAGGGACAGTCATTATACATGAACCAGTTTAAGTAATCAGAAACTGGTTTAAACATGTAACAGAACAGATGTTCAGTGCGCATTAAAGAAAAGACTGAAACCAGTTTGAGATAACCCTGGTTGAATGTAGTATCAGACTTAACTGATCTGGATCAAATCAGTTTATGCAATGTCTGTCACAGACCCCTTTCTGTTTTAAGTTAAAGCAGACTCCCCAGCATCCTGGCATGCCCTCTGGGCTGGGCAGGGCTCTCTGCTCCACAGCAGAGCTAACCCCTCTCATCTGCTCCCTGGCTGGAGCTCAGCAGAGACTGCAAGCATCTACCTGGCTTCTACCTGCTCCTTCCCTTTCCCTCACCACTCCCTGCTAAGCAGGGATTTCCCTCTCCCCTCTGCCTTACACAGACACCCCTCAGTATTAGTTAGCATAACACATGCTGGCTATAATCCCTGCTGTGGGAAACCAGACTGTGTCTGCCTAGGGATATTTTGGAGCTAATCAACAGGTCAGCTGGTAATGCCCCTCTGTTCCTTCTTTGAAACAAGTTGTTTAAGAAGAGCTTGAACTAATGAGGGAGACTGTTGTTTTCTGATGGAGTGATAAGTCCTGATAATAGAGTTGGTAAATGTTCTGTTATCAAGGGAGGGGACCTCCTCCTTAATCAGAGTGTCCTGCTGGGGCCTGGCCTTGCCCCCATCTCAGCTCAGCTATGGAAGGGGTGGGAGGACTGCTCCAGTTCCCCCCAGCTTTTAGCCTGAGACACTGAAGGCATGTCCCTGCATTTCTTGAATGTCTATACAGTTATAAAGTGATGCAACCTAGCCAGCTTAGACCAACCTGCAAAGATTGAATCAATTCAGGCTCAAGCTTTGTGAATGTCTGTTCCTAGCCTTTATGAATGTTTAGTGAACGTAAAATTCTAAGGGCTTTGTGACATTCAGATATTGAGAATATTTTCTATGTTCTTACTGTTTATTCATGTGGTCGGGAATTGAGGGGGGTGATTAACCCCTGAATCCGAGCAGGCTGGGGACGAAAGGGTTCTGGAATGCTCTTTACCCTGCTTCTCCTTTTCCCATCCAAAAAGAGTCCAAGGACAATATAAGAAATAAATGCTTTACTTACAAACTGGAACACAACGTAGGCACACTCCATAAAGTTTCACCGCAAAGCACTTAAATGCTTCATATGCATGTCCACGCCGGCAGTTCCCCTTAGAATAATCCCCAACAACCAAAACCGTAGGGAACTTGAGAGCTCTTCAGGCATCTATCTGATGCAATTTATCCGATGGGGGCGTCCGGGGGGAAAGGGAGCCGTGGACGCAGGACCTCCAGTGAGGGTGATCAGGCCTTGCCGATGTCGTGTGGGTCCCACCTTTTCTTTCCACGGACTTTGCTTTTATACTGCCCCAATAGCCAATAGGATCGGGTCTTTCTTTCGCGTGCTTTTCAAGCTGCATGAGCCGGGGATTTTGCTGCATGCATGCTTTGCGTGGCTATTAGGCTGCACCCACCGCTCCCCAACGCCACGAGCATTGCTTGCTGGCATTTGGTCACCCTTTATCCAGACACACTGGCATTTGGTCACTACTTATTTATCACAATTCAGTGCCAATTTTTTTAAAGCAATCTGTCATCTTGCAGAGTTCTAGTGCCTTACATTGTTGTAAAGGCAGAACCTCTTCATCCAGACCTAGTGCATCTATCCAACCTCTCCCAGGCCGTGTATCCTCTGCTCTGCTTTTGATACTGGCAATAGGAAAAATACAAAATACCCATTGTACACTCCTCACTACTGAAAAATAGTGGGAACAAGTAGGAAGAGATCTAACTCTTCACACCTTCCTCAGTGGATACCTGCAGAGGAAGAAGCAAGCTGCTCCCCAAAGTGGATTGAGTCAGTTTATTCACATGGCAGAACAAGGAGGGATTGGATGAGGAATAATGGTTTCTGACTCACCGTTCTTTCTCTAGTCTGTTTCTAGGACAATTCAGTTACTTGCTGCCCTCACTCAAAACATTTTAAAGTTACAACCTAGCCCACTGTGTTCTTTAGCATAGCACCATCTCCTCCAGCTGGCCTACTGTTTGCCACATACTAAGTATGTGTTAAAAGATAGGTGGGAAAACATGTTGGAATATAGGACAGAGACTGCCATACATACTTTTTTGGTTTTGTTTAAAAAGCACTCATATATCAAGCTGCTCAGAGAGGAAACATGTGGCTCTTTCAATAACTGTCCTAGAACTATATATCTTCTGAGACAGTTGTAAATGAAGAACTCTGAAAACAAGGTCATTATAGTGGTACAAAATGATGTAAAAGTGGAATGAGACATATCTGTTAATCATCTTCCACCTGTCAGATATTCTGATGCAGCTCTTCAGAATTGTACATACT
Source organism: Caiman crocodilus (assembly GCA_030014935.1). Lineage (NCBI taxonomy): Eukaryota > Metazoa > Chordata > Crocodylia > Alligatoridae > Caiman > Caiman crocodilus. The sequence continues at coordinate 67,213,842 of JAGPOW010001338.1, forward strand.
CTACGTATGCTTCACACTGCATTTATTTATGATAAAAAATGTGAAAGGCAACTGGAGTTACTCCTTCAGGATACATTTTTTCATCATGAAGGATTCACTCATGTCCCATATTTGTTTAGAGCAGCGTTTCCCAACTCGTGGATCTCAAAAATACATGAAAGAGTTGCGAACAAACTTGAAAAATGGAGAAAAAGGTGGTAAATTGTGGCTTTTCTCTTGCAGGCTGTCAGAGTTCTAGTCTGCAAGGGGCTGCTTTGGACCTCCCCTGCCCCACTCACTGAGGGGATGGGGTCTGGGAGGCAGTGAGGGGCAGTGGGTTGGGACTGGCCATTGATCTTTACAAATGGGGCCTGTGATAAATAAGGTTGAGAACCACTGCCTTAGAAGTTCTAAAGAGAACGTAAGTCAAATAAATTGCAAGCAACAGAGATGTTCTTGCTACCCCAAGATAGATTATTTATCTTCAATCTTCCTGTCCTCTTGGCATCGGCCCCAATAGGCTGGTTGAAAAGAGATGCACACACGTACGCACACACACATATTCGTACAGATCAAAGTTCTTCTTGCCCCCACCTCAAAACCAGAAACATAAATCTTGTTTCTTTAATAAAGACATTTAAAGCAGAAAGTTATGATAATATTCTCTGTATTTTTAAGTTAGATATGTCACTGGCAGTAGGAGACATTTATCTTCCCTGTCACTTGGTCTCTTTGCTTATGCCTTCAGGGACACCAACATTTGGTTTTCCTGAAATTTTCAATAAAGGACAGGCAAATAATGTCTTTCTCAACTACACTTTTCCAAGCTTAACTCTAGTGAGGGTGTCTTGCAGGGACAATTAAACTGAGCTGTTGCCCGAGTTTAGGTGGACATTGTTATTGCAGCATTTGTCCCCTTCCCGACAAATCACATTATTCCTGCGCCCTCAGACCATTAGTGGGCCCACAGGGAGCCAGGTGGTGATCGTGAGTGGCTGATCTTGCATTCCTCAGCCCTGAGGCAGATAAAGGCTGTCTTAGAGAGATCCTTTGATTCTGTATATTAGTGAAGGGGGGTGAATAGGAGAAGGACAGAAAGTAACTATTTTGAGTGCTGTCCTATACCTCTGAGCAGGCGGCTGTCATCTACTTAATGTTCAGAGTATATTTGATGCCCTCAGACACGTTCAATAAGTGCCCCGCTCTTATGCCTCAGGCTTGACTTTCTTTTAGCTGAAGGTTGCAGTGGTATATCCTCTGCCCCCCTTCTCCTTCCATCAGGGAAGTATCCTTTATCATTTATTTTTCTTTCCCTAGCAGCAGTTAGAATTACAGGGTTGCTTTAACATGAACACTTCACAAACCTCTCCATTTGTGTTTGAAACCTCTTTTTCATTTGTGGCTCTCTTATATACTTGCTCTTGCTCTCTCTCTCTCTCATATTTTGCTCATGAAAAGCATCAGATCAACAGCCTTAAAGATTGATGTGCTCCAGATATATGGAGAATAGTTCGTTTTAGCCTCAAGACCCTCTAACAGCTTCCTGGTACTGCCCCAGCAATGTGCCTCAGTCCTACCCGAGAGCTTCCCCCTTTTCAGAAGTTCACTTATTTCTGGCATAGACTTGGTCATAGAGCCCAATATAATAGTTCCATTTTGTTTTTCTCCCATTCACCTCCTTTCGCTAAGATACACAAATGAAGTTAGGCTAGAAATTAATTTCACCTTCATGCACTACAGTGATGAGGCCCATAAAGGGAAAAAGAGACAAATAATTAAAGCAGTAATCTCAAAGTAAATGTTTCTTCAATTCTCTGAACCATCCAGCCACCAAGTCCCATTCTAGGTCAGTCTTTGAAACAGTTTCTTGATACAACATATACTATAATTGTTTCTAAATATAATAGTTTTCTCCTAATATAATATTTGCTTACTATAACATTGCTTGTGTAACCCATTAGTCAGCATGTGTTCCATTATCTCCCTGTATGTAGAAGATACGGCTCTGTGATACATCATGGGTATCAGAGTCTGGTAGACCAAACAGCTTGACCAACAGTTCTTGAATGCATATAGGTCTTGTGTGTGGTCACTTATATGTGCCTTTATTTCATTTATCATAACTGATTTCCTAGGGGACAAACCATCATCTTGGGGGAAAGCGTACAGTAATCTAGGGACTCTTTTTGCAGCTATCGGGTGCTTAAGAAACACAGTGAAACTCAATATTTTTTCATGTGTAAAGTAATTGTTTTCTCTTATATTTGTTTTAACTGCCTCAGATGCACCATAGAGTTTTAGATGGAGAAATCTTTACACAGTTTGAATTACTAAGCCTCAGAGATATATCTTCTGCTGTACTGGGGTGCAGGTGATTTCTAGCTAGTTCTTCTTCCCCTTCATCAGCTCAGTCTAGTGTTTAGACTTCAAAACACTGTTATCTTTTTTTTAATTGAGATATGTTGAATAAATTTATGGTTTAAATGGCAACATTTTTATTCTTCTCCTTCACTGGTATTCAGAATGAAGAGCCTTAACATAAATATTCTTTCAGTTGGCATCATAGTTTTAAGTATCATGTTGAGCTTTGATTACAGATAGATGATATGGTGCTTAAAATGGGGGGTCACCTGATAACCATCCGTCAACAGGACTCCCAGAATTACGAATAGTGCAAGACTTAAACATCTCCCTCCCATGGACATAGATTCAGAGCCTGAATCATTCTACGAAGTACAATATCTATAATCTGTGATCCTATCTTCCAAGAGTTTATCTACCTAAGAAGCCCTTACTTCCTTAGAAGTGCACCCCACATTTCCGTGGGTTTGCTTGTGTGGGTAAAAGTTAAAAGATGGAGATCTTAACAGGTATTTTTTTTAACAGTAAGACAAAAACATTTCCTTTGCTTATGCATTTAAAAAGATGCAGCTGTGTTTCAGAACAGATCTCCTTTTAACAAGTGGAGCTACTAAAGAAGTGAGGCTTTTTCTAAAGTGTTTTCAGACATAGGACCTGAATCTACTCCCTCTGAAGTCAACAGTGGCTGCGTCTACACAAGATGCTGACTGTGCAGTTGTTACTACGTAGTCATTCAGTAGCCGTTTCCACCAAAATTACTACTCAGTAGTGTCATTGAACAGCTTTTAGGTAGTGCTGACTGTGCAGTAGCTTGTTACTACTGGGCAGTAGTGTCGCATCACACTTCTTGCCACGCAGCGCTACTGTGCAGTAGTAATGAGCTATTGCATAGTCAGTCTCATGTAGATGCAGCCAGTAATCATTGATTTATTTTAATGGCCACTGGACTAAGTCCTTAATGTACCTGCATCCTAGGATTTCGGTTTGCACTTATGAATATATCATATATTTTTTTTCCATATTTTGTGCTGTCATAATGATTTAAGGAGTTCTTACCTCAAAAAAAAGTTAGGGTGTAAACTCTTCAAGCTTAAAGCTATAGGTTTTGGTGTGTTTTTAGAGCACTACAATAAGATCTTGATTTAATTAGAGAACCTTAAGAACTACCGTACCGTAAATATTTAAAATCGTGAAAGAATTAGTTGCACAGGAGTGGCTGGCTGTCTGGGCTGAGCATACCATCAAAAATTAACATTAACGCAATGATGTCCTCTTTTTCTTTATCTGGATTCATTATGTAAAAAAAAGAAAAATTTTGAGGAAGTTAAACAATGATGTGACAGGTTGGGAAGCAAGTATAAAAATATTGCATATCTGAATAAGATCCAGAAAGATTTGACGCTGTTGCCTGCTGCTGCAGTGCACTTAATTAATACCAATTAATTTGGCTGACATGTATTATCAACAGATGAAAATAGCTAGTCTGTTTTCACTGGCTGGTTGAGATGAGTAGAGTGCAAATACTAGACAAACAACATCAACAATAAAAAACAAATTTGATTTTGAAAAGAGTTTCTGTTTCTAAAAAGCTGGGATAATTTGCTCATGCCTCATTAAACTCAAAGGATTCTTTTCATAAATAAATTGACCAGAATTTAATCCCTCTGGGTTCATTAGAAACACTAAGACATTTAAAAATAAATAAAAATATGTATCTTCTCAGTGTTGTCATATTATAAGATTTGAAATCAAATCCACATAAGATTTGAACATAAATTCATTAAGGCAACTCAGTTAAGTCATCTGCACCAAGAGTTTCACATTCTGAAGGTCACTTCTTGTATTCTTCCTTCCCCCGCCTATTAATTCCTTGGCCTGAGGAGTCTAAAAACTCAATCCTGCAAACAAATGCACGTGGTTACAGTATCGCTGAATGGCAGCTATTGAAATAAGCTGAGATACAAATGCTAAACAGCTTTGCAGGTCCTTGCCCTGAGTAAGTTGTAAGAATATTTACATACTTCAAGGGCAGGGTCAGGTGGCAGAATGGTTTAAGGCTTCTTGCTATGTTTCTTGATGTGGTAATTCAAACCCTGCTCAGAACACATACCAAAAAAGCCTACCTATAGTTAACTTGGCCGGAAATGAGTACCTCGTCATTCAGGCAAGGCAGCTAAAAATGGCTGGATGTGAAACTAGCCACATTGGTCCCTTGTGTGCTGATGTTACAGAAAAAAGTGCGACTTAACCACAGTAGCCTGGGGGGCCATTACGTTTGGGAAGGGTTGTGGACATAACTAGGCACTAAACAAAATCGGGGAGGTAGGTAGCTGATTTTGCGACCTGATCACAGTGCTCGCTACAATTTATGTAGGCGTATCACACTGGGCTTCCCTCCGTGCCTCTGATTGGCCCTGGGGCTCTGGCAATCCCACCCCTTGTTGCTGATTGGCTGAGAGGGCTGTCCTACCCCTTGCCACTGATTTGTCAAGAGGGTGTCCATAATTCAGCCTCTCCCCTTTTCACTGGTTGGCCAATAGGGCCGTCTGACATGTGGTTCCACTCTTTGCCACTGATTGGGAGGGAGGAGTGGGGCTGCATGACAGGCAAACCACACAGCCAGTCACTGGCAAGGGGTGGGAAGGGTGGCCACCATCTTGGCTGCACTCCTTCATACTGGTGGCTCGCTTCCTCCCCACCCCCTTCTGGCTGGCTGTGAGGCTGGGGAGCCAGCTTTTTATTTGTAGTAAGTTTTCTTTTCAGTTAGCGGATGTTGTTGACAAGGCCAAATTTGCAGGCTTTGCGGGCAATACTTGATTTCATGGTTTTCGTGAAATCTGTAAAACTGTGAATTGAGTAGATCCCTAGACGTGACTTCAAGGGCAGGTGTAACAGTTACTAAACTTGAACTTGAAAACTGCTGCATTATTAAATTTACGATCTAATCCAACACCCACATTCTGGTGCTTTTATCCTTCTTCCCAGTCCTGAAAGTGAGTTCATGTCAGCAGATGACTGTGCTTGGTTAGGACCCCCATGACTTCTGCTCATATGAAGTCACTTGCAAGAACTGTTCTTCCTTAGGGGTATATATCCTACTACTTGAAATAAAAGCGTTACCTTGAAAATTGGATATAGTATAGCAACTGGTACTTTTTCACTCCTGCTATATTAGAAAAATGTGTCAAGTGATCTTGAGAGGGATTTTTGTTTATCAAGGCATTCTTTGCTGTGGACTACACCCTTAGATCAAGAAAACATAGCTGTATGATGAATAGGTCTGTGCAAAACAGCAAGGATTCAATTCACGTTTCCGATTCAGCTGATTTGGAGGGACAGCAATTTGATTTGGTGATCCAAATTTGTCCCAATTTGATTCAGCCTAATTGTACTCAGAGATTCAGCCCTGATTCACAGATTTGGCCATAGGCTATAATGGGGAATCAGTAAAATACCTATAACTTTGTCATTTTTTGCTGATGCAAATGAAAACAGCAGGGATGCTCGCCCCTTCTGAGCTCATGAAGCCTGCCAGATTTCGAGGAGATAAGTGCAGGGGGTTCTGTGAAATTGCCCCTCAAACTGTTGAAAGCAAAACGCATGTCGCTTGTGCATTAAGGTTGGTCTAAGGACATAGGCAGACAAGGTTCTTTGGGTGAATCTGATATCTTTTATTGGACCAACTCAAGTAGTTGGAGAAATATATCTTAGCAAGCTTTCAGGTTTAAAAACCTCTGATCAGGCTGAGGAAGCATCTACAGTTGGTGTGTGTGCTCTCCTTGGATGGAATGAATAGTAAAGAAGCCAGAGGCTAGGCTGCAGGCAAGAAAGCCAGTCAGTGAAAATGGACAGGAGGCTGCCCATTTAGGCACCTGGAGTCCATTCTGCAGCTCCGTACCTTCCCTGCATTGCAGCCCATGCCTCACAGATTGCATCCTTCACCCCCCACAGCTGTTGTCTAAGGAGGTGCAGTGGGGTGCCACAACCTCCCCAGCAATGCTGAGGACCCTCTCACTTGGAACGCCGGTCGGTGGACAGAACAGCTGTTCCTGGGCAACTGCGGCGAGATCCTACCACATCTGGCTGCAGCTTGCCCAGTAGGCCAAGGGATCGCAGTGCGCGGCAAGATAGGCAGCCACAAATGCCTCTACACTACCTACTGGATGGTAGGGTCTGGTGTCTCTGGACTCCAACATTGAAGCTATGCCCTTGGCCCACATTGGCAGCAGCTGTGGTGGAGGAAATTAGCTGGTGCTTGGAGTGCTGGCACAGGAAAGTGGATCCCCGTCTTCCACATCCCCCTGCCTCTGCCTTTCTGCCTCCCTGACTCTGTGCACCAGCACCTTCGTCCAGTGATGGAGGGTTTTGCTGCTGCAGATGATCCCCTTCACCCTTGGGTCACATATAATTACCAGCATGAGGACCTTACTGGACCACAACGGATCCAGGTGTTTCTCAATGCCCTCCTTCAGCCGCTTCACCAGTGCCTGGACCTCTGAAGAAAGTGGCTTGCCCCAGCCAGGAACATCGATCCCCTGGAACTTCTCCATTTCATACTTAAGCTCCTTCACCATGGGGATCGTCTGTCTAAAGAGGGCATCACCAGCACTGAGGCTTTCAGTGGCCTCGAATAATGTCTATCCTTGTGCTGCATCAAAGGAAAACCAACGGCACAAGAAAAATTAGTAACAGAATCTGCCTGTCTGTCATGGCAGACATCTATTAGCTCCGTGATGATACAGTACAGGTAGCTTGATCTCCTTGTACTCTCCAGACACCCCAGACAGGTGCTTTAGAGCCCCTCAAGCCCCCAAAGCACCTGCCCTCTTTTCCCCTTATAGAAAGGCACCCTGAGCAACCTCAGGGTGCCTCTCTATAAATAGGAAGCCCCCCTATCTTATGCAGGAGAAGGTCTGTTTGAGCAGGGAAAAGCCCCATTTCCCTGCTCAGGAAGGGTGGGACAAAGTGCAATGTGTTTTGCCCAAAGAAGTGGATCGACTATGCTGCAATACATTGGAGATGTGTATTTCTCCACATCAGAAGGTATAGAATAGCCTAAAATTAAAGAAGAAAAAAGTTGATAAACAATACAGAGACTTCACTGAGTCCAAAAACCATCTTCAGAAACTGAGCATGCAGCTAAAGCGATACTTTGATGCATATAAAATAAAGTAAAATTTATCGACAGGCAAGAGGAGAGAGAGATTTAGGTCTATGAGGTAATGTGAAGAGCTAAATAGCCAAAAGTATAAAGAGAATTATCAGGAAAATATGTATGTCAAAAATAGGAACCCTACAGAAATCAGTGGCTTCTCCAAGATATCAAGGGGTAATCAAAGAAGATGAAGAGATTACAGAGATTTTGCATGATGTCTCTTCATTGGCCTTCACCATAGACAATGATGAGGAGATACTCAGCACGAGTTTGCTGTTTATGGATGCTGAAGGTGAGATACTGCCATTGATAGAGACATCAAAAATAGGACTGGAACAACTTGGGAAATTAAATTCCAATAAGTCATTAAGCATTCACCTGAGTTTTGAAAGAGCTAACCACCAAGGTAGCTGAACTGCTTTAAAAATATATGTAAGTTACAATTGAAAGCAACCTATCTTCAAACTAATTTACTGTTTCTCATCTTTTAAATAATATACTGTTACTAGTATTGTAGTAATTCTTTAAAGACAGGAATGGTTCCAGGAATCAAATGAAAACCAATGATTTTGGCATTAATTTCAGGAACACAGATTTGTAAAGTGCGTTTCTGATCTCTTGGAATTCTTTGACAGAGCTATTAAAAAGTGGGTAGAGTGACTATAACCTATTCAATCTTTCAAAAGATTTTCTGTAAAGGTTTAAAAAAAATAAACTCTGTTAAGGAAACGTGCTAATTGAAGGGTGAAAGATAAAGTGGAGTTGCATGATAGATTAGCAGATTGCTGAAAGATAGGAAACAAAGAGTAGAGGAACAAATGCTCAAATCTCAGCATAGGAGGAGGCTAATAATGTGTCCACAGGGAACAAAACAAGAACGGGTGTTGTTAAATATATTTAGTAATGCTTTAGAAAAGGGAAAGAGTAATGAGGTGCCTGATGACACAATGTTGTTCAGCTTAGTGGGAATTGTGAGGTGTACTAAAATGCCTAGGAAAATGAGATAAGAGGGAAAAATAATTTAAGATGGAGAGGTCCAAAGCAATCTACACTGGAAGAAACAATTTAGCAATACCCATAAATGCAAAGTATGAATTAATTGTACTTTATTAAGGGTAAGGGAAAAGAGAAATGGCTATTCCATCGTAGCTACATGTGATCCTTTCTCTTTAATGTGAAAATCAAGATCATTTACACCCGAGAATCCTTTCTTCCAGAGTCCACTCTTGTAGGGAGCAGTCATATTTTTGCTGGAAATCTTGGTGGACCATGGAGGATGAGCCATTAAATTGAGCAATGCTAGTAGTCCTGAGAGAAGGGAAGAGAGTCTGTGAGGAGGGGGAGGCTGCACCAAAGGAGCATAAGCCAGCGTTTTCTGCATGTGTACTGGGAACGCCTGCAGAACACTTGTGTCTGGGACTGTGTCCCCTGAAATCTTTATCCAGGACGTCAGTTCCAGCTATTTAGGCAGCTATCTAGCAAAATCCTGGGTCGTAAGAAGTGTACTGAGCCCAAGAAGCTAAGCATCACTGCCGCAAATAAATGGAAGATGTTTACTCAGGAGGCAATGAGGCACGTCAGAAGCTGAGACAATAGGCTTGTATTAAAAAGAAAAGGTTATAATGGCACTCTGTAAGTCTGTGGTGTGTTCCCATCTTTAATAATTGTGCTCATTTTGTTCCAAAACTAAAAACAAATAAATGAGGGAGGGGGCAGCAGGAGGACAGGAAAAAAATGCAGGGAAAGGTAATCAAAGAGAAGAAATGAAAACAGAAAAGAGAAAAAAGGAGGATGCCGTAATATAAAATTAAGAGACGTCCTGTGAAATTCATTCAACTATTATCATACCCCTATGTTCAAGTCCAGGCCAAGGATTTGGGGGATGAATAATGAAATGGTAATATGGCATATGCCCCAAACTTAACCTAGTTATTTTTACCTGAAACATGTGATGAAGGCCAAGGAGAAGAAGAAGGGGTATCTTTATCATACCTGTGGTAAGGAGGGGAAACCAAGTTCATATTCTTTTTATTCATTCCAGTGTATTGCCATCATTTCCCCTTCTAAGTCCAGCTTTACCGAAAAGAAGACTAGAGACTGTATTTTTGGTTTTGGTCTTGGTTTTACTTTAGGTAGAAGCTGAGATTCAGCTGCATAGGATCAAAAGGCTGTTTTTTTTAACAAGGGGCTCATGGTAATCTCTCTTAAACTGTCAAGGCTTGGTTTAAAACAAAAACTGCTCTTTGGACAAGTTTGATGAGTAACTATGGAGTCATTGGCAAGTTTTTGCTTCATATTGTTGCTGCTTAAATTTGAGACTGGGTCAAAATTCAGAATTAAATAGGAAAGAAAATTCTTAGACTCCTATTTAATTATGAATTTTGTAGCAGAAATCCTAAATAAATGTGCATATTATCTTCCATGCCAGTTTTACAAAACATATCTCTAAAATGAATGTCTTAGATTTTGGAATTTCATGGCGAGACATTTTTTTTTCCTGTATGTTGCAAGGAATTTGATAAGTCAGAGAGATACTTTTTTTTCGGTTCCTCTATGTTATAAATTGGATTTTTCCTCCTCTGATTTCTTCTAATTAAACATAAACCAACTTTTCATCAGGTGGACCATGTGCAGCTCCCTCATTCCCACTTAGCATGCATTGTTGGCAGAAAACGGACTTGCTGCTGAAATTGTTTCTACCAATTATACACCAAAATCATTCCACTGAGAAAGTGTGGACCAAACTTTTTTCTCATTAAGACAAAGTCCAGATGCTCTGTTTAAGTGCAGTTTAAAATCAATGCAGCAAAGTCTTCCAGATACATATAATTTGCAATAGAAACAGAGTACAGAAGGGTAATAGTGCCACTCTCGTTTTAAATTAATGCGTGTAAAGCTAATTTCTCTTCCAAATACAAAAAATACATATTCACAGGCAGAGGTTGCTGGAAAGATGGAAGAGGACTTTGACAAGCAAGTAGGTATTATGAACACTGTTTAAGACTAAATAGTTTTGGAAAGAAAACAAAATGCCAAAAACCTGTGGAATTATGTCAACCGTGTGAGTTGGGGTAGGTTTTTGTGTTGTTCGGGTTTCAGGGGGAATATTTCTCCCTATAAGACGAGGGTGAAAAATAGTTATTTTGGTTAACTCAACTGCCTAAGTAGCTCCAGGTTTGATTATAGACACAGAATCCTTTGTTTCAATTTACATATACTCAGTAGTACAAATTTGCTTCCTGCCCTGTGGGAGCAAGCTTGCAGGTAATCGAGAGTAGCATTTTGCACAGGAAGGGGAAAAAGCATCATTTAGGCTATTCTTGTTGGAAAATTGCAGCTCAAGGGTATAATAAAGATGCCAATTTCATGAAACTAAAACAGGCCTTGGCTACATTGAATTATGAAGTGTGAGAAGAGCATGGACAATTAATAGTAAAACTGCTTTTAAATATAAATGAGAATTTAGGATAATGTTTTTGATGATAATCTTTTGTAATAGTATAATAAAGCAATCTGTAGTCTTTTGCCTTGCACGAAAGAGCTTATTTAAATGTCCTCTGTTCCCTTAAGACTAAGCTTAAGTATTTGAAGTGCACCATAATGTCAGCCATTATTTCCTGAGTGCATTGACAAAGTTTAACATCATTTGTCCGAAGTGCCAAATTTAGCTGGGGGCTCTCTTGGCACCACATTGTACCAGCATGCCTGTGAAATGTAAACTAATATGAAACACCTAAGTGCTCTTGATGCTGAAACTTTTGCTTTCACTGTCTGTGCATGCCAGATGTACTTTTCCAGTCTGGAAGATACTTCTATTTATTAATCAGAAATATACCTCAGGTCTATGGAGAATGAGAGGGAGAGAAACCTCTTAGCAAAAGCAACTCTTCAAAAGGTATCTGTTTATAGGGCAAACTCTCAACAGACTCCTTTAGGGCTGTTCTGGATCATTGACATAAAGATGTCTTTATTTGGGGTGGCTTGAAATCATAATCTTTAAAATTATGCATAGCAACAGTGCAAAGAATGCCCAAGGTCAGTCCTATCTCAAACTTGTTTTCCATTAAAGGACTGTTTATAGGCTATCAGGAATGCGAATCTGCCTCCCTGAAGTTTATAATCCTTTATTTTCTTCTCCTAGGACCAATTCAAGTTCTCACTGACAAAACCCATATTGAAATTAAAGGAAGCAAGAGCTGGCCTATTTAAGTGATATATAAGAATGAGCTTTGGTCCCAAAGAAAAGAGCTCCTTATGGAAATCTGTTTGGTGCAATCCCATACAGCTATTAGAGGCATCCAGTCTCCTTAAACACTTTTAAAGGGACAGTTTGGGAACCAGACATCTCAGAAACCTCATGCTTCTCCTCCCAGCTTATAAAAGAAGAGTGAATCTCACGCCTGCTTAAGCAATGAATGGAAGCGCTGTTTGTTGTGGAAAAGAATAACTTAACACATTTTATTTTCAAGGTGTTTCAAATCTATTTGTTTTCTAACTGGTTGCGTTTCCAGTCTGCTTCTTGCAGCACAGTCTCACAAACTGGAAATCTAGGCAGACTGTGGACTCTGGCTTCTACTCTACATTTGCCATAATGCACAGTGTAGAGAAAGCAGGACATCTTTATTATACCAGCAGGATGTGCTTTTTCTAGGGATAGGGTTAATTAGCTTTGTTAGGGCAGAGGGAGAGAAAAGATTTAAACTGCGACAGCTGTTTCATTAGACAGGCCATGGAAGAAAACAGTTGAGGTAGTGCACCCTCCAGAGTTAACCTCTCCTGTCTGAATTTGGTGAGTTTTAAAGCAAGCTTATGTAGGAAAATACTGTTTTTTATTTTCGATGATAGGATTCTATGGCAGCCAATGAAGAGAAAAAATATATAGCAACTTTACTTTGATGGTGACTTGCATTTTCTCTCTTGACAAAAATGAGAGAATGGTTCGCCTGGGAAAAAAAGAGGGGGGCTTTAAAACAAAATTATAATTTATAAGACACATCACCACAAGATAGGTAAGTTTCTAAGCACATCTAGTAATCTACAGCATTGCAAGGTCCAAAAAGCTTATGGCTGAAATCCATTAAGGGAATTAATATTATACAGTACATCAGAGCTACTTCCCTTCGACAGAAGGGAAGTCAAGAATGAATGACCTCTCAACCAGACCGATTTACTCTAGCTTAGAAACCACCTCTGTCTCACTGCTTGGCCACAGCAATTGGAAACAGGAGATGAGTTTTTACTGAGCTGGCCGGATTTGTACGGTGCTGGATGGCCTTTCTTGTTCAGACCTACCTCTGAGAATTTATTTTCAGCGTTGATCTGATAGAGCCAGATCCTTAGCCTTCGGGGCCTGGTGCAAAATTCTCCCGGCTTTAGCTTTTAGACTGGATTAGGGATGAGTTTTTAAGCATGTTTGATGGGACTGCAGTCTGTATTCTTAGGTTTTCTTCTATTTCGTGGCGTTCATATTTGCTTTTGCCTCTGGAGACGTGTCACCTGATGACAACTTAGTTGCGCTAGTTTGTCTCTAAGGAGCCCCCTTGCCCTACTTTCTGCCTCACCATGCTGGTGTAAATCTGAAAACAAGAAGTGGCCCATTGCAATGAGCGCGTTGTTTAGACTTAAGTCAGAAGTCAGCTCTCGCCTTGCCCTTGTCGGAGGCAGGGGGTGGAATACGCAATAGGTGGTTGCTGTGAGGCGGGGGTAGGGTGCAGGATGGCAAGCTCACTTTGAATGTTTGCCCTTTGAATTAATTCTAGTTGACCTACTTGAGCAATGATTGAAGAATTTTTTATTCCGTTTGCCCCGATCTATCCCCTGGTGAGCATGTGCTTGTTATTTTTTAATGAAACCATTTTCACAGCCTGTTGTTTTAGGTGTCGAGAATGTAGGAGAGTGAGGTTATTTTGTGGTTCACAGTCTATTTTTTGTTTCTTCAGGGTTGCCTGTGCCACAAAGTTGCTTTTAACTGTGTGCTTGCAACTTCACTTTACGTTCTATCAAAACAGCAGGATTGTTTTCACAGCAGATAAAAATAGAGTGAAAAAAATCAATGATAAAAACCTCTGCCTTATAGGAATCAGAGCTGAATATTTTTCTCTTTTCCTGCAATTTCATAGCTGAGTGTTTCTACCCTTCTCTGTGACTCTTACAGAAGTTTGCTCGAAGAACAGCTTATTCTAGCAGTAAATCTTTGCTGATCTACCTCATTTCCACCTCTCTAGATGAAGAGACTAGACACTGGATGTTCTATGCTGAGGAAACTGTAGGAAATACATATTAATAATTAACACCTTGCCTCCTGAGGCCAGGAGCTTGCCATACTTGAAAAGTTCATTGATCCATCTAGTCGTCTATCCTGTTCATGATCAAAATCCTATCCCTTGCCCTTTCTACACTGGAAGTACATATGGGTGCACCAGAGCAGCAGGAAGAGTCTGATCCCATTGTGCATTGAACATAGATTTCAGAGAGCCCACAGTCCCTGTGCATTTTGAAAGAGCTATTATTTACTCCACCATGCTAGCGGTTTTGAGGGAAAGGTGACACAAAAGAGAGGTCAGAACACACCCGCTGTCTTGATGACTGTTTGGATCTGTAGAGTAAGTCCCTCTTCTGATGCCGCCAATGGCTCTGAAGCAATAGACACTGCAGAGAGAAATGGCTTTTTCCTTGTGGCTGTGGCCAGTATCCTAGCTGAAGACAAAAAATTTACAAAGCACAAGAAATCAGATAACAGAGAAGCTCTGTCTAGTTTCTAACCATCATGATTTTAAAGAATAGCTGAAACAGTTGAACCCCAAAATGTCAAATAGCCACGTGACTGCTACCCTGCAAGTAGGATAATCTGCTGTTTTCCCTTGGGGCCAGAGTCATCTGTCACAATCTTCCCCAGTCCCCACTTCACCTCCTTTTCTCACCTGCCATGACTTGGTCTTAGAGGTTTACATTTGAGTGCTGGGGTCAGTCTCACATCATGAATATTTTCAAGACATCTTGCTTTTGCAAACAGCCAGTCACCCATGCATTAGAAAGTCTTGTTGGGCTCGCCCATCCAGCTCCCCTGCTGTGGGGACTAGGGTCACTGGCCCTGTTTCCTCCCTGTTTCAACATGGCTGGGACCGTCTCCACCCCTCTGATAGTTCCAAAACCAAATCTTCAGTTTTCAGTTTGTAAGAAAGGAAAAATAAAATGACCAAGCATCCACTTAGTAACTTAAAGATCCCCCCCCGACCCCTCATGCAGTGCAAAGGTAATAAAAAAGGAAATGGTTCTGTACTTTAAAATAAAGGTCTCCCTCTCCCTCAGTATTTTCATTTCACCAGCTGGTTGTTTTCCCTTCTTGGCATCTCTCTCTACTTCCCTGCAACCAAATTGTTTTGCCGCAGCTTCAGGGCTTCCACCACTGCTTCACCTGCCTTCCATGGATGTTCACTCCAATCCTTAATGAACAGATGCACTTCTCCCCTCTCCTCCAGTTCCTGGTCAGGATTTAAGTATCCAGGTGTCATTCTCAGTCCCAACTCGTGGCATGTGTGAAGGAGCTGCTATTTTTTTTATTTATAAGCCATTTTACTGCCCGCTGTCTTGTCCCTTAAAGCAGGGGTAGGGAGTTATTTTGGCTGGAGGGCCACTTAGATTCATAGATGTAAAGTTGGGAGGGACCTGAGCATATTATCAAGTCTGACCCCCTGCCCTGGGCAGGAGTGAATACTGGACTCATATGACCCCAGCTAGGAAATTGTCAAACCTCCCCTTAAAGACCCCCAGGGTAGGAGTCAGCATCACTTCCCTTGGAAGTTGGTTCTAGATCTTAGCTGCCCTGACTTCGAAATACTATCTTCTAATGTCCAGCCTGAACCTACTCTCAAACAACTTATGGTTGTTATTCCTTGTTACTCCAGGAGGTACACTGGTGAACAGGGTCTCTCCTATTCCCCACTGGTCCCCCCTGGTAAGTTTGTAGATGGCCACCAGGTCCCCTCTCAGCCTCCTCTGAACAGGTTCAGGACCCATAGCCTCTCTTCATAGGGTCTGCCCTTCTGTCCCCGGATCATGCGAGTAGCCTTCCTCTGGACCCTCTCGATGCTGGCCACATCTCTCCTAAATTGTGGTGCCCAGAACTGGATGCAGTGCGGCCTGACCAGTGTTGCACAGAGGGGGAGGATCCCCTCCTTGGCCCTGCTTGTGATGCATCTGTGGATGCATGATAAGGTGCAGTTGGCCTTCCTGACTGTGTCCTCACATTGGCAGCCCACATTCATTCTGGAATCAATAATGACTCCAAAATCTCTTCCTGCCACTGTGCTTTTGAGAAAGGAGTTCCCCAGCCTGTCGGTGTGCTGCTGGTTCTTATTGCCCAAGTGCAGCACGTTGCACTTGTCAGTTTTGAATCCCATCCTATTCTCATTCGCCCACCCCTGTAACCTGTCTAGGTCCAGCTGTATCCTGTTCCTCCCTCCTAGCATGCCCACTTCACCCCAGATCTTGGTGTCATCAGCGAATTTGAACAGGGTGGTTATCACCCCCTCGTCCAAGTTGCTAATACAGAGATTAAACAGTGCGGGCCCAAGGACTGAGCCATGGGGGACCCCACTGCCCACATCCCTCCAGGCTGAATCTGACCCATTCACCACCACTCTCTGGGTGCGGTCCCTTAGCCAGTTTGCTACCCATCTAACTGTAGGCATCGATGCCACAGTCGCCTAGCTTTTTAATGAGAATGGGGTGGGAGACAGTGTCAAAGGCCTTCCTGAATTCCAGAAAGACTACAACCACCACGACACCTGCGTCCAATGATTTTGTGACCTGATCATAGAAGGCAATCAGGTTTGTCTGATAGGACCTGCCCCTAATGAACCCATGCTGGTTGCCCCTGAGCATAGTCCCCTCTGCCGGTCCTTCCCAGTTGTGCTCCTGGGATCTTCTCAAAGAGCTTCCCCAGGATCAAAGTCAGACTAACAGGCCTATAGTTGCCTGGGTCCTCCCTACTCCCTTTTTTGAAAATGGGGACCACATTGGCCCTCTTCCAGTCATCTGGCACCTGGCCAGAGCACCATGAGTGATTGTAAAACTGTGTCAGGTTTTACCTTGATAACCCCTGCCAATTCCTTCTGGTGGAGAACATCTGGACCTGCTGATTTAAACTCATCCAGCCCCTCCAGAAGTTCCCTAACTCGGTCCTCTCTGACCCTAGGCCTGTCAGGGTCACTCCTGAGTCCATCTGAATCTCAGTGGGAGAGTCCTGGTCCCTGCACAAAAAAATGGAGGCAAAGAAATTGTTAAAAAGGGCTGCCTTTTCCTCTGGTGCAACTACCAGATTGCCTAGCATATCCTGCAGGGGCCCCACATTACCCAGTGCTTTCTTCATACTCCCTATGTATTTAAAAAAAGGACTTTTTTGTTGTTCTTGATCCTTGATGCTAGCCCTAGTTCCATTATCTGCCTTAGCTTTCCTAACAGCTCCCCTACAAGCCCAAGCAATGGAGGTATACTCCTGTTTGGTGATAGCCTTTCCCTTCCACTGGGTGTACACCTCTTTTTTGACTTTCAGGCATTCCTGAATGCCTTTGGTGAGCCAGGGGAGATTTTGAGCACTTTTGCCCCCTTTGATTCTCATTGGGACTGTCATCCCTTGGGCACAGAGCATTGTCTCCTTAAGGAATGACCACTCACCTTGGACACCCAGTTCCCCAACTCTCCAGGACCCCAGTGCCTCTCCTACCAGTCTCCTCAACTCATTGAAGTTGGCCCTATTGAAGTCAAGGGCTACTGCCTTATTGCAGGCCATTGACACCTTGCTCTGTACGGTGATTTCCAGTAGATGATGATCACTGTCACTCAGATGGTCAAGAACCTGGCGTCCCTTCACCAGGTCATTGCTTGTGGCCAGAACCATGCCCAGGAGGCCATTCCCCTTGGTGGGACTGTGCACCTCCTGGGTTAAGTGGAGGTCCTGTATCTCAGCAAGGAACTTTTTTGTAAGCAGTCCGACCTGGCTGACTGTTCCTCCCAGCAGGTGTCTGGATAATTTAGATCACCCATGACGACTACTTCCCTTGCCTTAAGTGCCTCTGCAAGCTGGCCCGAGAATTCACGGTTCAGCTCTGCCCTTGGTTGGGTGGTCTGTAGTAGACCTCCACCATGAAGTCCCTTTCCCCACAACCCCCATACATTCTGGCCCACCGCACTTCAGCCTGCCCCTCCTCGGTGACCCCATCCTGTTAGTTGAGGATGTGTATTGCTCTTTGATGTAGACAGCCACACCCCTACCTCTCCTCCCCATTCTATCCCACCTGTATAGTCTGTATTTACCACCCAGTCATGGGATGAATCCCACCAGGTTTCTATGAGCCCTACTATGTCTGGCTATCTAGAGGGCGAGTTCCTCCTGCTTATTTCCCATGCTATGAGCATTAGTGTAGAGGCATTTAAGGCCTTGTATTGGTTCCTGCACCACCCCTCAAGTCTTAGGACTATCCAGACCCTTGTCACTTACCTGGGTACTCCTTGTGCTTGTCACCCACCTTAGCTGGGAGGTGTCCTGCTATGGCCCCATGCCCCGGTGAAGCTAGGTTAAAGCACGGCTTATGAGATCAGCCAACCTGGAAGAGAAGACATGGTTTCCTTCAGGGGAGAGATGCAGCCCATCCCGCCCAAGCATGTCCACTATGCGAAAGTCCAGGAATCTGAGGCCTGCCTGGCCACACCATAGCCACACCGCTCCATAGCCACCAGTTAACCCGGCCAATGCAGGCCTCATGTCACTGTCCACATCTACTTACCAGGAGAATAGAGGAGAATGCTACCTGTGCCTCCATCTCCTTGAGCTTGGCCTGCAAGGCCTCAAAGTCGTTCAAAATGCAGTCTGGGTTGCCCCTAGCTGCGTCATTTGTTCCCACAGGGATAAGGACCATAAGGTACTGTTCCGGGGTTCAAATGAAGGCTGGAATGCTCTCTGTGATGTCTTGGATCCAAGCCTGGGGCATGTAGCAGACCTCGTATGCCATGGGGTCGGGTCAGCAGATGGGACCCTCCGTTCCCTTTAGGATACAATCCCTGATGACAAGGATCCAGCATTTCTTCCTCCTTGTGCTCCTTCTCTGTGCTGTCTGTGTCATGCGTGAAGTGGCACCTTCCCTGCTGGAGGCATCCCCTTCATTCTTCTCCTCCAGGGTTGCCAGGACCTCATATCTGTTCCCGAGTCATACCTGGGGAGCCTCCACCATGCTAGCCCAAGTAGCCCTGGTTCTGGTGGGTACCTTCCACCACACCTCTGTTGTGCATTTCTCCTGGGGGGTCTGTACGCTAGACATGTTGTCCTGCAGTGAACAGAAATAGGTGTCAATCTCATCCTCTGCAGCCCTGCTCACCTCAGCCTGGAGCTCTCTCACCTGCTCCTCCAGGGCTCTAAGCTGGTCACAGGAGGGACAGGCAAGGGACTCACCTGACCCCTCCCCTACCTCCAGCCTCAGCGTCCCTGCCAGGCCACCCCCACAAACAGAAGGGCAGGGGGCCACTGACCCCACCATGAGTTACATCTGGGTGGAGGTCCCAGAGGAGCCCAGGGCAGGCAGCACTACCTGAGCAGGGCCCCTAGCAGCTGCGCTCCGCATCTGTACCATGTCCACAGAGCTGTGAGTCTACTTCCCTCGCCTGTTGGAAGCCCCTTGTGGGGGGTGGTGAGTGCCGGCCAGGGGTTGGCGACCACCCACAGGTGCCGGTGGTGGTGTCAGCAGCAGGGTGGCAAACGGTGAGCACCCTCAGGCACTGCTGACAGTGTAGGAGGTGCACTGCCATGCTCAGGGGGTGCACATGCACCTGCATGCACCCCCGACGTGTCACCACTGCTGAGGTCCATTCAATCCCAGTGCTCTGCAGGTGGGACATACAAACAGAATGAAAAGAATGGTCTGAACTGAGCTTTCTCTGTGTCTTCACACTTACAAGTGACTTGAGTTTTGCTCTGAACAGTTTGAGGTGCAGTTTCCCAGAAACCCCTGCACCTATCTTCTTGAAAATTGACAGACTTCATGGCCTCATCAGGGCCTACCAGTCCTGCAGTTTTTACCCTCCTCTGGCTTAACACACACAGAAAGTGACACGTCACAAGCTTTGCTTGCCAGCAGTTTGAGGTGCAGTTTCCAAGAAACCCCTTCACCTATCTCCTTGAAACCTGGCAGACTTCATGGCCTCAGCAGGAGCTAACAGCCCTACTGTTTTCATTTGAATTAGGAAACAAATGACAAGGTCATAGGCATTTTTGTGATTTCCCATTCTCTCCCATAGCCTAGGGGAGAAATGTCAAAATGTGTCGAAACAGTGTTGAAATAGTGAAACAGGTTTGATTAAATGAAATGGAACTGTGCGTGGAAACAACGAAATAAAACACTGTCCCTTCGAAACAGTGAAATGGAAGTCAAAACGAAATGGTGCTGTTTCGCACAGCTCTAATGGGTACCTGGGCCTCAGTTTCCCTTCTCTCATCCCAGCCAGAGCGTGCAAGTTGCAGTACCTCTCACCTCCGTGCAGACACAGCCTAGGGAACAAGGCCAACCCACTCAGGCCCAGGGCATGCAGCAGAACAGGGGATCCATCAATCCTCACTAAGCCCACCTTGCTGCTCCTGCTGCTTTCTTCTTCCCTGCTGCTTCCGTATGCCACCCTGGAAGCATTCCTTCCCCCCTCTCTTCCCTGGAGTCACCCTGGGGCATTTTGGGACCTTGTGGGGAGGTGGTGGGGAGCAGGCAGTGTGGCTTTATTCATACTTTTCTTCCCAGCCTAGCCTGGCCCATCCACAGCCCACCACCCCATTCCTGCTGCACCTGCTCCTCTGTCCACGATTCCTCGGTGTGGGGAGAGGGTGGAAGCCTGGCCAGGAAGAGATTCCAGCTTCTTGTCCCCAGTGCCTCCTTCTGGGAGGGGACAGGCTTCATTGCCACTCAGTCTGGAGCTGCTGCTGCTGCTGCTGCACCACCCAGGTCCTACTGCATGAGGGTAGTCAGAGAGATGCTGGCTTTTTGAGGGGCAGGATGGAATCACTTGCTAAGCCAGATCTTGCCCACAAGCTGTGCTTTGCCCATCCCTGCCTTAAAGGGACCTCTATTCTTTCACCTGTCTCCCTTTCATTTGTCTCTTATCTTTAACCCCTCCAACCCCTGCCTGCCCCTCTGTTCCTTTTTCTCCTCCATCCAGTAATAGGATGAGTGTTCCCTGTTACAAACCACAACATCAATTAAGAAAAAAAGAAGACCCCGAGCGAAGTGGATGGTTTAATTTTTTTCCCCTTTTTGTTTGTCTGTTTTGTTTTTAAGTCTCACATTTTTAGTCAATCTGCAATGACCACGGTTGAGAAAAGCCTAGCGATGTTTTCCTTACAGAATAGAAAACAGAAACACTCCCTGGAAAAGAGCAACTGTGTTATTCATTCCCGTATAGCAGTGTGATCCACCATAGCTGTTAAATACGCAAATTAGATGACTTGCTGTTTATTTAATGCAAATTTAAGGAAGAAAAAGGAGTCCTTATAGCAGACAAATGAAGACGTACTGCCTTATTCCTGCTTCTCGATATAACCAGGCTAAAACAGATTTTGTAATGGAACACTATTATCATAACTTTAACCTTGTTTAAATTCAGAACTCTGCCTACAAGCCTTGAGGCCGAGAGGAAAGACCTTTAGTAAGTTATCTTAAGAAGGCAGATTGCATGGGAATCACTTCTCATAGTCTATAAAATCTTTTGTAATTTACACAACAGCTGTCCAAGATAAAACGTCAGGGTGAAAAACCCTCTTATTTGAGTCTTTACATTGAAAGAAATAAACAAATGTTACAGAAGATTGTCAGAACACCAGTTACCAGCAGAAAAGTGCAAGTGCCAATTACAAGCTTTTAATCATTTTACTACTAAATTGTTCCTGATGTACCCACCTTGGGAACCAGTATGTGAAATCAAATAATTGCCAACAAAACTCATATCAGAAGTATACAAGAACCCAAACATGATTCACTAGAGTTGGTAGGAAGGTCAGCAGTTGTTAGTGGGGGAGGGAAGAAAGACTGTTTCTAAGCATAGGTTTTGTTGGGTCACTGAACTTAATAATTTTCTGTTATTCTTCTGCTGTTTATCCAGACAAGTCTCAGCACATTTTCAAGGTTAATGGGAAAGCTGGTGTAATATTACAATGTAATGGGTATTCATTTAGTTCTTGTTGGCCATGATGTGTGAACAGCAAAAACAGCCTTTGGCCATTTATCCTTTGCCCATGTAGTATATTTATCCTATGGATGTACCTTCGTTAACTTAGTTTCTTAAAGTCAAATATCTCATTAGGGAAACTACAAGTTTAAGTAGCCGTGATGCCCATATCCATACATACTAGGGGTGTGCAAAACAGGCCATATTCAATTCAGATTCAGCCTGAATTGGGGACAGTGATTCAATTTGTTGATTTGGATCACTGTCCTGATTCAATTTGGCTGACCCTGAATCTGAAGAGTCAATGCTTATTCGGAGAATCAGTGATTGGACCATAGACAAAGCTTTAAATGTTTTTTCTACACACCTTAAGGTACCACGTGTGGCTTGTGAATGCTGAGATGGTGGGGCGCATGGAGCATCCCACAGGAGCGCAGGGGTCCCCCATATGCTCAGCGGCAAACACAGAAGTAGACTGGAAGACGTGAACAACACCACGTTGAAAAAAATGAATGATTTATTGCAGTGTTTACCTCCTTGCAGAGAGGCCAGAAAGTGGCAGTAGGGCAGGGGCTAGGCAGGGAGGAACTACAGTCTTCATTTATCTCCTCACACCTTGCAGCATCCCAAAGTGCTCTGGCACCCTGGTTGATAATCACTGCTCCAAGAAAATGATTCTCAACCAGGGCAAACCAAGACCATTTTAAAGGTGTCATGGTGCCGGCACCACCACCACTGCTGCTGGCATTGCATCAAAATTGGATGAAATTGCTCCATGTGACTCATGTAAAGCCTAACTAGGACATGGCTGTAGCAGGAAGCCGGTGCTCCTGCCTGCATTCGGTTTATCGGATAAAAATGCAGGCAGGAGCACCTCTGTCCTGCCACAGCTACATTCTGGTTAGGCTGGACGCTCTACAGAAGGCATACCCTCGCTGAGAACCGCTGTGGTCACCTGGGGCAGTACATCAGTGCTGCTCACCTGAGCCATTGCTGCATTCAGAACAGTTATGGAGGGGTTCCCTGAACCCACAGAGGTTGAGGACCGCTGCTCTAGGGCTTTGTTATGTATCCCTCCCTGGTGAACTCGCTGGGAGTGACAGCCGGTAGGTGAATTCACAAACAATAGGAGTCAGGACAAAGCGAAAACGAAAGACTTCTAAGCAAGCCGCACCCTGTTCAACTAGTTCTTCGGTTGTTTTTCCAAGCAAATGGGTTACTATAGATCTTAATTAGATCTAATGTGTGTGGTGTCTTACCATTTTCAAAAAACACAGCTCTTGTGGAATTCACTCTTTCTTGAGCTGGACAAATAGCAACGCATTCAGCATCTGCCCATGCCCTGATCCCTTGCCATATTGCCTTGATAATGAACCAATGGCTCCAGCTCTCTAACAGGTTTGGAAGTATGATAAAAAGTTATTCTTTAACTCTAATTTGTCATTATTTATTTAAATGGTAATAATAAGTAGGGCTGCTTGATTATTGTTTTAATTTTACATATGGAATGTCAAGTTTTAAAAGAAAAAAAAGCTCTAAATTTTCTCCCCTTTTTTACCCTATCAGCTCTAGTAATTGGAGAAAATTGTCTGTAGGTTGGTGTTTTATGTGGCATTTGATGTGACTTTACAATAGCAGAAGCCAGCAGCGACTCTGGCACAGAGATGCCAATGGCAGAAAGTCTACAAGAGGGAAGGAAGTAGCAGCAAAAGCTGTCTGCAACTGCTCCTGTGCTGAGATCTTGCAACTAGTAAGTTCATTGACACTGCAGGCTAGGGCACAAGGGGAAACCACGGCACATGCTCATCCTAAGAATCCTGAGCAGTTTTTTACTAAACTCTCAAGGGTGCTTAAAGCGGTGGCAGATCTAAAGATTAAAGATGAAAATACAATGTGCCACATATGAAATCCCATGAATCACAGGAGGGAGATATAATTAGAAGGCTTTCGTCTGCTCTAAGTGAAGGTTGTTCAGATAGCAGGGGAAAATGAAGCCTGTTCCTTGGAGCATCGCACACCTTTATTCAAAAGGTACTTGGCCAGTAAATGGAGGCTGAGGGGGGGACCTGGTGGCTGCCTATAAGCTGCTGAGGGGCGATCAGTAGGAAATAGGGCAGGCTCTTTTTTCCCGGCACCACCAGGGGTAACTGGCACCAATGGTCACAAGTTACTGGAGAGCAGGTTTAGGTTGGACATTAGGAGGCACTACTTCACAGTTAGGGTGGCTAGGACGTGGAACCGGCTTCCTAG
>JAGPOW010001338.1:67239031-67249535 GCA_030014935.1 Caiman crocodilus
TCATGCCGGGGTTGGTGTCGTGGGACAGGAGATGGAGGCACATCCATCTGCAGCTCCAAGTCCATCCAGAGTGAGCTGAGATCACAGTAAGCGTTAACTGTCTGACTACACATAACATGTCCTCATTTTTTATATGGGATGGTAATGTTTGGTACACCTCAGATAAAAGATGTGCTAAGTGTCTCACATGACAAGGGCCACAGTCTCTGAATGGCCAACCCTCCCAAGTAACAAGCTTAGACTGTGCATTTTTCAAAGTGAATCTCACCATTCACCCTAATTTTATCATGGGTCTTCATGCTATACCACCTGTTTACCAACTGTGTTTCCTCAGCAAGTCCAACTAGACCTGACCCCTGTTATAGATTTTTTTGTCTGGCCCCAATTAGTAATTAAATGAAGGGACCTAGAACAGTCATTCTCATTTGGGATGCCACTGCATTTAAGGAGTGGTGAAGCAGTGCCATGACTCTAAAGAGCCTGAGAGTTATGGATCTAAAACATTGCCTCCCTGTGCACTATGTATCCATAAGAACATAACAATAAGAGTTAAAAGTGTTAAAATAACAAATGGACTTCATGCATTCCTGTCTTATCTAACTGTTTAGGTAGACCGCATTTTTCCCAAATACCTCAACTATCTACAGCCCAAACCTTTCCTCGGCTTCAAGTCTCTCGGTCCCGCACAACTATGTTCTGGGTTATTGGACAGACCACTGATCGGAGAATAGCAGGGTAATACACGAAGGGACTTGCCACCTGTATTGTTTGTAAATATTGAGAGAAAAATGCTAAATATATACAATATTCAGATCACTAAATGCTGTTATGCTGTACAGTCTAAGGCCCCAGGGTCCCCCACCTCAAAGGGCAAGGGTTCCTCTGCAGGTAGGCCGCTATTGGCAACAGGCAAGTACAACAAAGGCAGATAAGCAACAGGTATCAACGGGTAAGTTCAGGCCAAACAGCAAGTAGATAGAGATAAACCTCAAATAGATGACAAAACTCAGGTCACATTCAAAGATAACAATATATATGTATATATATTTATATATGTAAAACTATTTACAAAAATATGAGGCGCTAGTTGTCCGTCCCCCAGCCCGCTTCAGGTACCCATGTGGCTGAAATCACCAGGCGTTCCCCTAGGGTGCCAAGCCGTGGCACTGATCCTAAGGGGAGTAGGGGGAGGGTCTCAGTATCTCCTCAGCCCCCTCAGGGCTTCCTCCCCTGTCGGGACCTGTTCCCCAGGTACTCACGAATCCAGTTCGGAAGCAGTCCGAGGGAGGCTCCCGGGGCTGAGAGGTGCATTGTCAAGGCCATCCAGGGCCCTGCCTTATGCCCTCTGTTGGAGCTTGGGCCATCTTGAAGGGGTCCCAAAACCTAAGCTCCACCTCGCCGGAGGGGGATAGGAAACCCGAGCAGCCTAGCACTGCTCCTAGGGTCTGGGATGCCATGCGCTGCTGCATGCACCGAGCCCTCAGCCGCATGCCGAGGGTACCAGGCTTGAGCCACCACATGCGGCTCCCAGAATCTAGCAGCCCCTTCCACCACACTGTGCACCAACCACCCAAGCTGCCTCCCACAGCTCCCAGGGTCTGCCTCATGCCCTGAGTGTCCAGGGACCCAAGCTGCCTCGTGCAGTTCCCAAGGTCTGCTCTGTACATCGCTCTGTGCACCGCTGAGGCTGTAGCTGAAACCAGTTGCTGCTCCAGTCCCACGGAGGGAGTCTTCCAGGGCTCTTCCAGGCTACCACTTGTGCCAACTAGCTCTCCCCAGCTCTTCTTAGCCTGCCTACGTCTTTGTCCCTCAACGCATCTGCTTTTATTCACTCCAGAGGCTTGCCAGACCTGCAGAACACAGGCTTCATTCAGGTCCAGGAGACTCTTTGCCCACTCCCTCTTCATGTAAGGGGCAGGGCTGGTCCCACCCACCCCTTACCTGATTGGTGGATAAACTCCACCAATCAAAATGAAGATCTTCCAAGTCCATTTGAGCCGGGCTGTATTGGTAAGCCCGTCACACTTTTAGTTCTTTATTAAAAATGAGGAGGAAAAAAAGCCATCCAAGCTCATGAGCTTGAGGAGGGCAACATGATATTTCTTTGCTGTTGTTTTTTTTAAAAATATGTCCACTCCTGTTTTGATGCATCCTAAAGTGACAAGTTTAAAATAAACTCTTCTCCTTGTGCCCTCCCTTTCCAGCTGCAAAATAGCATCTTATTTCTGTTCTGAACTCCAGTAAGCATATATACAGAATAAAATACTGATTTCACTTAACTCTCTCATCTGCAGATTGCTCCCCATATGTTACATGTTGAGATGTAATTTAATAACTGGAAGAAACGAATACAGGAAAAATATTGTGGAGGTGACTTTTTGTTAGTGCCCATAGAATGTGCCAGATTGGCAAGCAGTAGAAAGTGAAGACCTCTCTTTATTGCAAAAGATGTAAAACATAGGTAAGCTGCAGAGCTGTGCAAAACACCATCGTTTCATTTTGACGTCTGTTTCGCCATTTCCAAGCGAGAGTGTTGTGTTTTGTTGTTTCATGTTGTTTCAAAACACTATCCTGTTTCATTTCATCAAAACTGTTCCGCTGTTTCGCCAAGTTTTGATGTTTCGCCCATAGGTTATAATGGGGAATCATGCAAATGCCTAGAATTTTGTGTAATATGGATGAAAATGGCAGAGAGGTTAGCTCCTTCTGAGGGCATGAAGTCTGCCAAGTTTCAAGGAAATAGGTGCAGAGGTTTTTGGGAAACTGCACCTCAAAGCAGTCAAACCAAAAGTCCTGACGCTTGCTGGCAGCAGCAGCCTCCTTTCATGCGTCATGCAGATCCAGGGGCTCACACCCCTGGAATGGCTGCGGGGCTGTCCTCCGAGGGGTGCGGGCCCCTGGAGCTGCGTGCTGGATGAGAGGAGGCTGCCACTGCTGCTTGGGACTGGCACTGGGTGCAACCCGCGAGATCGCTGCTGCCATCGGACCCTCCTCTCATCCAACCCAGATCCGGGGGCTCGCACCCCTGGAAGGAGTCCATCACAGTCCGGTAGCCCCTCCAGGGCTGTGAGCCCCCAGATCTGTGCCCCAGTGAGAGGAAGCTCAGCCTACTTGTCTCACCTGGGAAAGGCACCCTTGCTTGCCTCCCTATCCCACATGCTCCTCACCCGGCTCCAGCCACCTGTGCACACCCCCACCTGGCTCCAGCCCTGCGAGCTTACCAGCAACAGCAGCCATGCTCTTCTTCCCCTGCACGGTGGGGGGCAGCACGGCACGGCCCCAGCCACCAGGTATCTGCTGCCTCTGGCAGCAGCAGCGCACTATGGCAGAGGCAGCAGATACCTAGCGGCTGGAGCTGAGCTGCACTGCTCCCCCACTGTGCAAGGATCCAGGAGCATGGCTGCTGTTGCTGATAAGCTGTAGGGGGTCTGGAGCCACATGGGGTGGGGGGAGGCTGCAGCCAGGCAGGGGGTGCACAGGGGGTTGTAGCCAACCAGGGAGGCAAGCGGTGGGCACCGGTCCCAAATGGGACAAGCAGGCTGAGCTTCCTCTCACCGGGGCGCAGATCCAGGGGCTCGCAACCCCTGGAGAGATGCCAGGCTATGCCAGACTCCTGCTGGGGGTGCGAGCCTCTGGATCTGTGCTGGATGAGAGGAGGCTCAGGCTGCTGCCTGGGATGGCTCTGGGTGCAGCCCGCACCCAGTGCTGTGGATGGTTGCTGCTGCCGCTGGTCCCAGGTGGCAGCAGCAGCCTTCTGGCATCCAGCGCACAGATTCAGGGGAGCTCAGCCCTGGGAGGAGTCCGGCACAGCCTTGCTACCCACCCAACCTTGCCACCCACCCACCCAGCACAGCCTTGCTACCCCAGATCTGCATACCGGGTGATAGGAAGCTGCCGCTGCTGCCTGGGACCAGTGCTGAAGCGAAGTAAGCCCAGCGTCAAAACTCAAACTGTTTTGAAACTTTTAAATGTTTTGAACTTTCATTTCAAATGGGTGTCAACGCCTTTTATTTCATTTTGATTTCAGTGTTTTGAGCTCAAAATGCATCGAAACAGCTTCAAAATGAAATACCTGGTGAAATTTCTCACAGCCCTGGTAAGCAGCAGTTCCAAATTTCTCATGTTCCCAGTTAATGTGTCTGAATCACAACCTGGAAGAATCATGTGAAGAAGGCATTTCAGTCTTTTGCTAATTATCTCTATGGCCTCTATATTGTTGCTGCCAATAAGCATAGACTCAACCAACATGGAATTTGGTAAAAGAGTTGAATCACCAGTGCAGTTAAGAGACGATTGTCACGTATCCAGTGCTTATGCTCAGAAGCCCTCCTCTTCCGATCCTGTGCATAGGGATTATTCTAGGTGTATTTAAGGACTGTTTCTGGCTAGTGTTGATACATACCTAGGGGAAGAAATGTGGCTTTGGTCCTATCCTTCTTTCTATGCCTTTCCAGCCAGGCTGGATGACTGAAGTAATAGTACCTTTTGAGGAGTTTAGGTGCTGCAATGCTGGAAGGCTCAAGAACTTGTTGCCTTTAATAGATGCTGAAGTCATGCCATTCTTCATCACCCCATTATATGCTATTGGCTATGTTGTGGTTAAAAGTATCTAAGTAGCCCCACTTGTCAGATTCATGTTTCACTTTTCACCCCTGACTTTTAAACTTATTTCATAGACAAAATCAGCCTTTTTCTCAGTCCCTTCCAAACTGATCACTACGGTTCAAGCTTTTTTTTTAGGGTTATCATTATTCTCTCTGTTACCCTGTGTCTGAAGTTGTGAGATCAGTTTGATCCTCAGAGCAAAAATATGAACAGATGGAGAAGCACACTTCACTTTGCTACTACTTTATTAAAGAGTCTAGGTGTTTGTTAAAAAGGTGGTGAGAAAGCTGACAGTCACTGAACTCATTACTGTGGGGTGTGTGGGGGGGTGCATGTAGGAGCAAATGGAAATAGAAAATCAGATCTGGTGCTTTAGGCATTTAGTCTGCACTGACACGACGCATAGATCACTTTTATATTGAGCAAAGTAGTATACAGAAGAAGTGTTTCAAACCTGGGCTTGTAAACTAATCTGCTAAAATAATAATATGAATAATAGATTGGGTTTTTAATCAAGGATTTGGTTTTTGAATCTAGAAAATGATTACAAGAAGCCGGTGTTACATAATGCAGCTGCAGACTTAATAAATCAGTGGCTTGGTACCTTATTTTAGTTCCTGCTATCTAATTATTTTGCCTTTTAAATCTATATTGTTCTCTGCACAGCTTAGAATGATGTTTCTCAGAACATGATTTTAAATAAGGCCATGCATGAGATTTATGGTGTTTGTTTAAAAATAGGTCACTAACAGTAGGTCCTTTCAATTGCAAAAGTAACTGCTTACTTCCTATGAATTTTCAGTTGCATTGAGATAAATCCATCACCTTGCTGTACTGAAGCTGAAGTCTTATGGCTTCTGTTTACCTGTTTAACTCTCATGTTATCATTGCTTCAGCACTTAAGGTTTTTTTTTTATAGAAACTACCTACTGCTCTAAAATCCAGTGAGCTATAATATTCCTTTAGTTAATTCAGCTGCTTTTTTGCACATGCGCACACACACACACACACACAGACACACTGATGATATATAGAGAGCATTCCCAGGAATAGCATGCAACACAAATGCCTGTAAAAATTATACTCCTCTTGGCATCCGGTGCCACTGCAGCAGAAAGTGAATCCCACAGCCCAAGTCCCAGAAGTGCTTCTAGTCAAGAGCTGTGATTGCAAGCATATGTACTTCACATGCAGGGTAAGGTTCGCAGCCAGGTCAGCTACGGAGGAAGCATATGTTTGTGGCATGTTATAGGTACTATTTTTAAAACCACTTGGGCAGATTTTAACACTTATGTAGAGCAGATATAACATTCTTGAAGCATTCTTGCTGCTCTGAAGACCAAAATAAGGCAGGGGTCGGCAATGTTTTTGGACAGAGTGCCAGAAACAACCCCAACCTCAACTTGCAAAATGTTGGTGTGCTGGGGGCAGATGGCAGGGGACCTGCAAAGGACCCATTCCTTGTTGTGGCAGTGCGGTCCTGGCCACTTCTTTGCTATCTGTTCCAAGGCTTTCATGTGCCACACTCTGGAACAAATTTTGGGGGTTGCCTACCCCTGGCTTAAGGTGTAGGTCAGAAAAAGATAGGATTGACTGTCTAGAATTTGAAAGGATCTTCTTCTATTTTAGTGTAGCTTTTCCCCTTGTTTAAACAACATAATTAATGCTACTAAGAAATATGTAGGACATGTAGGACATTTTATGAAACAACATGGAAACGGGAAACGAGCATAGTTAGGGGAACAATTGTAAACAGGTGTAAACCAGCATAGTATTTTGCCTTTAAATTTAACAAAATCCTCCTTTGTCTTCAAGATTATAGTATGTTGTTGTACATAACAAATCTGTTGCGGCCTCTCAAGATTTTAGGATAATTCCTACCTGGAATTTGTAATCCTGTCAAATGCCAATAAACCCTTAGATGGCCCCAAGCGCTCAAGTGAAATATGTGGCACACAATGACTTTAACTTCCCAGTCATGATGCATGTTCTTCAGGAATAACATTGAAGGTTTTTTTCCTAAGAGTCTACTGGCCTTCATACCATTTGCACATTTTTTTAACAATAACGTTTTATACCTGCGATATATAAGGTTTTCAGTTGGTGGATCCCTAAGTGCTTTGCTGGGGTCTTCAGAGATTTAATTAATGTTTACAAAGTAAGCAAGTGTTGTTATACCAGTTATGAAGATAAGTAAACTGAGGCTAGAGAGTCTAAGGGTGGTATTCCACATTGCCTTCAAGGACTTCTGGAAATGTCTTTCTTGGTGGTGTGCTCAGGGCTGTACAAGAGGGCCCACTGCAACTGCTCAAGGTAGCGGGAAGTTGTGGGTACTTGCTGTGGCCCAGTAGTAATCATACATTATATATTCCCCTCTGAGCTGCTTGATCCACGTAGAAGGTGAGCCCGATATAACTGTCAGCTCCTGAGGAGGTGAATGTGGCTCGAGTTGTAAAAACCTGGAATAAGTTGTGGAGGGTCCCGGTATAGTTCGCAGTGCGTTGCCTAAAAGGGCAACTAATAATCTAATACAAAGGATTTTTATATAATCAAACCACTTGGTCTGATTCTAAAAACTATGTGGATTTAGGAACCCAAGTTTAGACGGACTTTATTAGAGAACTCTTGAACAATACATACGCATTTTTTTTCATCCCATCCCTAATGACTAAATATGAAAGAAGTTTATTGTTTAAATGACGGCAGACAGGGTGTGCTTATTGTCTAGGGGGCAAAAAACCTTCTAAGTATAGGTTTGTTACTAACTTTTGTTCTCTAATTATCATCCATTCGTAACTCTAGCTTGGATGTAGCACTGTTTTAGATGTGTTGTTATCTGTATGCTAAGTTTGGTTCATACATGTGCTGCCATTCTCATGTCCCACTGACAACGCGGTGAATAGAAATTTAGGTAAATATGTGACAGCAGCATGGAGGAAAGTGCTCGTATGTCTCCGGTAAGTTAATCAGCTTTTGATACCTGAAAACTAACTGTAACACAGCCCACAAGACTGATGGCACAATGCTGCAGTAAATTGTTTCTTAGCAGGAAATCTACAGTAGCAGTGTAATTTGGACAATGGAGCGTTTGACAGCTAACCCATCAAGAGCAGTGCACCCTGGGGAAGCAGCTCAGTTTCAGTTTTACATTCAGCCAAGCATTGATGAAGCAGTGGCTAAATAGGAGAATCATTTTCCAATCAAATAACAGAATGGCAATTCATTCCATTGCCAAAAGGGTCCCCGTCAGATACCACTCTGTCTGAGGGCCACGCAGCTGGCATGCTTATTCAAGACCGCCCTGTGCTTGACTAGTTATTCTGTATGCATCAGATACTGTAGCCCTTTTTCCTGTGACCAAGGAATTCGTGAAGATGATGAAAAGATTTATTTTTATGTGATATCTGCAGATTCATTAGTTCAAGGGGGCATGTTGACAGGCGCAGTGAAAACATTATGGGGTCCGTGCAGATGGGCAAAGATCTTGCCTGTGTTTGATACAGAAAGACAATGATGAGACAAAGACTATGTATACGCAGACTGACCTGGTTAATCAGTGTTTGGTTCATCCAGATGTCTGGATATCCAGATAGCTTAAACAATTTTATGGGTGTACCGTTGACGGCTTAATCTTAAAGTTTAATAAGTGATCAGGATTATCCTTATATTTCTTTTGAATAAACACATGATCTCTGAACAATACACAATGAGGAGAGGAAGAATGCTGCAGCATTTCTCTTGGAGAAGGTGGGAAGCTCCTAGAAATACACATTTAAACCTTATATTTTTAAGGAAATAAATGTTATGATGTCTAACCTGTCTATATAATGAAGGCATATAGCAAAAATACTTGCCTCATTTTTGTATCCCTTTACATGAATCACCCAACTTTTCCTTCTCTCTCAATAATTTTTTGTGCTTTCCATTGCTGCACCGCCATATTGTTTACCTCCAGGATGAGCTAGGAATTTTTTTAAAGAATGCATTATTTCCCAAATATAGATCATTTACAGTCTGCGATGTGATAGCCCAGCAATTCATGACCAGTCAGAGCATTTAATCTTCTTGCTGTCCAGCTACAGCTTCAGCAGACTTCTGAGCTTCTCCTAATAGTACTAAAGTTTCATAGCAAGCTACCGACACTTTTACCTAATCTTACATTTGCTTCAACAGCCATAAATTTTTAGGTCAATTGGATTAAAAGTTCTTCTTGCACTTGCAATGACATAAATTGCAAATATTTCTACTGATGTTAATAGCACTATTTTGAATTTATATCTTTGAAAATGAGAATAGAATTTGGCCTATTATGTATGTACATGCACTATTTTTTAAATCCTTCATTAGCAGGTTATGTATTACT
This sequence comes from Caiman crocodilus, assembly GCA_030014935.1. NCBI lineage: Eukaryota > Metazoa > Chordata > Crocodylia > Alligatoridae > Caiman > Caiman crocodilus. Next base: position 67,248,000 of record JAGPOW010001338.1, read on the forward strand.
GACATCTTTGAGGCAATGTGTTCCAGGATGATTAGGATTCAGACTTCACAGCTGAACACCCAACTAAACCATAGTCTTTTAAATAGAAGCACTTATTTATTTATTTACCTATTTAGTACAGTGGCTGTGTTACTTTACAGTTAAACCGTTCTTGTGAACTGGTCATTAAAGCCTCCAAACTGTCTTTATTTTCCACATCCCAAAGTGCAAATTGTGTTCAGTGTTAAAACATGCAACTGTTTTGGACCTGATTTCTTTTAGGAGCTGTGAACCAGCAGGATGGATTTCTGAATTTATTTTTAAATTTCTGTTTCACTCTCGACTGTGTCTGTGGGAAGCAAGTTTTCTCTAGAAATGAGGCTCAAATCAAAATCTACAAATATGGATCCGGCATACTTGAGAGGGTTGGTTCAGATGACCCCTGAGGTCTGTGCCAACCAGGGTTGCCAACTGTCCATAAATTTTTTGGACAGCCTGTAACAAAATCAATGGCTAGAAGCACTTGTCCATAAAAATATTTAAATGCCTGTCAAATTTGCAGGTGGTTTGCAACCCTGCTCCCCCTGCTGCTGCCTCCTGGGACCTCGGGGTGTTTCCAGGAATGCTTCGGGTATTGTGTGCATGGAAGGGGGGTTTCCTTCTTGCTTGCTCAAGGAGCGGGGGCAGGGAAAGTGTCCCGAACACAGAGGGTGAGGCTTGAAGTGTCCCAATCCGGCGCTGAAGTTACCCCATCACTCGTGTCTACCTTGTGGAGCGCACGTGCTCACTGTCCAATCTCCTGCCTCTCTTCAGCTTCTTCTGCAGAGTTTTGTAGGAGCAATGGGGGGGGGGTCAACCTGTTGCTGCAGCAGGTCAGGGAGCAGCAGCTGCAGCAAAGCGGGGGAGAGGGTGGGGAAGGCTTCTCACAGCACATTTATGGCAGCAGCAGGCTTTTCTCTTCCATCACCTGCAAGGGGAGGAGTGGTCAGGAGACCCTTTGCACCTCATCCCCTCACTTTGGGGGAGTGTGCGGTGACTGGCAAAGGTGGTGCACTGCATGGGAGAGGCATGGAGCAGATCTCTGCCTTTCCTGCTCCCTTGACTGATAGGGGAAGCTTGTTTGGGGGAGAGCAGCTAGTGCCTGCAGCTGTTTCTATAGCAAATGAACACGTAGGCAGGTGATTACCAGTTAGATTCATTGAGAAAGTTGTGTCTCTGTGAGTTTAACCCTGGATCTTCCTGCCCCCACTGTCCTGTGCCCAGGGATGCTTTAGCTGTCATGGCTAGAGGAAGGATTTTGCTTTACAAAAACACAGCCAGAAAATAGGTGCGACGGGAAATACTATGAATGGCTGTATTTAATGATGCTGGGAATTAAAAAAAAATATATATTAAAAGTCTGTGGCTTCTGGGGGTGTAGGAGTTTAAAGTATACAAGTAAAGTGTGTATATACGTTCTACTTCACAGATTAGCTCCACGTCCTCCCGAAATGCCATTCCTCTCTCCTTCCCCTGCCCAGCTGGCTGCTCTGGTTTCTGTCCCCTGCCCTGTGCCCC
>JAGPOW010001338.1:67259267-67271722 GCA_030014935.1 Caiman crocodilus
GCTCCTACCTTGGGCATCTTCAAGAGTAGATTAGATAGGTACTTGGCTGAGGTCCTGTGACCCTGGCACTCGTTCCTGCCATTGGCGGGGGGTCAGACTTGATGGCCTGCTTGAGGCCCCTTCTGACTATGATACTATGATACACACACACACACACACACACACACACACACACACACACACACTAGCTAATTGCCCATCAAGAATGACAGATTTCAGGAAGTGTTAACATGCCCCCCGCTACACCCCACTCACCCTTCAGGGCCAGCCATGTAAAGACTCCCACCGCCTCCGCCTCCAACGCGGGGGACTCCTCCCCTCACCCACCTCATCCTCACAGTGGGGCTTCCCTGCATCTCCCCTCCCTCCCCACTGCCTCCCCCTCCCTGCCAGCTGTTGTTGGGGCTCCCTTCCTGCTCCCCTTCCTCCCTCCCCACTACCCAGCCCTGACAACAGCCGCCACTGGGACCCCCCTGCTTCACCTCTCCCTGTCCACTGCCTCCCCCTCCCTGCCAGCTGTTCTGGGAGGTGCTGCCACCATGACCTCGGCTTCGCCCTCGCTTCACCCTTAGGCAGTGAGGCAGGGGGAGCCCCACTGCTTGGGTGGCTGGGGCATGTTCGCCACTGCCACAAACTTCTGCAGCAGTGGCTCAAACTTGGGCCCATGCGACCCAGGCTCGCACAGCCAATTGCCGCCCACCCTCTCGGCAGCGCATGTGCAGTTGACCAAAAGCATTACGGACAGACACACAGGCAGACATATGGACAGACAGCTTAAACCCTTTATTATATTAAAATGTTACTGAGGCTTAGTGGGAATTCTAGTCGTAATTTATGCCTGAAGTAGCTGTGGGTTCCTTGCAGAAGGCAGAGCAGGGTGGCATCTTAAAGACCAGCTTTTTCAGAAAGACATACATTTTCATAGGCTACAGCCTACTTCAGATTATATAAATATGGTTATCCTTCTACAAATTTTGGCATTTTTCAATATAGCTCCAAATTTTCAATTAGCTCCAAAATGGAACAAATAGCTAATACGTATTTATCTAATGCTTGTCTTGTCTGTGTCGTGTACCATGTGTAAAATAAATTGTTCCTGAGGGCAGAATACATTAGGATGAAGAGGGGAGTCTTGCCCTGTGTTAAAAGGACATGTGAGAAGCTACAGTTTCTTTGAACCTAAATGTTGCCTGCCAGAAGTGAATATAGCATCCATTATAGTGTAGAGGTTTGTCATGTTAGCGATAATGTTCTGTTGTTTTGCTTCATGTAGGCCTCAAAAATATGGAAGCCAAATACTTAAAAAGCAGCTGTTCTTCTAAATGTATTAATCAATTTACTTTAGGTAATGTAGCCTATAAAATTTTAATTTTGGATTAAATAAACCGTATCCTTCAGCATGACTATTGCACCTTGACATTCAAAAGATGAAATATGGGCACATTTAGTGAATTTCTTCTTCGGGATGCTCCAGTAGAGAAGGGTCAATAGTTTCCTAATGAAAGCAGTCAATAGCAATTTCTCTTAGTAAGCACAAAGAAATTAGCATTAAACAACAGGCATCAGTGGCTCGTGTTTTGTGCAATTATGTGGTCGGATTGCTACATGCTTTAGGAAATAGTTCTAGCAGGGGAAGGTATTGGCTAGTCAATTGATAGGAAAGTGTTTAATTATACTGCCGCTAGTTAAGGGTGTAGTGTCAAAAAAAGGAGTGCAGACAACTTGACAACAAGCATACAAATATTTATGTCTGTGTTTTCACACACAGGTATGATTTCTACAGTACTGAAATTTTGCATTTGAATTCTGAAGGTGTGAAACTGAACAGATGTTTTGCAATGCTAGGATGAGATTGAACCCCTAACCCCTCAGGAGCGAGTTATTTCGCAAGTGCAAAGCTCACCTTAAAAACTTGGCAACTCTGTCTCAGACAGACTGATCAGGCTACAGCAGGGGGTTTTTTTTACACTTCTGCAGGGACCAGATCCTCAGGCAGGGGTAAATAAATGTTGTTCTACTGATGGTAACTGAACTATCCTGTTTAAAGTAGTTGGATTTTGCCCTGCTATCTGCAACGAACGGCATTCTTAGAATACTGCCATCCTGATGGAGAGCTAGCTAGAGAAATAACCGAAGCAATTTTCCCCTGTCAGAGGAATATTACACTTGGGAAGTCAGATCCAGGTCCCACTGAAGTAAATGACATTCTTTTCATTGATTTAGAGAATTTCTGGTTCAGGCCCTAAGATGATACAGTAGTGTTTTTCAGGGCAAAATACAGGTAGTTGCAGAAGCTGAAATTCAGAAAGTATTCAACCTTTCCAGACTGTGGGGTTTTTTTAAGTTTTACAAATCCTAATTAAAGTATGTGAAGCAATCTATTAAACAGAGAAAGGTCACCTGTGTGATGTATAACATTTTAATAAAGGCCCATAAAAAAACCAAAATAGAAAAATCAATGAACACCTGCTAGCTCTTGCTTACTCGTGTTTATTTTGGCATCAAATTAACTTTTGACTTACAATGCAGTGTCAGGTGTAGTGCTCGCACGTGAGAGATTGGAATTCGAAAGTTTTCATTATTTTGTGTATGAAACATAAACAGCTTCGTAGGTGTCCTTTAATTTTTAATCCCTACAACTTGTTTCTTTTAAACCTTTTCTCTACCCCATAGACAAAATCTTCCGAGAAAGCCCTGTGTCACCCATTTGTCAGTTGGCAAAATCTATACTATATTGATTTGAAATAGGCCGGGAACAGAACTACTGGTGTACCGGAGAATGAACTAGCTTTTAAATACACTTGAGGTGAGATATTGTCAGGAGCCCTTCATTCAGCTAGAGTTCAGAGCATTTCTTCATGGGATCAGAACAAGAACAAGAAAAAAGAAAACTGGCACATAGAAAAACATTCAAAATCTTACAAATGAGTCTTTTTCAAGATGGAAGGACATTTATGAATATCACTTGGTGATCTTGGTAGTTTTTTCATTTTAGTTTGTCTAGCGTGGGTAGAAATTAGAGCGTTGTCATTCCTGGGGATACAATGACCATCTAGGAATTGGCATCCCTTCATTTGTCCACAGAACAAGGCCAACCTGGGTAGTCCGCAGAACAAATGCACCATAGTGTTAGCTTGTCCCTCTGGCTTGCCACCAACGTACTTCATTTCTAGGCTGGAGGAGATATTTTTAAGAGTGAGTGGATGGGTTTCAATATCATTTGAAGTTTATTGGTGAAAAGCTCTGGAATATACGTCTGCCAAAATAGCAGTAGGGCTGTTGAAACTTAATTGTACCTGTTGTTTTGTGTAAAACATGACATAAACCCAAATAGCTGTAGTTTTTTATACATGTGGTTAGATGGTGTGTTTCTGGGAAGTGTTTTGAAATTCACTGGAGGTAATCTAGAGAGCATTTGCTTCCTGTCCGGGTCACCAAGCTTGTCACCAAAAAGTTTGTTGTTAGATTAGAATTCATGTGCACCAAAAACCCTTATACAATTGTGAGCCAAAATCAGAAACTTGCTCGGAGGCATTAAGAAAGAGGTTCTGTCAATCCTCCTTACAAGAAGTTAGCATCAATTAAATATGTTTTAACTAAAAACTGTAAACTGCACCTGTATCACTGCCCGTTCCAAACGTGGAAAAGAACGTGTGTTTTCAGGTTTACTACTAATTTCAAACAAATGACTCTTGACTCAGTTGATGAAGAGCACACAATACTAAAGATAACCAAAATGCAGTATATAAATACCTAGATATATGGGTGTAAGCTACTAACAGAAAGCTATAAACCATACAAAAATGACCCCTTGCCAAAATAATCTACTTTAGCCCAAGTTGCTTAAGGGGAAAATATTCATTCTTGATCTTCCCATCTGCTTATTAAGAAAATTGAATTTTTGGGGAGAAGATCGGGGGATGGAATAAAACAGGGCAAACACAGTCTATGCTTGTTGTTGATCTAGATACCAACTGCACAGTCTATTGATTAGATATTAAATTGAAAGATGTATGAGATCATGAGGCTAATATCAATTGCGTGCGTTTCTTCTTGCTTGGATGGCTTAAAGATTAACCTATTGTCTAATAACATCTCAAGAAATTCTAAGTGTTGAACAATGTTAAAATAAACCCAAGAGGCAGCATAAATTTGGGATGAAGAGAGACTAGAAATTGCTTTTATTTGTATAATGCTGCGGTATTCAGTCAAGGTTTTTTTACAGTTACCAAGACCCATATATTTATGTGCTCACAACTTTAATGGGCAAAGTAGAGCAACACTTATGTATGATGTGTGTGATGTACTTTCAGAGCAGTTGTTTGATGAATACAGAAATTCAGAGACATGGGTAGGCTCTGAAGCGCTGATTTTATTCTTGATAGCCTACTGATTCATCCAGCAAAAGAAACTGTGAGGGCAAAATTCTTCTGACTGATTCATTCTGCAGGTCTTTAATTCACAGGGCACATTTCTATTACATATTCTGCTCTCATTTTCTGCTGATATTAATGAAAGCTCTGTGCAAAGGACTCTGCCATGGAGATCTACTCTGGCTAAACAGAGAGAATTTTCTTTTAGTCAGTCATGATTTTATGAATAATAAGACAGAAAATGAATAAAGCCCATGCTTCTCATGGTACTCTTGCGGTGATCTAGTTCAAAACCAGTTCAACCAGAGTTAGGTTCAAAACCATGCTCTGGGCTATGGAGTACTAAGGAAAATGGCGTTTTCGTGATTCCTGGAGACGCACCTTGCCTGTCTCCTCCTGCGCCGTGTGCCCTGTCCATGACAGCTTCAGGAAGCGTGAGCAGAGCTAGAAACATAGGTTCCTATTATCAAAGCAGTAAATGAATACCTGTTAACAGCATTGCTTATTTCTATTTTATCACTGAGCCTAAGGCCTCTAGCTACTTAATCTTTAAATGTCACGTAATGTATAACTTCTGGTATCACTTCAATTTTAGATGCAGGAATCTAAAGGGTGAGCTGCTGCAGCTCCTCCTGGAGCAGTATGAGTTTGGTTGCTGTTGCTGAGGCCCGGGCTCACTGCACGCTGGTGCAATACACTGATCAGTGTGGACGCCCTGAAGCTACTCCTGGTGTCCTGTTTGCACCCCCTCCCCTGACATATGCTTTTGGGCTCTGGGTTATGCCTCCATTTGGCCTTAGGGAATGCGTTTCACTCACCTTGCTCACCCCTACCCCTCGCAGATAGACTACAGGGCATGGGGCCCCCTGTGCCTGGGCTGCACAGAGAGATTTCTGCTGAGGAAAAGACTCCTGGGTGTGGGGAGAGGGCCCTACCAGCACCCCCTCTAAGTCAGCACCTGGGGCTGGTGCCCCCTTGCCCTGCCCTAGTTATACTCCTGCCTAGGACCTCTCCTTTCTAGGCCAGCTACCACCTCAGCGAGCTTCTGGCTTGCTCTCTTCCCCCTTGACCCATGTATTTCCTTCTTGCGGCTGCTCAGGGCCTGGGTAATGGCTGATCTGGGGTATGGCAGCTACTGTTGTGCTTAATACAGGTTTAAACCTCCTCTAAGTGAGAGGGGGTCTGTAATCCAGGTGGTCTGACTTCCCAGGCGAGTGCCCTAGCCACTCAGTCTCTGGGGCTGGGAACAAGGAGAAATCTATGCCCCCTGTTTCTGAAACTAAATCCAGTAGTCATGCATTTTGAGTTTCTACAGCTACTGCATATCCCCCAAAGTGCTTGTATGCTGTACACCTATGTAGCTGACCATGTGTACAAGGCTACAGCCCCAGAAATAGAATTAGTCTGGGTGTATAAGTGCCAGAAATGCACTTTGTAGGGCACAAAGAAGGGAACAGAATGCCACGCTTTGTCCTTACTCAGGCTACTTCTGAATACAGGGGATACATATAAGGAATTCCCATCATATTCAAAGTCATGATCCACCTGTCTGACACATCATTATGCTGAATTTATTTATTATTGTGATATCATCGCAGAAGGGACACAGCTGTGAGAGAAATTGTGGTAACTATACTACAGCGCCCCCTCAAATTTCCTGACAAGTTTGATATATTCAGAACACAGCATACTTTACAGCTAGGATATTCAGATGCTATATAATGATGTGTGATTTCAAAATTGTGCCATAACCGCCAGCCCACTCACCCCTACCCCGACAAGTGAAGATGCCTGTGTTACATAGAAATTCATCCAAGCACCTGGCTTGTGTTCATTTCTGAACACCTCTCAATCTACTCTACTTACTCTGGGGCAAAAGGCCTGACAATAACATGCATTCACTGCAGGAGTCTCAAATCATTGCAGAAATACTCGCAGTCCCTGGTGCAGCCTCAATTGCTATTAGAACAAGCCACCAAAAAGTTCCAGTCTTAAATGCAACTGGAGCAATAGTGACTGTTACTAACGTGTAATGCTGTGATCACATGAAGGCTGCTTTCCTGCTTCTCTCTCCTCTTCTCCAATTATGTTAAAATGAAACAAGAACTGTCCTCCACGCAGACACTAGAAAGATAAATAATAGGCAGCTCACAAAATATGCTGGTATTATTCTGTTGATATTGACTGGCAGTACCAGGATGTTGCAGAATTCATTATCCTTAGTAGACAGCTGATCATCGGTGACAGCCCTAATAATGTTTATGTCATAAGACAGGCAAAGAAATACCACAAATGGATCAGACACATATATAAGTGCTTTGAAAACAAATCTGTTAATAGAAGGAGAAGAGCAAATTGGCAGGAAGATGTGGTTTATTGAATGGAGATCTCTTTTCCCAGTTTTTAATTCTCTTTTTAATTGGGATACTCCCTCTCTGGAGAACCGCGTTCAGAAGTTTGCAGAGAGAAATACTTTATTAATACGAACTATGATAATACGTTTTGCCTAAGTGAGGATTGAGGTCAGAGAGCAGGATTTGATTCAGGTCAGTAGTGGTTGAAGGTTGCTATGCAGCTGGTGGCTGCTTGGAATTTTTTTATATACATAGTGCCATAGAGGAGTGTGTTGCAATTTATAAGCAAATGAGATCGCAAGGTCATTGCCCCAGGGGCATAAAATCTAAGGGCCAAATTTGATCCTACAACAGTTATTTTTGTGTAGGGGACTGGAAATACCGCAATTTTCTGCTCAGTGGGGTTCTTCCATCAGGTTGGAGTGTCAGTGAACTGGAAGGATTCTGCCCTCTTGGCCCTTGACCCCTGAAGATCCACGTGGGCGTTGTTGTAGCAGGAAGCATCAAGGCACGCTTATGCAGAGGCACTTTGCTTTCTACCATTTCTAATCATCAAAGCTGGAGGGTTACTCATTTGAGTACGGCTTTGCAAAAATGGATATTTGTTCAGGATCTCAGAAGGGTGTTAAAGCTGTATGCCAATCGGAAATGGTATTATCACAGCAATAACATGGGAAAAAAGGAAAGACAAAGAAAGAAAAGCCTAAAATCAAGAGGAATGTTATAGTTTTAACTGGTGAGAGAATAAGGCAAAAAAAAGTAAATATCATGAGGCAAGCGATACCAAACAGTGGGCTCAGTTCTGCTTTCATTGGTATCAATGGGATTTTCAAACCAATGTCCATGGAAATAAGACCGAGTTCAATATATACAAGACACAAGAGCTAGTATTTGGTGTGAATATTAGTCCTAAAATAATTTGCTTCACTAGAAGTAGTTTAACAAAGTGTAATCTTTTTTTGGATGTGGATGAGGAGGGGGGGAAGAAGGAAGGGGCTAAATTATATACAAAAATCTATTTTTTTCCCCCAAGATTGACAATAAACACAGAATCATGCAGTAATGAGATGCTGTCCTCATTACTGCAGAATCATGCAGTAATGATTGCTAATGCACAAGCTCATATATTAGGGCAAATTGAAAAAGAATGGAAAAAATATATAGGGGATATGGAGCATTGGCCTCTTGGCTAACGGTCCATGTCTGGCCCAAGGTAAGCCAAAGGAAAATTGTCACCAACATTACCCTCTGAAAAATATTTGATAGCCTTTGTGGAATGAATGTGTTGTCTCAGTGTCATTTCCAATGGATGCTTACCCACTGCACAGAATCAGCGTCTAAACTGGCAATATTTGCAGTGTTAGCACTGAGGCCAAATGTTAAATTGGTGCAGAGACATAGGCTGAGATTTTAAATAAAAATCTAGTGGGGTTAGACTGGTTGATTTTAATGGAAGGTCTGGGTCTGAGTCACCTAGGATGCTTTGAAACCTTCAGTCAGAAGGGCATATACCTCTGGAAATGTTCCATCCAGTTAGTAGCTAAGGATGGTCTAGTAAATAGGTCATTTCAGTGAGGCCCCCAGAGACAAGGTTTTATTTCTGGATCAGTTGCAGACTTTCTGGTTTTAAACAAAGTCTTCAATCTTCTCTGTGCCTCTGTGAGAGAGAATCGTTGAAACAGGCACATTGGGAAGATAAAACCTAGTAGTGACTGTTAGATGCTTGGGCTGTCCAGCGGACAGCGTTGTATGACAACACGGAGAAGCATCGCTGCACCCTGGGTGGAAGGGGATTATTCTGCTGCACTGAATGTGCCTGTTTCATGGATAAAGAGAGGATTCTGGAGTCATCAAACTGATGCTTTTGGTAGTATTTTGTTTATACTAAAAAGAAGGGAATAATGATGGTGTTAAGGGAACAATTGTTGGCAAGCTTCTAAGAGGATATTAAAAATAACAAATAAGAGGAATATTACAATAAAACGAAAGAGTATTTCTCGACATTGTTCTTTCAACAGGAACTAAGCTAGAAAGTAATTATCACCGTAGATGACTGCTATGATCTGCACTGCAATAATTTATGGTTGGATCAGTTTTCACACTCATCATCAACTTGTTTAAGGACTTAGCATTTACAGTGCATTTTTTAAACCCAAAGTACAGCTTCATATTCATGATTACCTTAATTAATGATTCTGTTCCATGACGTGGGGTTCAGCAGAACAGTTATTGCCTGAGCCTTCTCTGCTTGAGCAGTGAAGAACAAGTTGCTGTACATGACAGCATTTCATCTCTGTATGGCTAGGGACAGTAATGCATGAGCTGCAGGTGAAGGCATTAATCTCCTTAGCTATCCAGAAATGAACTGTCATGTACAGCAACTTGTTCTTTGCTGCCGCTCCTACATCTTCCCCTCCTCTTGCTCCTAGGATTCCTTTCGTATACATTAAACACATACTTGTGGGATTGACATTTTCCATTTGAGAGTTGCTTAGTGGCTCTTTCTGTACTGGCAGGGGCATATTAAGACTGAATGTAGCTGCGTGTTGCAGTCTGGGGGAAACCAACAGTGGGTGGTTTTGTGATACAGCTAGTTGCTTTTGATGCAGTAAGAACAGATATGTCACAGATCCGAGGCATTCCCCAGCCAGTTGCTCAGGTCATGTCGCCTGGGGGAAACTATGTGGAGGGTGTTCCTGATGGCAAAGAACTTGTCACGTATTTGCATATTATATATACTTCAGCTGTCTTTGGGCTGGAGATATTACATTCAGGAAAGTATCCCATTATAATCTTTGTCAAGCCGATTGGTCAATTTCCAGGTAAATGAGTTCTTTTCAAAGCCACCGTGAAGGCTTCACTTGTGTCTTCCCTGGTTTCGGATCACCTTTGTTCAGGTTTTAGGATACTACAGTGTGTGCGAATGAGAGAGAGTACGTTCAGGAAGCCAGCCACTCAAAACCTCCATTCACAAGGGAACAATAGGTCAATTCCTGTTTAACTTTAGCATTTCGGAAAGATTCCCAGCATGATGCCATAGCATTATAAATCGGCACCTACCAAAATCATGATTGCAGAGATTTTGTGAAATCTGTCATAACCCACAAAAGCTGCAAAATAAATATACCCGGGGGGGGGAGAAAACTTACCGAAAATAAAATGATGGCTCCTTGGGGCATGGGGGAGGGCTGCCACCACCACCACCACCTCCAGGCAGCCCTTGCAGCCAATCGGTGATGAAGGGCAGCCAATCAGAGGTGTGGGAGGCCCACCACACTCCGCCCATGAAATGGCTGTGGGCCCCATGATCTGCCCATGAAATTAGTGGGAGATCACCCTAAAGTTGACGGGTCCCTAATAATAAGAAAACAATATACTTGGCTGTGTGCCTTTCAGTGTGGACGGGGTTCTGTTAATATATATTATACTTTATTAAGTGATGCAGTGGGAAAGGGCATACCCGGCTGACAGAGAGATTGCTTATTAATAGGAATACTACCGCTCAACTTCCTGAGGCAAAATGCTGAGTGCTCTGCTCTTACCGTACCGGTTTCTAGCTGCACTACAACGTATCTTGGCATCAGCTTATACTATGGGGGGAATTGAACCAAAATACTCCCTTTGCCTTAAGTATTAACGGCAAGCATGTGTGGTTTCTTGCATACAGTGCATGCTAATTACTAAATCAAATGCACAGCTGCTGTTTTAATTTAGGTATTAATTTGCTTGTACACTATGATTTTTGCCACTTAAAATGAAGTGTGGTTCAGAGTGTAAAATCAAACTGTTGTCAGTGACCTTTTTTGGTGTAAAACTTTCAGTGGATAATAATTAATGTTATCCACGTCGTGCCCCTTCTGGCCCAGCACTTGCACTGTCACAGGTATGTGAGCTTTTACACATGTTCAATTTAATACTACTGTACACTGCTACCCTGCATCTGCTGAATGTGACCAGCTAAGCTCACATTAGTTTTGTGCTGTTCAAGCCTGTTTTTGCCAATAGACCTGGCAGAAAAGCTGCCCAAAAGGATTGAGTATAAATCAGGATCAAGTTCATGTGAGTCAGTAACATTTTATGTTGGTGCAGCTGTGGTTGAAAAGATTAGAATTAGACTTTTTGTTTGATATTTTTGAACGTCATAGAAGCACATAGGGCAAATCAGGATATTACTTGTTGGCTACTGCATTAGGGGCACATCCCTAATCATTACCTTGTTTCTTTTATAGATTGTATATCTTCATTCCACTTCCACAATGTAGAAAGATTTCTAAGTAAGTAGCATCTGAAACAGAAGGGAGAAGGGAAAACAGAGGTAGATTTTATGAGAAGAAAGATAAGGAATGGAAAGGATGGCATAAAAGAGAGCAAATTTAAAAAAGGGGGCGAGGGGAGAGTTGGGGAAAGTAAAAATAATCAGAAAGTAGAAAAAGCAGGAAGAGATAAGAGAACAGGCCTGGAAGAGAAAGGAAATAGGGTTGAGTAAAGAAAAAGAGACAGTAAGAGGAGAATGAAAGAAAGATGGGAAAACAAGAAGAGAAAGAAATGAGAGAAGCCTGTCAGGCTGGCTAGCTCTGAGTGGATTGTTTTAAATAAAGAGTTTTTCTTGCTTATCAGGCATATTTATCCAGTCTTTGTGTGTCAGGTAAAATTTCACTCACCAGTTTGGATCAAATTTGCTGATGAGATAATAGGAAAAATACCCATGATTTATTCTTAAATCAGCAAGACAAAATTGTCTCAGTACTCATGTAATGCTGCAGCTTAGCTCTGACCTACTGGGAAGCAAGGAAAAAATGAACAAGGACTGAGCACTTCAGAACAAGTCTAATCAAACCCTTGAATTAATTAGATTTCTGTCATTCCTCTTCTACATTTATTTTTCTTTTATTTTCTTATCATTTAAGTCCCTGCATTGCTTTTTCTCATGCCAGTCCACAGTTCAGAAAAACAAGGGTAACCCATTCCTTTCTGTTATGGAGACAACTGAAACTCAGAAATGTTGGAAGTTTGGATCGGATCAAGACTCAAGCTGAGGCAATTTGTCTTGTCTAAGCACCATGTTTTCAAAATGTGGGCTATAATTTGCAGGCGTGCAGTAGTGAACAATTGCTCATTTGCAGACACATTGGAGACAACTAGAAGCACAACTGGGTACGTGCATAAAATTTATGCATGCATCTACAGAGGCAAGTTTACAGCTGGATAAGAAATGTGTCCCTGGATGCTTCTGCAAATGCTTTCTAAATATCTGAGCTTGGCAAAACTAAGATTGACTTTTTGGAGTCCTGCTGCTAGATGCGGTCTAGCTAGAAGTACGTCAAGCAGCCTCTCTCTCTCATTTAACATGCTTGCATTCAGTTGCAACTAGTGAAACTGACATAAAATATCTCTATGTTGTTGCCATTGCCTGAACCCAAAACATCTTTTCTTTGAGTTTGGGGTTGCTTCTGGTTTTGATCCCATGGGGGTTCTCTCACCTAGTGATTGGAGCCCAAAACATAAAATCCTGTATTACTGTATTTGTGATAAGTGTCTGCATTAAGCTTAAGCTTTGCTTGGATTTGCCTGGTTCCAGATTTGGTCCAGCTGTGCCTGATTGCCCAGCTTCAAGATGTAACCTGGTATTCCCACAGAAATATTATCTGCTCTGTGTTTCATGAGCCTACAGCTCTCCTTGGCCTCTGATTGTCAGCTGTCACCTTCACATTAAGGGACAGCTACTCCT
>JAGPOW010001338.1:67272168-67308068 GCA_030014935.1 Caiman crocodilus
GCACACCCCTACTGTCCACACCCTGCTCCGCACCATGTTAAGGGCTGAAGTTTTTTCATGTTTATGTGCTATTAGGCAAGTCTGAGTATATAGGTAGTTTCTATGGAGGAGCAGATGCACAGTAAATGCTTGCCCTCTTTTACCTCATGGTAATGAATTTGTTCATGAACATATCCAAAGTATGGGGACCTCGTTCCTACCACTTGTTCAGTGCAAGCAGACATCTGTCTCAGCATCCCATCATCTATAGAATATTGAGGTTCTTGGATGAAAACGGTTATATAAAATATAGCATTGTTTATTAATTTATCCCTCTAGCAGTTGCAGATGTAGTAAATACGACAGTACAGACACGGCATTGTTGCTGCAGCATTTTGTTTAAGCAGTGCCTAGAGGCCCTGACTAGGACTGGGGCCCTGTCATCAACATCATTGTCAACAGATATAACAACAGATGGTCTCACTCTAAGGAGCTTAAATTAGAAGTAAACAGGGGAGACAAAGGAAAGATTTTTTAACTCCAATTTAGATGAGGAACTGAAGGACCAGTAAGTGGGTTGCAGAGCCAGGAACTGAACCCAGACTTAGTTTCTGAACGTGGACACATAAATGACCTAGTGTGAAGAAAAAAGGGGGCTGCTAGACAGTCACTGCTCTTACCTTACCATAAATGAAAACTAAACTATGGTGGCTTATTCCTCAGTTAAAGAGGGTTAGGAAGAAAAGATTGTATGTGCACAAATACCTGAAAAGTATCTGATAGGAAAACTAGGTATTGTGTACATACCATCTCTCCTTCCCCAACACAGAAGTGCTGGGGCTTTTCTCAGCTGCTTGAGCTCTACTCTTAGATTCTTCTTCTTGCTGTGAATGCCATCGGTGATTAATGCTGGTGACTGAGTTCTCATACAGACTACCTTTCCCTTGATTTTTCTCGATGCGGGCTTTGACCAAATGGGTTTATTGGTGGCCATGAGGTTATGTTGGAGAGTGCAGAAAGAGCCAGGGTGTGAAGTCGGAGTAAGGGTTTTTGGCTAAGAAATTGGGCTCTTTTTGTTTTGCTCTTAAATTTGTTTATTTGCTTTAGTTTTACATTTAGAGTCAGCAGCCATTTTACATAGATTGGAAGAGCTGTTTGTAAATCCTATATCACTGTTCCCTGAATCCATCTCTTTGCAGGGCTGTATCTTGTCAATGCCAACAACTCCTTTTTGAGCCAGCTTATACGTAAGACCCGCATGAGATAAAAAAGAGACTGCTGTACAAGAACTCTAGTTGAACCTTTGCATGGGGTGCGGGGTAAACATGAATCAGAAGTCCACTGGCAGAGGTTGCCCTCCTAGTTTTAAGTATTTTTAATGGAGTTTGAGAGTAACAAATCAGCAAACCTTAGCAAGGGGGAGTGGATGAAATTAGTCACTGCAGGGGGAAAATTTTAATCTGTAACCAAATACTGCTACGTATCAGGCTTTTTATGAACTTCTAAAATAGCTCCACGAATGTATATTGTTTCTGAAAGTCATGTGAGCTATATCGTACTGCACTATCCCACCGAGGGTCCTGAAATCAATCCATTGCTGTTTCCAGCTTTGGAAAAGGAGAGGGTCTTGATATCAATGAACTAGCTGTATTCTTCAAACATATAAATGGATTGTGAGAGAGAAGAATATGCCTCCTGCAAATAAACATCGTGGGTGAGTTATGTTATTTATGTCTCTTCAAATACACAAGTTGGGTTATTCATTTAGATCGTCGTATGTATTCTCACCATTCACGTCTTCCATTTCTCCCCATAGATTTGGGGTGTTTTTATATGAAAACATTGGATGCATGCTTCTCCTCCTTCCTTTTTCATAAGCTTTGAAAGCCACAGACTGATTCCAAGTCTGCCTAAAGGTCTTCTGTAGTTGCAAAATCAATTGGTAGTAAAAATAAATAAAGAATAACTCAACCATATTTCTGATTCGAGGCTGTAGTCCATAATTTCGCTCTAGTTGCCTAAGTGCCTAGATGTCTAATTCAATAAAAAAATACTTATCATTTTTTAAGATTCCTCCCTCCCACCCCCAACGAGTCTGGCAGACAGAAACTATTCCCCCTCATTCCGTTTAGAATTTAGCTAATGGATTTCTAATGCAATTTGGACTTCTGCTGGGATACATCAATCACAAAAGAATTTATGGTTCTTAAAAAACTGGCTGTGGATGATCAGATAACCAATGCAGGGCAAATAATGGTGGCCATTAAGATCCCAGGAAGAAAATAATGAATTAGTGTCTCCATGTAACACTTGTTCATAGGAAAGGCATAACTGTGTAGCCACCATTTTGACTTGTGGTATTAGCAGCGGTCTGCAGTGCACTTGGGTACTAGGACTGAAGTCCAATAGCGATATGCCCATTGGCCAAAAAAATGGCCAGGATTTTTGTGTGCTTTCTCCTTAATAATTGCTTCAGTTTTTTGTCTTGATTTCTTTGTTAAGACTTCTGCATATTGAAGGAGTCTAAATTCAAGAGTTGGTTTACTTTTTCACATTTAGAATGGGCTTGAGGACTATTTATCACATCATTTACATAGCCCCAGCCACCGTAGTATCTGATGGCTTCACATGACCCCTGCCCAGTAAAGACATCATCTTCACTTTGTACATGGGCTCCTGAATTATGATTTCCCTAATATCAAGATACATGCAAATCTATCATAAACAATGTTCCCTCTAAGGTGCGCGTGTGCGCAGCCACACACAACTAAAAAGTCTGGCCATGCACAGCCTTTTCAAGGCCACACACCAGGAGAGGAGCTGAATGTAAGCTCCAAGGGGAGGTGGGGGCAGACGTTTGGTGCAGGCTCCACCAGCTCTGGGGAACTGCTCTGCTCCCCCACTTCATGGCAGGGAGCGGGAAAGCACGTGGCATCAGGTCCGGGGAGTGGAGCACTTCCCCGGAGCCAGTGAAGTCTGCGCCAGCCCCCTGCCCCAGCCTCCGTCCTTGCCTTCCCACACCTCAGGGAGGAGCCACTACCTGCCCCGAGTGAGGCTTCACCAGCTCCAGGACACTGCTCTGCTCCCTGACACCATGTGCCTCCTCGCTTCCTAAGGTGATGCAGAGGAGCGGAGCAGTGTCCCAGAGCCGGCAGAGCCTCACTCAAGGCAGGCAGGGGCTCCTCCCTGAGATGTGGCAAGGCAGGGGTGGAGGCTGGGGTGGGAGGCTGGCGTGGGCTCTGCCAGCTCTGGGGAACTGCTCCACTCCCCAGCCCTGAAGTCATAGGGGAAGCTGGCTGAGCAAGTGCCAGCCCTCAGCTCCAGCCTCCAGCCACCAGCCTCAGCCTCTGGCCCCCAGCCTCCAGCTCCAGCCTCTGGCCCCCAGCCTCCAGCTTCAGCCCCCAGCCTCTCAGCTCCAGCCTCTTGGCTTCAGCCACCAGCCTCAATCTCTGGCCTCCAGCCTCCGGCTGCAGCCTCTGGCCCCCAGCCTCCTGGCTCCAGCCCCCAGCCCTAGCCTCCAGCCACTAGCCCCCAGCTCCAGCCTCTCAGCCCCAGCCTCCAGCCCCCAACCTCTTGGCTTGGACTCCCAGGCCCCAGCCCTCAGTCCCCTTCAGTAAGTATCCCACACTGGATCGACGCAGCACGCTCACAGACTGATGCGGCGTGCTCAGACCGCTTCTCTTTAGAGGGAACATTGATCATGAATCCAACTTCAGACTTATGAGACCAGTCTCATTGACACAGCATTCTGGGCACAGGCAAGTGTCCCAAGTTTTTCTGGGATTGACTGATTTTCCCCTAAGTAGATCACTATCCACTGCAAATAGCAGATTAAAGCAAGAGCTACACTGTCCCTCCAGACTTCAGTTATATTAATGAGGAAAAAAATTATTGTGAGGCTGCACACAGAAAAATACAGGGATTGAGTAGCAGAAACTTTCTGAGTGGAAATATATTGATGACTCTGTGAAGAATTTCTAAGGGTCAGGGTGAAATATCTTTATTTTTGGCAGAGTAAGATGACAAAACATATACCTCTAAAAGCTGTACGTTATCCATTAGTTGAACTATTAATACCATTTTGTTGCTGTTGATGCTGGCAGATCAACAGTAACAAAACTCATGGAATTAGACCAAAGCAAAAGTGCTACATAAATTTAAGGGTTCTCTGGCTTGGAGGATAATATGGAACTTCATTTAGTGTGCAGTTTCTCTTGATCACAGCCACTTCCATATAGTGAGATGCCAAACTACGTTCTGCTGCGAGGCATGATTTTACCACTGTGCCAGAAGTCCACATGTGCACAGATGTGAAGTGTGGCAGACTTATTTGAGCTCTGGATGAGTTCTAGGCTTGAGATTCTGCAGTTCCAATTGGTGGGGTCCATCCACCAATCAAGCAAGCCAGGGTAAGCAAGGTTACACTCTTTCCCAATGGGAGAGGGCAAGGAGCAGTCTGGACCTGATTCGAGACTGCGTCCTGCCAGGGGGTGGAGCCCCTGAAGTGTATAAAAGGAGAGCATGTTTGGCACACTGGGAGGAGAGAGCCACGGTGAGGAGAGAGGAGCTGCAGAGATGACCGTCCTTGGGACCCCACCTGAACCTCAATGGTGCGCGGATCGGCGCACGGTGATCAGGCTGCTCAAGGTGGCTTAAGCCTGCGAACCCAGCAAGCGGCTGGGTAGGTAGTGCATGGATTGGTGCACAGATTGACAGCCCTGGGAGCAGCTCAAGGCTGCTCAGGTCCCACCCGGTGGGCAGGTTGGTGCACAAAGAGCTGGCCATGGGGGCAGCTCAAGGCTGCTCAAATTAGCCCCATTTCTAGGATGAGTAGCCAGAGCCCTGCAGTGTGGCTCCACATTAAACTAAAAGAGTCCCGGTGCCCAGAGCAGGGCCCGGGAAAGGGAAAGACCCCTAGTGTACGGCTGGGGAACCCGAGCCAGTAAGGGCTCGGCTCCCATGGGAACCCCCTGAGCGCCAGTGTGGGGCACCAGGCCATTGAGAGGAGCCGGAGGCACCGCTGTAGAGAGGCCCTCATGGGACTGGCCATCAGAGAATTAGCCTTGGCTGCTTCAGAGCAGAAGTGTGAGTTGCTGGGGAAGTGGGTCCTGCAGGGGAGATGGGCTTGGGAGAGGATGGTCTGCAGCCTCCACCCTTTTCCATTGTGGGAGGGGGCATGTCCGCATCCAGGGTCCTCAAAGGAAAGGGGCTCCAGGGAATACCCTGTGGGGTGCTCAGTGCACCCCCATGTTTTGTGATTGTCGTTGTTTTTTACTGTAGAACATAATATAGTCATGGGTACTCCTTTAAAGAGTTTATATGGGGTTTAGCTGTCTTTATAGGCCATATATGTTTATTGCCTATTATTGGAACTTACCTGTATTGTTGCCTGTGTATGTCTATGGTATTGCTACCTCAACTTAGCTGAGTTTATTTAAGTCGATGCTCGTATGTGTTTATTGTGTTGATGCCTTGACTTACCTGTTCCAAAGTGTTAATGCTTATTCTGTGCACGGGGGTGAATTACTGCATATGCTGTGAATCACCTGGTTTATGTCTTTGCAGTCCCTCAAAGTGGTGCAATATATTGATTGCAGGTTATTGTATACAGTGTTACTTGATACTGTAAAATGTAATGTTTCTTATTCATATTTATTTATTGTAGCAGTACATTGGTATATAGGTAAGCTCTTTGTCGCAGCCTGAGCTCTGTAGAGAAGAGGGGGCTGCTCTGAAGTGGCAAGCCCCTCTCACAGCACTGTTGCCTGACCACCCCGTCCCTTGCACTGGCAGACAGGGCACCCCCTGGGTGTACCCAGGCTACATGAAGTATATAGTTCAAACTCCCACACTGCTTCTGCTCTGTGGGTATGTCTTGGAAAACTGTGTAAAAGGCCAAGATCACCACTTTGTTTTCTGGTGTTATTCAGTGTAACACATTTGTTTTGTTGATACAGCACTCAGATGAAAAACATGGATCTGAATTTCTAAAAGTACAGACAGAGTTAATTGTCCTCCGGTTCTGCCTGAGTTGTTTTCTTTGGAATATGCCTAAGAAATCTGTTTCCAGTGCATGTTGAGAGTCTATTTTGTATATTATAAAATGCATCCTACCTTCTAACCCCCAAGGTTAAGACAGGTCTTGTTAAAAGAGATTTTTTTGTATTTATAATAACAGGCACCTACTTTCATCTTCATGTAAATATGGGAGTCTGCATTCTAAGTGACAAAGTGTGCCTGAAGGGGACTTCAGAATGAATAGGTTTAACAAAAACTATTTTAGCCTAAGCCTTGTCCATCTTTAATTAGTTATCAGGGTTAAAGGAAGGGTCAAGAGCCTGAAGCTGCTTCAGGACTAATGTGTCAAAGAAAAGTGATGCCTAACACTGGAAAGGAAATGATGCTCCTTGGAGGTTTAATAATTTTTTGACCCTGTGTCAACCATTATGACTGCTAATGGCAGCTGGGGCAGAAATGTTTCAAATTAAACTTTGCTTTGCAGGTGGTAAAGAATGACTTCCATGCCATCCTGTAGCTTCTTCAAGTGGAAAAGTACAAATAAGTTTTATAAGCTTCCCATAAAGGTGGAAATCCCATGCTGGGACTCTAAAATCGTATTACTGTTCATACATTTTATTGTATGTAGTCTTTCCTCCTAATCAGATATGCAGTATTTTTAAAGGGAGAAAACAAAAATATTAATGAAATAGAACTAAACCGTTCTGGCACAACTGCATCTAACATGAATGGTGTCAGTTTTCTAATTAAAGAGCCTGCAGCTCACACTCATGGAAGGGTGTGCGTGTGTCTGGTAAACTAAATACTTGCATGTTGTTTTATGTGTTTTGTGCATGAGACAACAAGGGAGATAAAGTTTCAGACACAATTTGTGACCCGCTTTCTCTTTTTTCTTTCCAAACGTAAATATTTTATTAGTGCTAAAGAAGGACAAAGAGGTGACAGGTCAATGGAAAGTAATCTATAGCGCTAATAATTAGAAGAGAATTTCACCACAATTTGTTCTAGTTAGCTCAAGCTTTGTTGGGTTTTTTTCCACGTACTGTGCTTTTGATAACCGTACTCAGTGTTAACTTACACAGCGGTTCTGAGAAGGTAGACTCCAGTTAAGTTCTATTCAGGGCACGTCAGGCACACATTGAACACATAATCCTGAGTTAAAAGTTTAATTGTGACTACAGCCCACTGCCTTACAACTTGATTAGTCCCTTTATACTTATGGAAAGGGAAAGAAAATATGACTTAAGATGCGAGTAAGCAGAGAATTCTGTTCAGCATTGCTTTATACTTACTTCCCTGTCCTCTGATAAATGACTACAGAGAACGGACTACAGTGAAAAATCAGAACTTACCGTATATTGTGTCTTGGAAGTCATCCCATTCATATTTTAAAAAACAGAACACCCCAAAATATTTTGGATATTGAAATCCTTAAGCACCTTGCATCAGCTAATGTAAATCATGCAGATCAGGGGTAGGCAACCTTTTAAATCAGTGGGCAGGCTTTTGCTAGCTGCCATTCCCCAACCCCTGCACCCCAGGGGGCTCAGCCCCTGCTAGCTGCCAATCCCCTACCCCTGCTGCCAGTCCTCTGTTGCTACAGCCCCTTCTTTCTGAGTGCCCTACTCTGCTTCCAAGTGCTGCCAAAAGCCATGCCAAGTGTTAACAAGGAATGGCAAATTCTGTGTCAAGCATATATAACAGGACACTTTTAAGTGGCTACTTTTAATGCAGCTTCTTTATTCCTTGCCCAAATCGGGCCTTTGCAGGGCAAATCCAAGCTCTCTGTGAGCTGGATCTGGTCTGTGGACTATAGGTTGCCAACCTCTCCCTTAGATCCATTAGTGATTTGACTCCACTGTTTGATATTTGTAAGGCAACTATACCAAAAAGACAAGTTTCAGATAACTCCATTAGATGCCCCACAAAGATTAAAAACAATTCTTTATTCACTGCCTAAATGAGCAGATGATTCCTCTAATGTAGTACAGGATATATTTTCCTTCCTTCTTATGCAGCTGCAGTACATGTTAGTATTTACCTAAGCTGAATGAAGTACTAACATGTAGTTAGGCCTATCCATTCGATCTCTTGTTTGTGTGGGCCACAGCATCATGTCTCATTTAATTTGTCTTAAGCCAGCGGTTAAATCTGTCAACACATCTGCTTAATTTACATATTTGTTTCCGCATGTATGACAGCAAATCTGTCTTGCATTACCATTAGCTTAGGCTGAGAAATCTCTCCCTCTCAGATGGCTGCGAGGATCTTTTAGAACAGGTACTGTTTTTGGTCTGCTTTTTTTCCTGATTTCACTAATGACAACTCCATTTGGCCACAATGGGAGAAGAATCTTGCCTTTATTCTTTATTAATTAACGATGTCAATATTACATGGTCTCATTTCTAAAGACTTTTTTCTTCTTCATCTAGAACTGTTTATGTTCTCTCTTATACTGGTATAAATCAGGCATAAAAAATTGAAGAGTCAAATCAGAGTTATGCCAATAGGTAACTGATACAGATGAGAATGTGATCTGGGTCTTTGAGTTATTGAAATGAAGCTGTAAGTCCAATCAGCCACCACCTTGAATCTTATACAGTGTGAAATGCATGTGAAATATAATGCCTGGAGAATGGAGCCTCATTTTCCCAACATGGAAGCAGATCTGCTGGAAACTGGGACCACAAAGTTTTGCTTCTGCAAGTTTGTAAGTCTTACTTTTGGGCTCAGGTTCTCAGTCTTATGTAACGTTGTGGAATCACTGCAAGGAGCAAGTATAGTGTTTCCTTGGATGCCCTTAGACTTCGGTGTTAACAACCCTGTCACTGGGCCATTCCAGGAAATTGCTTCCCCTTACACACTTGTTGACCTAGCTCTCAGTATGCTTCTTCCCCTTAAAACATGCTGAAGGTGTCTGCATGAGGACCTCTGCTTTCAAGTGTAACCCTTGTAACTACATAAGTCTGCATTCTTCTGGCAGATTGACAACACTGTTGCTTGGTGAGACTCCATGAGAGTTATCAATGCCAGAATGTGTCTGATGCCTGATACCTTAGACTGCCTTCAGGAGATTTCAAAGGTATCCAGGTCATTGCCCTTCAGCTACCAAGAGGTCATGTGGAAGGAATGCGTTAGTTCCCAGTCTTGTGTTGAGTTTT
Organism: Caiman crocodilus; assembly: GCA_030014935.1. NCBI lineage: Eukaryota > Metazoa > Chordata > Crocodylia > Alligatoridae > Caiman > Caiman crocodilus. The sequence continues at coordinate 67,281,327 of JAGPOW010001338.1, forward strand.
TTAGTTAGTTTTGGCTAAAGAGACCCCGGAACCATACCATTGCTTATTCAATGGTCTTGTCCCTCATTTTCTAGGCATTCACAGGTACCCTTCATAGATGTCTAGGGAACTCCCCTCAAACTACTGTATTTTAAGGGCATTCTTTTACTGACATCTGCCTGAGGGATGGAAGAATTCAGGATATTGAATATAGGAAAGGGAACTTGGTTTCCTGCATGTTGGAATGAATGCGAGTGTAAAATTTTACTGCCCTTGGTTTCAAGAGTTCAGAAAGTTTCAGTAATTGTCTGTTTTGTGAGCTGCCAGAAAACTGTAACATCGTGACATTATACTTATATATTATATTATATAGTATATATTATATATATACACATCATGACATTATACATTATATAGACTGCATTATACCCGTCCTCTAGGAATCAGATAGCAGCCCCCTCCCCTGCCTACTCCACCTAGATGACATACATTTCTCCTGGGTTCCTTGGGTGGTAACTTTGACTTCCAAGGCATGAAAGGCCACTTTGAACTTTCTCAGCACATGACCACCATGCTGTCAAGAGGCAACATCCTATGTTAGTCACAGTACAGCTCAGTGTAGCCACTTTTTGCCCATAATCTGTCCCAAGGGGTAGGACGAGAGGACACTAAGACACAAAAGGAACGTTTCTTACTGGCATTTCCTTTAGAAAAGTCCTCTCCTCGCCTGATTCCTTCTGGGAAGACATCTCTTTTTCTGCACTTCTGCTGCGTTCCTTGCTCACTCTGTAAGGCCTAATTCGCATCTACACAGAAACAGACTCTGTTCTGCAATGTAAAGGGGCACGGCAGTGGGTGAAAATTACATTGTGTGTACACTAATTGATAGACAAATTCTTTGCCTCTTTGCTTCCCATTTGGTGGCACCATAATATTATATTGTCCTGGATAAGCTGGAAGAAAGGACTACAACCAAAGGAATTACAAGTGAGTAATTTTCCCTTGCAGAAAATGTACACGCTGTAAAACAAACCATTACCCCCCACCCTGATAAAGTTATCTTATGAAGCTAACACCTGCTGTTAATTTCACAGTAAATAAGACTTGTTGCTCTAGAAAGCTTTTTAATCATAACATTACAAACTAAACAGAAATCCCATACATACCGTTAGCTCCAGCTGCCTTTGTTGTAATGCATCGTGAATGATCTGACTGAGTGATGGGCATCCAAATGCAAATGGAATTAGCTTTTGCAGCCATTCATTTTAAATTGCTCTTGAATCATTCTGAAGTAAATTCCATTTGAGAAGAACTTGCTTCAGGTCTCAGACAAAGAGATAATTTTCCTATATATTATGATATAAGCAATAATAGTAAGTCTTGCAGTTCAGAAATGTAGTGAGTTATACGTTGTGCTGATGAGAATTAAAGTTTGATATATAGCAATAAAACTAGTGATCTAGGAATGAGTAGATTGGTGTGCAAAGCGCAATATTTTCCTGCCAGAACTTAAAGCAGGGATACTAGTCCATAAAAAGTAAAAGATATTATAAAATCTTCCTTTCTTACTTGTTAATGCATGAAGTGCTGCAGCATGTATAGATTCACAAACAAACATAAAAGCAATAGAGCTCAGCCTTTCAGGCTGGCAGGCCAGATGGGCAGTGCCCATTTCCTCCATGGGCCAGATCCAGTGGGGCCCCAATCCAGCCGTGCAGTGGAAGAGGTCTTGGGCTGACCCCTACCTGGCCCTATGGGGAGGAGCAGGTGTGGTCCAGCCACATGGGGGAGGAGGTGTGTCCTCGCACTGTAAAAGGAAGGGGGCATGGCATGGTCCAGCCCAAACCTGGCCAAGTAAAGGGAAAGGGGCAGGGCCTGGCCTCATGGGTGGGTGGAAGGAGGAGGAGGGGTGTGGCCTGGCCCTCCCATAGGGGGAAGGATCATGGTCTGGCCTCACGGGAGGAAGGGGGCATGGCCTAGTCCAGCAGGCAGGGCAGGAGGGGGTAGCTAGTAGACCCCAAACCAGCCACACGGGGGGGAGAAAGCATGGCCTGGCCCTGCAGGGAGCAGAAAGGGGTGTAGCCCAGCCCCAGCCTGGCCATCTGGAAGAAAGGTGGTGTCGTCTAGCTCTGATCTGGCATTGCAGGGGAAGGGTGCTGGTCCAGCTCTGTCCCTCCCCATTGGGGCTTGGAGTTTTGGCAGCAGGGAGAGATGGCAGTTCTGCTACTGCTCCCCCGCCACTAAGTTTCCCAACCCCCGCAGAGCCCTGAGGGCCAGGTTTGTTGGCTCCACCAGCTACATTTGGCCTGTGGGCCAGAGGTTGAATACCCCGGTATAAAGCATACAAGCACTTCTTAAAAAGCAAGCAGGTCTTGACTAGAACAAGGATATTTTACCAAAAAGAAAGTTTAAAATGTAATCCACACAGACGTATTCTGTGCCAAGTTGTCAGCTGGTGTAAACTAATGCAGCCCTGTTGACTTTGACTGAGTCTCACTCATTTGTATTAGCTTTTGATCTGACCAAAGTGTTTAAAAGCACTATTGTAGGATCTTGAATGAAGAAGGTAAAATAGCACTTCTAAATTCAAGCAAGCAATTAACGAATGCATTCAGAATTAAAGATTATAAATGAAAATTGCTTTGGTAAATTTACTTTCTTAATATGAATGAATTGCATTTGTAAAACCAGTTTAGTGGTTTCATTAAGAAGGTCTTCTGTCTTGGTAGTACAGAGCAGTCAATAACAACAGCTGGGATGTGCATTTTATTATATTAAAATAAAAATGAATGTGACATTTTACAAAAATAAACTTACAGTCTGATGATATTGCATTCCAATGAGATTTAGTTATTGTATGGGAGAGCACTTGGGTCTCTATATATTTGTGTTTCTATCAGTGCGGGACACATTACTAGTTGGCAGCTGGTATCAAGTGGAGTACCCCATGGTCAGCCCTGGGGCAGGTTTTGTTCTATATCTTCATCAATGACCTGGAAGAAGGCATAAAGTGTACCCTCAAGAAGTTTGCAGCTGGGGGAAGTAAAAAATATGCTGGAGGGTAGGGTTAGGATGCAGAGAGACCTAGACAAGTTGAAGGATTGGACCAAAAGAAATGTCATGAAGTTCAATAAGGACAAGTGCAAAGGTCTGGCACTTAGGGCAAAACAATCCAATATGCCAGTACAGGCTGGGAGCTGACTGTAAAAAAGGACCTGGGGGTTACAGTGGACAATAAGCTGAGTATGAGCCAACAGTGTGCCCTTGCTGCCAAGAAGGCTAACGGCATGCTGGGTTGCATTGATATGAATGTTGCCAGCCGGTCAAGGGAAGTGATTATTCCCCTCTATTTAGCACTGATGAAGCCACATCTGGAGTACTGTGCTGAGTTTGGGCACTCCACTCCAGAAATGATGTAGACAAACTGGAGAGAGTCCAGCAGAGGACAGTGAATGGTGAGGGGGCTGGGGCCCATGACTTCTGAGGAAAGGCTGAGGAAACTGAAGTTTATATACTGTAGAGAAGAGAAGGCTGAGAAGAGACTTAATAGCAGCCTTCAAACTACCAGATGGTGGGGTACAAAACAGGATGGAGCTACACTGTTCTCAGTGGTGGCAGATGACAGAACAATGGTCTCAAATTGGAGCAAAGGAAGTTTAGGTTAGGTATTCAGAAGAACTTTCTCACATGGAGGGTAGTAGACACTGGAATAGGTTACCCAGAGAGGTTGTGGAATCTCGATCCTTGGAGGTTTTTAAGACCCAGCTACGGTCTTAAGCCTTGGCTGGGATATTGTAGTTGCGGATGGTCCTGCGTTAAGCAGAGGGTTGGATTATATGACCTTCTGAGGTCCCTTCCAACCCTAATTTTCTATGAATCTATGATTACATGGGAGACTGAGACCATAAGGGAAAATCAAGTATATACATTTTAAGGGATATATTTTTATGAACTATTGTCAAATGGTTAGTTTTCCTGGCATTGGTTAGAGAAGTAAAATCAGAGATTATACAAAGCTTGTTTCTTTGCATTTTCATGAGGTACAAGTTTTAAAAAATTCAATGGTGGACTTTTGGAAGGTTCAAGTCAAAGCAGTAGGCAAAGTTTACAGCCTTTCATACCTTCAGGGTGTGTACAGACATTCAGGGAGGTCAGGAGAGTGTTGAATTGATCTAAGGTGGCCTGGTCTAAGGTGAATTGGGAAGGGAGGCATCGGGGGGCAAGCAGGCTCCTAGGAGGTGATAAGGGTGGGTCTGGCAGCAAGAAAGCTAGCAAGGGGGTGGGGAGCAGAATCAGGGAATAAGGTAGCAGGCAGGGTCTGTGAGGAGGATTGGTGGGGCAGGCACAGTCTGTGGGGTCCTTGAGGCTCACCTGGGGGATGGGGGGCTGTCTCCCCACCCCACAGGATCAGGGGCTATTTTTAGCCACCCGCTCCCAGCCAAATAACCCCCTTATCCCACAAATGCCAGTAAGTGTCACACCAGGAGTAGCTTGTGGAATGGGCAGAGGTTGGCAGACAGGGCAGGGGGACCTGGTTGGTCCATGGTTGGTAGCATGAACGACGCAAGCCTCCAGAGGCTGCGGGGCACGGCAACCACCCACAAGCAGCAGTGGGGGATGTGGTGGCAGCGAGCGGCAGGGAGCTCTCACAGGCAGCCGTGTCCGTGGTGGTGGCAGAGGCGGGCTGAGCAGGGAGCCCCCACAGGTGGCCATGCCATAGTCGGGGGGGAGGAGAAGGAAGAGGGGGGGTGGCGAATGGCAACTGCGCATAGGCATTGGCAGCACTTTTCTCAGAGGCTGCACCACTAATCTCAGGGGGTACACGTGCACCCGCATACCCCCCCCGATGCATTGCCAGCTGTTGGGAGGGATGCTCCATCTTGTGGTGAGGGGCTAAAACTAGCTGTTTGACAGGGAGAGGGTAAGAAAAGCACAGCCTTGGGGCTGGAGCCAGCTGTTGGCTTTCTGCACCCTAGGACTGCACTGGGAACTATGCAGAAGTTCAGGACAGTTAGATCAGTCTAAAAATTGTCCAACCTAACCTAAGTTAGGTGCATCTCATAGGTAGGGTTAACTTAGATTGAGTCAGCCATTTTTAGACCAGTCTAACTGGCCTAAATTTCTGTACAGTTTGCACTTAAATTAACTTAACTAATGTAAGGTGTGAAATAAGTTAGATCAACTGGCTATTTTTAATTTGATCTAAGCTCCCCAGTGTCTGTATGCCCCCTCAGAGGTGCACACAGTGTTTTATAGCATATTCAAATGATAGCGACAACCATATTGGAAGACCTGGAGACAAAGTAGTCTCCAAGATCATTAAAACAGTTTTGTCTTATTGTAGATTTAGGGGTGAACTGTGTTTTGACTAGGCCTATTCATAAAAGTTTGTTGGAAACAATTTTCTTTCAGAAAAATTCAAATTAAAGAAAAAAATTCCAGCAGTGTGAAAATATTTCAGAAAATTGTGTCAATTTTGCCAGAATGACCTCCTTTGAGGTAACTTTTTTGCTTTGAATCTTTATTTTTATATGTAAATGAAAAACACTCAAAATGGAAATGAATTTTTTTGACCAAAATACATATTTTGAATGTTTTGTTTTAATTTTCTTTTTGAATATTCCTATTTTTCCATAGATGTAGCCTCATCAAACTTTTATTTGAGTCCATATTGCATCTACCTCGAAGGAGTTTTTCTCCCTTTGTTTGAGGTCCTTTTCTTCTCCTTCCTTCCTAACCTTAAGGCTAGGAACAAAAATTACACAGAAACCAGTATGAGTGATCAGAAACTGGTTCAAATCTGTAACACAACAGAAGTTCAGTGCACATAAATCACTTTCAAAAAGACTGAAACCAGTTTAAGATAAACTTGGATGGATGTAGTATCAGAATTAATTCATTTAGGTTAAATCGGTTGGTTGAACTTCTGGCCCCAATCCTCTCCAGATTCAAATTAACTCACAGTCCCCGAGCATCCCAGGATGCTTTGCACCTCCACTGCAAACCTCCCTTGCAGAGTGGGCAGGCTAACCTTGGCTCAAGTTACCTACTGTAGATGAGCAGGGAACCATGCTTTAGCATTCTCTAGCTTCTGTCCCGGGCCACTGCAGGGTACAACTGTCAGCCATAGCTTGGAGAGTGAGTAGAGGTACTCTTAAGTGTCAACTTGTGATGGCTTAAACTTACATGTTTTGTAACCAGATAATTCCTTTCCCAAGTTTGCATCATACACCAACATGAAGTGGTGTCAGAACAGTAGCATAGTTGAGGGGAGGCAACAAAACCAGCAGCCTTGGGCACCACCTTTGAGGCTGAAGAGTACACAAAAAAAGCACCATTTCACCTGGCATCTGGCTGCTTTGCCACCACCAGTAACACAACAGCTGGTCCTACTCTTTACACCATTGCTGTTTGGGGAGCAGAGCTGCCAAATCTCTGGGATTTTAGAAGAGCTGTGGCACGATTCTGCAAGATACTGATCTTGCTGTGGCAAGATACTGATCTTGGAAATTTGGTCCACAATATCCTGCAAGACCAGACTGCTTTAACTATGTTATGGACTACCATGTTGTAACCTGAGTAGTTTTTCCCATGTATCTATGTAGGACTTGTCTTAATTTGTCTGTCTGGGAAAGAGAGGAACAATGGCTTGTTTTCATGCAGCACCAGATCTAATCACTGTTGGGACCCAGGAAGCATTAACTGAATTTCAGCTCTGATTCAGACAGCCTGATAAGGCTACCTATTACTTTTTAGGCATGTGAAACAGATGCATGGATTAGAGACCTGAATGTTGATGGAGATGAGGCTGGCTTTGCAATATCATTATTTTCCTTTGTCAAATACAGGAGAATCCAATCATGCTTGTATTGTAGATGTTCCTCTTAAGTTTTTGTTCCCTAGAATATTAACTCACTCAATGATGATGATAATAACAAAACATTGAGGCCAGGAAGTGAATGAAGATATTCTTATATAGAAAACCAGCTCATATCTGTCTTTTCTTTTTTTTTTCCTAAAGGAACAGCTATTTTAGAAAAAGCCAGTATCTCAGTATATACTGGGGCTGCTATAGGAATCCTTTATCTGCTTATGTATAAAATGCAGGAAGCACAACGAGAAAATAAAATTGGATTTGATGCACCTTTCTTTAACATATAACAGTAGAAAGGAAATCTATCATTTAATATGGCTAAATAAGAAAACTGCCCGGAACTGCAGCATGTAAGGCTTCTAAATGGGTGTGCATAGCAAGCCCTTCCCCATTTTCAAATTTTCAAAGGATCAAAGATAGAGGCTGTTCTTGTAAAAAAAAAAAAAAAAAAAATTACAAAATGTGCTTGAAAACAAAGACAGTACTCATACATTATAAATGTTTACAATCAGTAGAGAATCCAAAACATGTTCTCGAGACTGATCAATCAGGCTTTAGGCAATAATGAAGGAAATATTTTTTCCTCCACCCAAGTTTTCTGACTCCCCTGTCTTCTGGAGTTATATCTTTGATAAGATTTAGCTAATTGTTCAAACAGTATAAACGTTGTTTTCAATAATGTTCTGATATGCATTGGTGAAAATAAATATATTTGTTCTTCCAGTCACCAGAAATTAGTGAAGCAATACTTGTTTAATTATGAAACATATGTGTGTGTTGTTAGTTTCCATCTGTCTGCTTGCTGATTTACAATTAAATGACCAGAAGAAAAAGATACGTCCTATGGCAGTTCTGGGGAAATGATTCATCTCCAATGTCTCTGTTCCACATATATATATGTGGAGACAGGGCTTGTGTATTATGGGTAGATGAATATTAGGGGTAGACAAACTACTCTTGGCTTAAATACACTCGGTCATTGTGAATTCCAAACTTTGACTCAAAGTTGCACATCACACCTGGAGGGAAAAAAGAGAACAGAGAAGAAAATCTAATGTGGAGGATGGAAAGAGCATGAAAAATTAAGTACAAGGTGATTACAATGAAAAGAAAAACAGAAGAACCAAGAAAAATGGAAGTTGAAAGAGGAAAAAAAAATTCTAATGAAAACTAAATCTGGTTTTCATACTGTATTTCATACCGTATCCAGAGTATTTGTTTTTGCTGATTGGTTCAGGAAGGGAATGGAGTTCTTCTGTCCTTGTTTTTAAATATCAGCCTTTTGCTAGAAAAACACTGGGCCATTATACCACTGTTATGTAGGTCCAACTACATTAACAGTAATGGAGTAATGTAGTGGTGAATCAGAGACATTTTTGTTTCTAAACCGAAACATTGTTACAGGGAAAAATGGATTTAGAATTAAGAAAAAAAGATTTGCAAACTCATGCTGTTTGTGATGTTCATAAAAAGTTCAAGGTGTTCTCGTCCCTAATAAAGATGTACAGTGCAACTCTATAGGGCTATGTAGATAGGTACCACATTATCTGTTTCTCCAGTTTCTTTCATCTTTCATTGTTCTTTCTTCTCTTTCTGTGACAGCAGCAGCTAGAAGGAAAGGCTTTTAAACCCTCTGTAATTCTGGACGTAGAAAATATAGGTATACCTAGGGTATAGGAGGGGAGTTGTCTGACTTTAATCTTCGTGAAGACTGACAAAGAGACGATAGCTAGCCTTCCGCAGTATTTTTAGTTTGATATTCCGTGGTTCTTTATTGATCATCACCAACGTCCGTCACTGTGTATAATGATAACTGCTTCAGAGGCAGAAAAGACGAGGCTGAATAAGGCCTTCAGGACTGTCAGCTTCTTGCTGATGGATTTGTCAATAGTTACTGCTTCCTCATCCCTTTGTCACTGTGAGCATCTTGAACTGTCCTGCACGTGGACAAGAGTAGTCACAGTTGATGGGAAGAAGACTGTTTTCCTGGGAACTGGCACTTTCCAGTCTTGACTTCTACTGTAAAAGGGGAAGAGGAATGAAGCCCATCAAAAGTGGCTTTATGGAGGAAACTACCAGTTCATTGGACTGCTTTTTCCTGTTTTATTTTATGTTTTGTTTTAATAAAGACGTTTTAGTGAATTTAGACCTGGTAAAAAGTCTCGACAGGACTGGAGAAGACTAAACCTCTTTTCTTAATCCACGAAATAAGTCAGTATTGACCAGAAGTGTTTGACATTTCATAGGTATTATGTGATCTGTGAAATGCATTTGTGGTATCAATTCACTTACTTGAGCACCATGTGTATGTCTGCTTTTGGATATGAGAGAGTATTGGTGTCCTTGTTAAAATTCCCAGAGAAATGAAAAGCTGAATGGAAGAGGTGTGGACAGGAGACTTAATTAATCTGAGTCAGTCTCAAATTGATGACTGAGAGATAAAAGGCTTTATGTCCACCAAGTAGCTTTTTAAGCTATTACTAGCTATGTGCATAAACTTGATTTAGCTGGAGAACTGCATAGGAAAGATCGTGCAGTTTGTCTTTTGAAAATTTTAACCTTGAAATCTCAAATGTAACATAATTTTTTACAGAGATTCAAAAAACGACACCTCCATGCGTTAATATTATGTTCTTTAGCATTATGCTTGCCACTGATAAATCATTTATAAACCTATACCTTGCACATGAGTAAGTATAAATACTTGTTTAAGATTTAAAACACTTTCTAAATTGAAAACAACTATGCATTTAAGCTCCAAGCCAATGATGTTTCCATTATAACTTTTCATTTGAGAAAAACTCACCTTTTTTCTTGAGCTTTGTAGAAACACCCAGTCTCTGACAACTAGAATTTCAGTTGTTGTAATTTGCTGACCTTTTTCTTTCCCCCTTTTTTTCTGTTACAGATGATGACTTTTTCCATGAACTTCCAGAAACCTTTCCATCTGATCCTCCAGAGCCTCTACCCCATTTTCTTATTGAACCTGAAGAAGCCTACATTGTAAAAAACAAGCCTGTGAATCTGTATTGCAAGGCCAGCCCTGCCACCCAGATCTATTTCAAGTGCAACAGTGAATGGGTTCATCAGAAGGACCATGTGGTGGATGAGAGAGTAGATGAAACTTCTGGTGAGAGTTTGTTGTTGTTTTGTTGCTGCTGCTGTTTTCTCGTTTGCCAATATGGGCTCTGACTGATGTGCAGGCCCGTGCTCTAACTAATGGTGCTTTACATATTGCATCATAGCTGGTTGGTAGGGTTGGAGGGGACCTGAGCAGATCATCAAGTCTGACCCCCTGCCGTGGGCAGGAGACAATGCTGGGGTCAAACAACTCTAGCAGGGTGTCTATCTAGCCATGAGTTAGAGCACACCTCCCTCCCTGCCTCCAACCCAGCACAACCCCTGTTGGGTTGCGGGGAAGTTGGGAGGAGGAAGATAGAGCCTGGCTGCAGCCAAGGAATCCAGTCCCACCCTGCCCATCTCTGGTGCGGTGTGCACGAAGGGTGGGGGGGAGGGGAGGGGAGAGGAGGAGAGCAAGCTGTAGGCTGGGGTTTGCCTCACCTGAGCTGGAGGGAAAGAGTGGGGGTAAGGGGGGCTTGAGGCAAGGGGCCTCCACCCCCTCCCTGCGCCACCTCCCCGCCTAGCTCAGGCTGGGCAAGCCCTAGCCTGCAGCTTGGTCCTCTTCCTCTCTCTCCCCTGTCCTTTTCTGCAGACAGCACTGATGCACCACAAATTAATCTTAGGGACCACAAGTTCCCTAGGACAGTGGTTCTTAACATTTTTCCTACTGGGGCCGTTTTGTCAAGATCAGTGGCTTGTCCCAACCCATACCCCCCTGGCCCTGCTGGTGCACGACCCACAGTCCAGCTGCCCCCTGCCCTGCTGTAGCCTAAGTGCCCGACCACTTTTCCCCCAATGCTGGCAGGCTTTCCCTACCCCTCCCCCAACACACACACACACACACACACACACACGTGCACGCACACACATTCACCATCTCCCACCCCACAGCCTCCAAGCTCTGGCCCTCCAACCCCCCTGCTCCTCATACACTTACCTGCATCCGGCTGCTGGGGTTGCTCCCATGACGCTGTCTGGCTGCATGCTGGCCAAGCTCCCAGCAGCCACTTCCAGGCTGAAACACTGCAAAAATGTGGATTTCCCCTTGCAGGGAATGCTGCCAGTCTGCAAGGGGAAACCCATGCTTTTCATGTGTTTTCGTGGCACAGGCTCACAACCCTTAGAAATATACTTGCAACCCACTTTTGAGTTGCGACTCACAGGTTAAGAAAGCACTCCAAAGTGGAGCACTTTCATCTGATCCCTCTTTTAAACAGGGTTAATTTGTCACGTGATTAGCTGTTTTTAAAGCACTCTGCAGCTGTGTCCATGTGTCATGGCACAGCTATACATTGCTTTAAGGGGGCTGATCATGCAACAAATGTAACTTCTGTCTGTGCCCTATGTTTTGCTTAAGATCTCAGGTGTAATGGATTTTCACTGAATCCAAGGCAAGGTTGGATTCTCAATCAGTGTTTCCCAGGCAGTCCCCTCCTGCTACTCAGTGGAATTTGACGTTCAATGGCATTTGTGATGAAACTGACAAGAATGTTAATTTGGAGGAAAATAGTTTTAAAAGAGAAAAAATTCCTGTGAAATCCTGCTTTTCATCCACATCTGTTTCCTACTCGGTTCTTTCCTGCCATGTATTCCAGGCTACTTTCAATGTAATCATCGTAATAATACTATGGGAACAAATTATAAGTACTAAGTTCTGTTGAGCTTTTGGATAGTTTTTATTCCTGGATATAATATTCCTTCAACCAGGAACACTATTGACTTCAGAGCAAGCAGCTGACTCCTATTCCTTTATATTCTGCTGCCTGCTTCATAGAGGTCATATTGAGGAGACCTACAGTAAGTTACTAGGAAGAAAAAGAAAGAGGATAAGAGCCAAGTCTTACTCTAATCAATGCCAGAATGTGCTACCTTCCACGGAAGATGAATAGGGCCCTCAAAGTGTAAGGAAAATAAAGAGACTTGAGCTGCAAACAAGCCTATCTTGAAGGTCTGATTGTTCCAGTTTAGAAAGACTGGTAATCAATAGAGTTTGAGTCACGCGCAAGGGAGAGAAGTGGGACTTATTGCCATCTTGACGGCTATGAAAAATAACTGGATATCAAGCAAGAAGGTAGTTTTCATTTGGGAATTGCACCACCACTTGGTCTAATTACTCAGAAAAATAACTCCACCAGATGTCTTGGAAGTCTCTTGTGAACTGAGTTTTATTTGTTTCAGCTCATTTATTTGCACAGAGATCAAAAGCATAAGCTTTTAACAGTACTGTTGGTGCTCTCAGCTTGAGGGAGAGACTCCTGGGGGGCATGGAGAAGAATGACTGCAGAAAGAAGAATCTGAAGGAAACCTTGGATCTGCTTAAATGTTAGTGATAGGATTTTCCAGTGTGTTTGAAAGTGTTTGTAATACAAAGAAGACTGGTGAGGGGAATTATTCTGTTAGCACACCTCCTATTTTCATCAGTATTATAAGAGTGGCAGCTCACCAAAATAAAATTCCCCTTGCCTGTGGCAGGGGGTTGGTTACCCATACCTTCATTCTTTTCTGAGCATTAAAGTTTGGGAGCTGATTGCTGCCTAAACTGGCTACTACTTCCAGCCAAAGATCACCATTTAAAATTAGGGGCCCAATTCTTTTCTCAGTTAATTCCTGCTCTTATTCATTTTTCACTTGAGAAGGACGAAGGCCATTCTACATAAATATACTAGAAAACCTGGATTTGCTTTCTCACTGTAGCCTTGAGGAAAACAGCCATCAATCATCTACCTCAACAGATAAACCTTGGTAACAAATTATTTCCTTATCTTGATTGCAAGGCATGGTATGGAAGAGCACAAAAGAGTAACCACATTCATTTGTGCTTAATCAATAAACCACCCCAGTTAATGGTGTCAGAATACATTTTCCTGAGGACTCTATTGCTCAAGGCTCCAGATTTAGTGTTGGTACAGCATATATAGGTAGAAATAACATCTGCTTGTACTAGCTTGGTCTCCTAAGTCATGACTAAAAATGGAGGATATCTTTTAAACCAGGGGTGTCAAACTCACCTGACCCCATGGGGCCAGTCTGCAGAGCAAATAGGGACCACAAGCCAAACCTGCATACCACATCCAGAGGATGTCCTGGAGTGGTTGGAGTAGGTGCCACATGCAGTGTGTGTCCTGGACTAACTGTTTGGGAACCATGCTGCATGTGGCACTTACATCCACTCAATGATGGATCCAATGCATGTCATGGAGCGGCCAGAGCAGGTACCACATGCAGCATGGCCCCAGAGCAGCTGGAGCAGGTGCTGCATACGACATGGTCCTGGCCCAGCTACTCTGGGACTAAACTGAACACGGGTGCCCTCTGGTTGCTCCAGGACTGTCCTGCATGCAGTGCCTGCTCCAATTCCTGTCCACTCCATGGCAAATCCAGCTCGTGCCCCAGAGCAGCTGTACATGGCAGTCAGAAGGCTTGCTCTGGTCACTCCAGGATACACAATGGATCTGATATGGAGTACATGTGTATTGGAGTGCATGTTGCATACAGTGTGGTCCCAAAGCAGCCAGAGCTGGTATTGCATGTGGCTCACGAAGCCATCCAGCACATTCTAAGTGGTGCATGTGGGTCATTTCAAGACCCTTAGGCAGTATCAGGGGTCAGATGATAGAGCTCCATGGGCTGTATCTTTGACACTCCTGCTTTAACAGTTTGAGTTATGCCCCTTTTAGGATATCTCTATCTACTTGAATTTCAAATGAGATATGTAACTGGGTATTTGAACAGGCCAAGTCACTGTTATCTGAAAAGTTCTAGGTATATATTGATCTGTTACACAACCCAGAAGAAAAGAAAATGGATATGATAATCCCACTCCCAAATTGGTAAGAATATTCAAGGTATTAATAAAAAATTCCCTTATATAATTAGCATGTGGGCTCATGTCAACCTGATTCCTGAGCTACAAGGACAATCATGTCAGCTACAAGTAAGGGCCACATGGTGAAAAATACCTGGACCCCTTCACTCTCAAAACTTTAATTCAAACAAATATGACCAGACAGAAAAACAAGGCTCTGAACTATCTTGAATGAAAACATTCTGTAACTTTTTGTACAGGAGGAAGTTCACATCAGCCATGTCTAAACAAGATGCTGACTGCGCTGACTTATTACTGAAGTAGCTTGTTACTACTGTGCCGTAGTGTTGTGTGGCATGATGTGATGCTACTGTGCAATAGTAACAAGCTAGCTAATGTGTAGTCAGCATCACCAAAAAGCTGATCAGGAACACTACTGTGTATGCAACTACTCATAAACCATGCATACTCATGAACAAAGCAAGGACAAGGAAAACAAGACAGGTAATAAAATGTGAAAGAAAAATAGTAAAATCTGATCAAGCATTCTTTCCTAAAACATAGGTGATAGAGATTACAGGGAAGGGGGAAAACCATGAAACAAAGATCTGATGCTACGGGCATTTGGTACTGTAACTCATCTTGTAATTGTAACAGATAAAGTGAAGGAGTGTGAAATGGTGGAATATATTTGGGGCTATCAAGGATTGTGTGTCCATGAACTCTGAACTTTTGGAAGCACAGACTGCAAACAACTTGTGCAGAAACCGTTGTGTCTTGCTCTAATAAGGGAAGTTCGTTTCCACCAGTGATAAGTAATGAGACTACACGGGCGGTAGGTCAGTTGTGATACAAGATAGAGAATGAGGGCATGTGCGCTCATGCGCTTGCACCAGCTCAAATAGAAGTGCTACACATTTGAGCTGGGGCTTTTTGCCTCAGTGCAAGTGCCTAAACATGCACTTTGTTGTGGAGCAATTTATGCCACTTGGAGCAAAATAATCGTGCCTGGCTGCTCCCAGATCTGCAGCCAAGGGGAGCATCTGTGCTGGCCAAAGCAGTATAAAAGCCTGCCCCGGCCAGCAGCTCAGGGCTACTTGCCCTCAGGAGCTTCTAGGGCCTGGGTAATTAGTACCAGGGGACACTACCCCTTGTGTTAGCTGGAGTGCTCAAGGAGCATTCCAAATTCACTTTTTAAAATAGGCCAAAATCCACGTTCTTCCACAATTAGAACACAAGATAGGGAGGGAGGGAGGGATCAGATGGGCAATGTTTTATTGCTATATTTACAATGTTAAAGTAATTTGGAAGCCTACCAGTCTCTCTAGCATCATAATAAATAAATCTTGAATATCTATATGTTTTAATGTTTGCTTTTGGTTTCCTTATCACATGGTGGGTGTGTGATGGGGGGATGTGGGATTTGCAGGATGGGGGTGGAAAGCAGGGTGAGGGCATGTGGGTGGGTGTAGAGGGATGTGGGGTGATGCGGGTCAGTTTGTGGATAGGTGTGGGGGGACTGTGGATGTGGAGACTGCTTAGCAGGGATGGGTCCCTTGTCCACCCCACACAACACATAGACTACCCTGCCTGCAGGATCCCAGGCCCCCAGGGGCTACAGCTCCCCCTCAGTCCTGGTCTACAGCCCCCTGCTCATTCCCCTGCTCTTCTCCAGTCTCCAGAGGCTAGAAATGAGCAGGAGAATGAGTAGGGGGCCAGAGACAGCAGGGGAAGTCTCCAGCTCATCTCCAGGGGCTTGTCTCCATCTTCCTGCTCATCTCCAGCCCCCTGCTCATCTCCTGCTTGGGAGGCTGGAGATGAGCACGAGAATGAGCAGGAGTCTGGAGACAAGCCTCTGGAGATGAACTAGAGACATTCCCCTGCTGTCTCCAGCCTCCTGCTCATCTCCAGGCTCAGGAGGCTGGAGACAAGTAGGGGAACTTCTCCAGTTCATCTCCAGGGGCTTGTCTCCAGTCGTCTACCCATCTCCAGCCCCATGCTCATTCTCCTTCTCTATCTCCAGTCATCTGGAGGCTGGAGACAAGCAGGGGAATGAGCAGGAGGTTGGAGAAGAGCAGGAGAGTGATCAGGAGGCTGGAGATAATTCAGTGATTCCCAGGTGGACTCCAGGCTCCTGATCACTTCCCTGCCTGGTTCCAGCCTCCCACACTGCCCACAGCTTACCAGCAGCAGTGGTGGGGGCCACTCGGGGCCTCATAGCACAGCCCCCTGTCTGGAAGCTTGGGGGTGCTGCAGCTGTCACCTGGGGCTCAGCACCACTCAGCCTGAGCAGCCAGAGCTCTGAGACATTGCGTGGTGTCCTGCCGAGTTGGGCCACACCTGCACAATGTGTTAGCAGGGGTGCCAGACAGCTTGGGCCAAGCCCTGCTGCCCCCCACATGGGTGGGGGCTGTGCCATGAAGCCCCAAGCTGCCTCAATCACTGCTGGCACTGCCAATGAGTATGGTGGGGTTGGGAGAGTGAGTGGAGAGCTGGAGGAATGAACGGGGGGGCGAGCAGAATGAATCGGGGGTGGAGGGAAAAAACAGGGATCCAGGGGAATGAATTGGGGGGAACAAATGGGGAGTTAGGAAAATGAATGGGGGCTAGGGCTGGGTGGGGCAAATTTGCAGCATGGGAAATGTCTTTTTGTTTCTGCACATGCCTCTTGCAGCGTCCCAAAAGGGTTTTGCCATAAGGATGCAGTCCTGCTCCCATGAAAATGCTTGTTGGAAAGAAATGTTAATGTTTGGCAGGAGTAATTTTATAAGAAGGGAAAAAAGTGTCTCTGTTCAGCTTAATGTGGAAGTTATGGTTATGAATTAGGGTGTTCTATCTTAGTGCTTTGCACAGTCGAATTTTTAAAGAGCGCATAAAGCATTGTTTTAGGCCTCGGATTCTGTGTAGGCAAACTCCATGGGAGTTACTGACCACTATAAAGGAGCTGCAAATAGCAAAAGGTGACTAGATAGTCCAGCCTATCCTTTTATTAAACTAAGTTGACCTGAAAAGAGAACCTTATGAAAAAGCTTAGAGTCAAAATGAGAAGGCAGAAGCATCTATCTGGAAGATCTGTTTTTTGATCTTCAAACGCTTTGGAATTTTCTTTATTAAAAAAAAAACAACTTTAAGTGCTTTCTTAAGGAAGTCTAAATGGGGGCTTTGTTACTCTTCAAGGCACAGCACCTCTGGCTGCCTCATTTCCTGAACGAATAGAATGGCAAGCCAGAATGTGGTCCTTTTTATGTTCTTACTAAAGTATTTTGACATTAATGCAGGAAAAATATATATAAAGAATGTGAGGATTGGCAATATTTTGTTTTAAAGAGAGAAGATGAAAGTACTTATAAGGGAACATATTTGATTTTATGAGTGACTATCATAAAAGATAACAGCAAAGAAAGGAAACAAAAAATGCAAGACTAATGCTTTTTCAGCCAAGAGAATTTCATTGACAAGGAGCAGGAAGCTTAAGAGCATCAATAATTATAAGTGCAATTTGTGCACATTTTTCAAATTACCAGGCTTCTGAAAATGGTTGTGGAAAAGGGCTTTCTTTGTATATGTGTTCTTAAGCAAAAAAAAATTCCTAAATAGCCCCACTGCAATATTGATAGTGTTCTAGGTAGATAAATGTTATGCCTCCACTGCCTTGTCCTCTGAACAGAAGGACATACACAGGAGGACTTCTGAATCAGAAAGGACTTTGCAGTAGTCTAAGTCAAAGAATGAGAAAATCAGAAGAATCAGGTAACTTATTTCTGCCTTTTCATATCTGATGTGTTTTTGAATGGTTTCCCCAGAGAACTAAAAATAAAGATATCTTATTAAATAGCTTATTAAATAGATGTATTAGCCAATTTAGCCAATACTGTTGTTTGCCTAAAACTTCTGGGTCTTCTTGTTCAGGGAGAAGAGGGCATAAGGAATCTGCTTATGTCCTCTCTGTATTTACTAGCAGAAAACATGTATGCAAAGGATTAAATGAATAAAGCAATGAGGAAGGCTAGACGGTCTGAGGCAGGGGTTGGCAACCCCCAGCATGCATGCTGAGCACGGCGCGCAAGGCCATTTTGCTCAGCATGCCATGGCCAGCAACAGCTCTGGGTAGCTGCTGCCAGGGCTTGCAGCATCCCAGCTGCCTGCTGGGAGCAGCCTGGGCTCCCGACTGGTTGCAGCCACCTTGGGACAGGCTGCACTGCCCTGCTGTCTGCTCCAAGGTGCACGTGCAGTTGCCACCAGCATGGAGCTGATGCTGTAGCTGCAGAGCCTGGTACAGCTGTTTGTAGCCTGCCTGCTGCTTCCTGCGGCTGCCCGGAGTGCAGGCTGGCTACAAACAGCTGCGCCAGGCTTCAGAGCCCAGTCACCAGCTCCACGCTGAGAGCAGGGGAGAGACCAGGGTTATGCTGCCTTAGGCCCCTTCCCCACTACCCACCCTGAGGTGTTGGTGCACGTGCCAGTACAAAGCTGATGCTGGAGCTCTGGAGCCCGGTGCAGCTGTTTGGAGCCTCCCAGTTACAGCCGACCCTGGCTCTGGGGAGCTGCTGCCAGCCGGGAGCCCGGGCTGCTCCCAGCAGGCAGCTGGGAAGCTGCAAGCCCTGCTGGGAGCAGCCCAGGCTCCAGCACCTACCTAGAGATGGGGTTGCTGCTGACAGCCACAGGGCCTGGGCTGGGGGGAGGGCTTTGGGTGGCAGGCAAGGGACAGCAGGGCTAGGGAGCATGGGCTTTGCCTGGGGCACAAGAGACACAAGCAGGGCATCCTGCCATGTACCCCCTGCCCTCATTTTGTTTTTCTGGCGTGCCGGCACTCCGGCACCTTCCAAGGTAGGCATTGTGGTGTTTTTCAGCACTCTGACCAAAAAACATTGCCTATCCCTGTGAGGTGCGGTCATGCTGCACATTTCTACCCCTGTGAGAAAAGTATGCCTTTGGAACCATTGGTCTGAAGCCAGGGCAGGACTCCCATTTCTCTTTCTATGAACTTCTAGTAGCAGGATCTCATGAGAATATAGGACTTTAATTTTAGGAGCATAGCAACAGGAAGGAGCAATGTATAGTGAAGAAGTCTTCTGAGCCGTTCAGCCCATAGCAAACAGTTTGGCTGAAGGACTTCCCGCTTGTTCTGGACTTTCACAGCCAGATTCCTATCCAGCCTTGTCCTAAAGACCCTGTAGCAGGGGCGGCTGCTCGGGATCTGTCTACTGATGGCCCCGCCCACCTGTTCTGAGCCAATCGTCCACCTTCTTGTCTGCTATGCCTTGTTGTTAATTGATTAATGATCTTAATTAAGTGGAAGGCTGCACATTTTCTTGCCCCGGTGCTAGGGGGCACTGTCTGTGGCTCCATTCCTCCCCTACACCACAGCCCAAGCCTCACAGATGGTATTTGTAAATTTCTCTTTATCTTGGGGTCTTGGCCACTGTAGATTTACCCCTTCTCTCTCTAGCTAGGTCTGTCAGTCAAAAACCCATTAATCAGGGCTCAACTCCAAAGCTTTAGCTCTCAAACACTCACTTGGGCTCCTGCGCCCTCCCTGGCATTGAGGTCTGCTCACCCCCTAAATACTACACCTTCTCTGGCGCTGGGGTCTGCTCACCCCCAAATACTGCATCCTCTCTGGTGCTGAGGTCTCCAATGCAGTGGGCTCCTCCTTCCCCAAATAGTTTCAGCCCGATCCTCTGGTTATTAACATCCAACACAAAACATAGGCTTCTATAGCCATATAATGAAAAAATGATGATAAAGAAATAAGAGAGGCAACAAGCCTGCTTACTTTAGACGATCATGCTTCCAGTTCACAGCATGGCATATTCCTCTGAAAGAGACTGCAGTCGCAGCACCATGGTCATTGGGAATTCCCATCTCTGCTACCCCTCTGGCCTTCTCCTCTCGCCATTTGTAGGATCCTGGCCTTCCTCCTTCTGTCACCTGACCAGCTGATAGGGCTTGAGCCTTAATCCCTACTTGACCAGACAGCCGGGACTGGAAGGTTCTGGATTTAAAGGGACTGCCCTGTCTCTTAATAACAGGGCTAGGGTTCCCTGTTACAGACCCCCAAGGTAGGGGAGAGCACCACCTCCCTTGGAAGCCTGTTCCAAATTCTGGCCACTCTTACTATGAAGAAGTTCTTCCTGATGTCTAGCCTAAATCTGCTCTCTATCAGTTTGTGACCATTGTTCCTTGTTACCCCAAGAGGCGCGCTGGTGAACAAAGCATCTCCAATCCTTTGCTGCGTCCCCCTAATAAATTTGTAGGTGGCCACAAAATCACCTCTCATCCTTCTCTTGTAGAGACTGAAGAGGACCAGGTCCCTCAGTCTCTCCTCATAGGGCTTGTCCTGTAACCATACAAGTGGCCCTCCTCTAGACCCTCTCAAGTCTATCAACATCCTTCTTGAAGTACGGCACCCAAAACTGGACACAGTACTCCAACTGCGGTCTGACCAATGACACATAGAGGGGAAATATCACCTCCTTGGTTCTATTTGTCATGCAGCTGCTGATGCATAATGAAGTGCGGTTAGCTTTGCTGAGGATTTCGTCAGACTACGTCATTACATCATGTTCATTTTGGAGTCCTCTATGACTCTGAGATTCCTTTCCGCTTCTATGCTGCTGAGAGGGTCACTTCCCAGCCAGTAGGTGTGCTGAATATTTTTGCACCCTAGGTGCAGCACTCTGCACTTTGTCCTTGTCGTACTGCATCCTATTGTGTACTGCCCACTTTTCTATCCTGTCCAGTTCTGCCTGCAATCATTCCTTACCCTCTGCAGTGTGCACTTCACCCCACAATTTAGTATCATCCACAAACTTGGACAGAGTACACCTCACACCCACATCCAACTCACTGATGAAGATATTGAAGAGTACGGGTCCAAGGACCAAACCCTGCAGGACCCCACTGCCCACATCCTTCCAGTTCAATATCAACCTGTCTAATAGCACTCTCTGGGTGCGACCACTAAGCCAATTTGCCAGTCACTGGACCATGTAAGCATCTATGTCACAGCCTCTTAATTTATTTATGAGAATGGGATAAGATAACATAATGAAGGCCTTCCTAAAATCCAAGTATATGACATCCACCTCTACTGCTGCGTCTAAGCATTTTGTGACCTGGTCATAAAAAGAAATCAGATTAGTTGGGCATGATCCACCTGTTACATCTGGATTACCTAACCTAACTGATTAGTCAGGCATGATCCACCTGCTGCATCTGGATGTAGAGCAACCCTATGTGCTGGTGTGATCCAGCACGTGGAGCCCTATCATTGAACCTAGAGGTCTTCTCACAGATCCAGAAATCTTGAGGCAAGGGAGAGGTGGTGGTATTAGTTGCTGCAGAAGCCATGCCAGTTAATACTGCCACCACTTCCCCAGTGATGTTTCCAGACCTGTGGGGAGCACCTTGGGTAGGATGATATAGATCTGTGAGGCCAATTTGGCCTGTGGGCCAAAGGTTGAGCACCACTGCTCTAGAACAGGTCTTTACTAGCCCTTGTGGAGGTACGCTGCCAGGCCTGCAGGCACACTTGCTGGCTGTGTGGCTCCCATTCCATAGGTAAAAGCAGGAAACCTTCAGGGCTTACTTTTCATAAGCACTAGCTGCAACTCCTTATTTGGCTGTTCATACCCCAGCATTTTGGGAGATTGGGGAAATCTTTGGCATTGCCTTAAAGGCACAGTGCCTTTCAGTTAGGCTAACACAACTACCTTTTGACATATTAGCTTGCTTGCTTTAAGACCGGTCCTGAGTTTTGAATATAGAGAACCTGTCACGTGTCCTCTTGACCTTTAGTATATTTCATGAATAAGGACAATTCTTCCTAGATTTGAAATAAATCATTTAGATTACTTCCATTCTGGAAATATAACTAGCTTCATAACGCTGTTTCCAGTGTGAAAATAGCTCTAAGGTGGAGTAACTATAACTAGAAAATGAGAGTACATAAGAGTACAAGGGTGTAATTCCATTGCAACATTATCATCTCTAAGAACACCACTGTCATAATACAGACCCAAAACAAACTTATATAACATTTTGCTTATCACTCATGATACAAAGATGTCACTTTTCTGTCATTTCCCTGTCACCACCCGCATATCATTACAAGCTTCTTTTCCATCTTTAATCTTTTTTTGTCTGCTGTTGTTTTTGCATCACATCTCAATTCATTTTAGTTTTAGTTAGGTGTCTGAAGCAAACTCATTCTCTTGTACTAAGTACTAAAATGGTCTTCTACAAGAATGGTCCTAAATGAGAGATTACTGTTGTTTTGGCTGGTAATTGTTTGGATCGTTAGGATAGAATACTGTTGGATCGTTTTAGTAAGGTTTGCCACAGATTATAAAAACAAGTGATATTTGTTCCTTTAGATTACATTATTGCCATACATAAGTTGTTTTACTTTTGATGTAGTGTCAAATCAAAACCATTAGAAACACTACTTTTCCTTATTTAACTTTTTCCAGCAAAATATTGCTAGTTCTCATTGCCAGTTCCTCCAATAAACTTTCCTAGGCCAAGTCATTTCAATGCAGTGTAAAAATGTGTCCGTATATTTCTTCCTAAATGTTCTTATTAATAGTTTTCAAATGTTGGCAAGTATGAATATTATGTGCAAACTGATGATGGCACTTCAGTAGCAATTCCAAATTCTCTCCAGATTGCTGTCTAAATGGAGAGTGTTATAACTGAATTCTATTTAAATAGTAAACAAACATACATGGTCCAAAAAAGTGCCTATGAGTGATTTAAAAAAACCCTTCGATAATCTGATTTCTAGATAGGACTATAACTCTCAAATAAGATGCACAGTGTTTATTTCAGTTTCTTCTTAGAATGTGAAAAGACATGTGTAAAGTCACTCAATTCTTTTTTGTTAGTTGACATCTAGACTGCTGTCACTCATATCTTCCTCTTCCTGCTCATCACTGCCAGTGGCCGTATAGGAACCTCCCATGAGTATAAGGACCCCCATAAGCATCACTGCCAAGGAAAACTCTTTCTACTTACAGCTTTTACAACTTCTAAACCGGAGAATCTCAATCCTTAGCTGGTCAAGACCAAGACAACAGCCAACAGCAAAACCCCGCAGACATTTTTAAAGATGAAAAAAAAACCCTTTCCTTTTCATTTCCACACAATGGACTATTGCCAGTTTACAGAAAAAAAATAAATCTTTGAACCTTCACAGTAGAGTGTAAAGAACTGGTATATTTGGATACACAAAATTAAGATGGTAGCTGTTTTTACAGATTTAAACTGGGGGGGAGGAAAACCTGCTGCTGCTATCCAAATGGGAAAAAAAATCCTAATAAATCACTTCACTGATGATATCAGATAAAATTATATTAGCTTAGATGAAGTAAAATGCATTTGAGAAAAATTGGCTATATAATCAAAGCATACACATTCTGTTCATTGACTTCCAGAAAGCCTATGATAGTATGCATGGAGAAAATCGATGGGCAACATTAGTTGAATTAGGAAACCCCAACAAACCAGCTGAACTCATTAAAGTCTGTATAAATGAAGAAACAGAATTAGTGCCTATAGAAGTAAATTGGACTCCACACCTATTAGAACTGCACTGAAGCAGGGAGATGAACTGCTTGTGATCCTATTCAACCTAGGAGTGGAAAAAGTCAACAGGAGCATAAATAACAAGAGAAGCTCCAGGTAGGGGGAGAGACTGCAAGGGAGAAAGCTGCAGGAGAGCTAGCCAAGAGAAGCAGGAACTACGAATGCTTAGCGCAGAGCTAGTAGCATAACAGGGTAATGCCTGCATTGTCAGGAGGAAACCTAATGCTGTCCTAGTTGCTCCACAGTAGGACTGCAGGCTGAAGCCCTGCAGGAAAGACAAGGAGCTGCTACAGATAGGCTGCCATAATGACCAGGCAGTGAACATAACCAGAGGGCGCCTGCAGCCAACCCTGTGGGGTCACCTGACCAGAAAAGGACTGGACCTGGGAGAAATATAAGCCTTAGCAAAAGGAGGTTGGGTTGGCCCTGGAACCTGCAGAAGGAAGAGCTCCTGACCTGAGAGCTGCAAAGGAGACCCTGGCTGACAGCAGAGCTACCTGGAAGAACCGCTGGCAAGGTGTGCTGCTAGGCCTGGGTTTGAACCCAGTTGAGCTAATCTGTCTTCCAGCCAGGGAGTTTATCTTTTTGGTTACAGTTTGTACTAGTGGTTGCGGTAGGGACTGTGAGGGATGGTTTTTTTGGAGGTCCCGTTAGTGCCATTGCAGCCACCCCCTGGGATGAACACTTTGTTACAAGCTCTTGTAAGTGAAAATATGAATGATATAGAAGCTCTGTATACCTGACTAACAGATGAAGCAAAAAAAACCCAAACAATTAAAAATCAAACTCCAAGTATACTTGGATAAAACACGGTATCTAGTGGGAAACAGGACAACAGTAATTTTGGGACCTCACATAATAAACAACACAGATTTCAAGCAAGGGACCCAATTTAAGTCTTTAGGTTCAATCAGAGCACAGGATACTAATATAAAGGAAGAAATTAAAAGAAGAATGCAAAACAGGAAATATAGCCTGCTTTGCAGTATACAAGCTCCCGTCATCCAATCTCCCCTCAAGGAAGACTAGGCTTCTTCAGGTTTATAAAACCATAGGGAATTCTTACATGTTCTCCAGGGATGTGGGCAGTGGGGAGCAGAGGGAGGGTGCTTTAATTAGAGCAGATCCAAGAGCGACCCGAATTAAAATGGCCAGATCGTCTGGTGTACTAGCATCCCCATGCTTCAAAATGGCAACCCGGCCACAGTTTTGAAGCTCAGGGATGCTGATACATGACACATGGAGGCTGCCTGCAATTACCGCATTGAGGTAATTACCAACGCACTGTAATTCCAGTGCATCAGAGCAGACTCCTGACTCCTATACAAACACCTGTAGTCCAGCTTTATGGGATTCAGACCTAGGTTCTGTCACAAGCATGGCAGGGAGACGGGGGGGTGATTAACCCCTAGATCCGAACGGGCCGGGGACGAAAGGGTTATGGACCTTCTTTCCGTTTTTCTCTACTTCTTCTCGTTCAAGGAAAATCTGAAAAGACAATGTAACAAATAAATGCTTCACTCACACTGCTGAAGCACACAGCGTAGGCACCTTCCTCAAAAGTCGCACCGGGTAGCACATAAATGCTCTGTTCACACTTCCGCGCCGGCAGTTCCCTTTACAACAACCTCAAAACTAAACTTACGGGGAACTCGAGAGCTCGTCGCACATCTGAATGATGTATTCAGTTGTGATGGGGGATCTGGGGGGGGAAGGGATATCGTGGACGCAGGACCTCCGGTGAGGATGATCAAGCCTCTCCGATGTTGTGTGGGTCCCGCCTTCTTTTTTGTGGGCTTCGCTTTTATACTGCCCGAATAGCCAATAGGATTAGGACCTTTTTGGGGCGCTGAGCGGATTGCATGAGCTGGGGATTCTGCTGCATGCGCTGGTCGCGTGGCTGTTAGGCTGCGCCCGCTGCTTCCCCCACGCTGTGAGCGTAACTTGCTCTCGGGTCTGGCGTTGGGTCACCTTTTTATTTAGACAACAAGATGCTAATAAATCATTTTGAAAGCAAGATTTTACATGAAATCTTTGATGCACAGTATGATACTGTAACGTAAGAATGGCACATTGAAAACAATAATGAGTTATATCCATTGTACAAAGACCCAACCCTGATGCAGGAAATCAGAGCACAACTACAGCGGGGTCCCTGTCAGCTGGGACCCCGAACTCCTGCCACCCTGCCCTGGGCCCCACTGCCACTGGCCCTGGGACACTGGTGTGGGCCCCATGCTCCCACTGGCTCCCTGCCCACTCACTCCCAGTACCCCCTAGCCCCTCAGTACAGGTCGGGGGAAGTGCACCACCCCGAACCCCTGCTTGCCAGCTGGGAAGAAGCTGGTGCTGAGCACAGAGAAAAGCAGCTCCTCACCCACCCCATGGCCGGCGCTGCCTGCTGCAGTCACTTGCAGCCCATGCGAGGCTGTCTGGAGCAGGCACAGACAGCCCCACACAGGCTGCAAGTGGCTACAGCATGGGGCAAGTAAAGGGCCGCTTTTCCCCATGTTCAGCACCAGCTTGTAACCTGGCCCCGCTGCCAACCTAGGCTCTGTGCTGGCGCTGGGCTTGCCCGTCAGGGCTGCGTGCAGCAGCAGCATCCATGGCCCCCTGCTTGCTGTGCCGGACAATGTTAGCTGCTGCTGTGCACCCGGAGCTAGCGTGCTGGGTAGCCCAGAGGCGACCAGTGCAGCAAGCGGGGGGAGGGGGCCGCAGCTGCTGTTGTCATGTGCAGCCTTGACAAGCAACCCCAGAGCTGCGCAGCATGCAGGCTGGCAGTGGGGCTGGGTTACAAAGTGGTGCTGAGCATGGGGGGGGGAGTGACCCCTCACTCACCCCATGGCTAACACCCCACGCCGCAGCCGCTTGCAGTCCACCTGCGGTTGTCTGTGCCTGCTCCGGGCAACTCTGTGCAGGCTGCGAGTGGCTGCACCAGGGAGTGCTGGCCACAAGGCAGGGAAGGGCCACTTTCCTCTGCACCAGGAAGGAGCAACAAAGGAGCCCAGGGAAAAGCTGAGTGCAGGGGCGGGAAAGTCGCCCCTTCCCTGCCCCGTGGCTGGCACTCACTGCTGCAGCCACTCACAGCCCGTGCAGGCTGTCCAAAGCAGGCACAGGCAGCCCCAGGAAGACTGCGACCGGCTGCAACACGGGGTGCCAGGCATGGGGCAGGCAAGAGGCCGCTTCCTGCCCCCCCCAGCACTTAGCTTTTCCGCAGGTCACTTTTCCCCAGGCTCCTTCCCTGCCCTGGGTCTTCCCCTCCCCTGCCCACCTCACCCCCCTTACCTGAGGTTCCCACGCCAGGGCAGCCATGTGCTCCCAGGCCAGAAGCCCCAGCTGGGGCTTCCAGCTGGGGGGGCAGGGCCGGGGCTGGAGCTGG
>JAGPOW010001338.1:67312514-67322648 GCA_030014935.1 Caiman crocodilus
ACAGAAGGGAATTGGTGAGGTATTATTTACCAAGGCGCCCCCGGGGGTTACAAGAAATAATGGCCACAAGCTAGCAGAGAGCAGATTTAGACTGGACATTAGGAAGAACTTCTTCATAGTTAGAGTGGCCAAGATCTGGAATGGGCTCCCAAGGGAGGTGCTGCTCTCCCCTACTCTGGGGGTCTTCAAGAGGAGGTTATATAGGCATCTAGCTGGGGTCATCTAGACCCAGCACTCTTTCCTGCCTATGCAGGGGGTCGGACTCGATGACCTGTTGAGGTCCCTTCCGACCCTAGCATCTATGAATCTATGTATCATAAGGAATAATCCATTCCTCTCCCTGATCTTGTGGCAGTCCAGATTTATGATTATAATCCTGCCCTGCCAGCAGATGAAGATCATAGAATCATATAAGCAGGATTGGAAGGGACCTTGTAGATCCTCAAATCCGACCCCCTGCCTGGGCAGGAGGAAAACTGGGCTCAAATGACCCCAGCCAGGTAGGCATCAAGCCTCTTCTTAAAGACCCCCAGACTAGGAGCCAGCACCACCTCCTTTGGAAGTTGGTTCCAGATCCTAGCCGCCCTGACTGTGAAGTAGTTCTTATGAATGTCTAATCTAAACCTACTCTCCAACAACTTGTGGCTGTTATTCCTTGTTATCCTGGGGGGCACTAGAGGAAACAAGGTCTCCCCCAGACCCTTCTGGTCCCCCCTAGTGAGCTTATAGATGGTCACCAAGTCCCCCGTCAGTCTTCTCTTGTGAAGGCTGAACAGGTTCAGGTCTCGTAGCCTCTCATTGTAGGGTCTACCCTGCTGTCCCCGGATCATGCGGGTGGTCCTCTGGACCCTTTGTTGTCCACATCCCTCTTGAAGTGGGGTGCCCAGAACTGGACACAGTACTCCAGCTGTGACCTGACCAGTGTCACGTAGAGGGGGAGGATCACCTCGTTGGCCCTACTTAAGATGCACCTGTGGATGCAAGATAAGGTCTGGTTAGCCCTGCCGACCGTGACTTCGCATTGTTGGCCCATGTTCATCTAGGAGTCAATGATGACTCCAAGATCCCTTTCTGCCTCCTTGCTCTCAAGAAGGCAGTTTCCCATCTTATAAGTGTGCTGCTGGTTACTGCTGCAGCACCCTGCACTTGTCAGTACTGAAACACATCCTGTTTTTGTTAGCCCACCCCTGCAACCTATCCAGGTCTTACTGCAGTCTCTCCCTCCCTACTAGCGTGCCCACCTCATCAGCAAATTTAAACAGGTTGATTTTCACCCCATTGTCCAAAGAAATTGAACAGCGCAGGCCCAAGGACCGAGCCCTGGGGGATTCCGCTGCCCACTGCCCCCCAGGTCAAATATGACCCATCCACCAACACCCTCTAAGTACAACCCTTCAGCCAATTTGCAATCCTCTGACTGTGTAGGCATTAATGCCACAGTCGCCTAGTTTTTTTAATGAGGATGGTGTGGTCGACAGGATTGAAGGCCTTGCTGAAGTCCAGAAAGACTACATCCACAGCAACACCTGCATCCAATGCTTTTGTGACCTGATCATAAAAAGCAATCAGGTTGGTCTGACATGACCTGCCACTAATGAAACTGTGCTGGTTGCCCTTGAGCATCATCCCCGATGCCAGCCCATCACAGATGTGCTCCTTGGTGATCTTCTCAAAGAGTTTCCCCAGGATTGAGGTAAGACTGATGGGCCTATAGTTGCCTCCCTCCTCCCTTTTTTAAAGATGAGGACCACATTGGCTATCTTCCAATCATCTGGCACCTGGCCTGAGCACCACAAGCACTCGTAAAGCCGTGCCAAGGCTTTGCGAGCGCTCATAAAGCCTTGGCTTTTATCAAGGCTTTGCCAAGATAACAAAGGCTCTTTGGAAATAGCATCCTTTTCACACAAAGGCTTCCTAGGCCTCAGTCCTCTTGTCTCAGGTGGCACCTCATTACATGTTTAGGTGAAGGAAAGGCTAGGAAAAAAATAAGGCATAGCTCTAGTAGGTTTTCTACTCCTACCTGGCTTTCAGCAACTTCCACCTCAATACCTGGGGCGCTAGAAGACTTTGTACACAAAACAAAATGCATGCCACCTTCTTTATCAACCACCCATGCCCCTGGCATTAGAAGCATTCCTTTCTAATGCACCTCCCAATCATATGACAGAGGAAAGGCTGCACAACCAGTTGCTTTCCAAGATCCTCCAGAGGGATTTTGGACTAAGCCCTGCTTCAAATTTTGTGGGCTTTTAAATGAAAGCCGTCTATACATGTGCTTGGAGGTGGAGGGGGCATTTTAATTACAGTGGTTCTCAGGCAGGCACTCTAAAACGTCTCACTGTTATATGTATTAAGCCCTCACATTTATAAATGGTTGTGGGATGCTTTAGCTAAATTTCATTCAACATGGTTTAGTTAAAGTGACCCCTGGGCCCTTTCAAAACAAATGGGGACTGACACATGACGCTGCGGTGACGCTGCAGTGCTCTAATTAGAATTGGAGCAGATTCTGTTAATTGAGTCTGCTCCACCATGTTGTAATTAGAACATCAACAAGCACATATACCGGCAGCAAAGTATTCAAGAAGGAAGGAGCAAGGTTAAGAAAAGAACAAAGACAAGTCGCTTTCTTTTGGGAGTCTCCCACCTTCCATGAAAATCAGATGAGGACCACTTCTATTCCAGCACCAGGTCTCTGGATTTCTCAGGGTTCTCCAGTTAAAAATGGGTCCCTAGGGAATAAAAGGAGAAAAGAGAGACCTAAGGTGATATGGAAGAGCAGAGGCCAAGGAGGAAATACCCGATACCCTCTACCAAGGGAAATCAGAATTCAGGCTCTTCTAAGCAGTCAGCTTCATCATGAGTAGCCAAGTGCTCTGCGCTTCGGAAAATCAGTCCTTCCATTTATTCAGCACGGGGTAGCGGTCAATCTGCATGGAACAACTTGCAGATCAGGACTTTACCTCAAAGCCTAAATATGCATCCGTGGGCTCAGCTTGAGGAGCCCATTGTTAGAAAATCACGGTCTTGGTGTAAGTATGAATACGTGATTTCAGGGAATATTCACATAGTTTGGAAACCTTTCCCCAAATGTTCCTTACAACTTAATCCTTCAGTTGGAAAGAGCTCATAAAAGCCTTGACATCACAAGAAAAAAAAATGTGTTCCTTAGTTGAATTGGCTAAAGTAGGGGAAAATCCTCATACAGACAAGACAGATCATAGTTTTCTTGTGACTTACTAAGTCAATGAAAAGATAGCGAAGGAGCCTACAGTTTGTATCGACCTGCTGATTTGTGTGAAAACTACAAACCACCTTGACTTCATGAGGATTTCACCTCATATTCATTACCCTGAGGTAAAAACTCAGTTCATTGCCTATAAAGGGAACGAAAATAGCTGGAAGACTTTCATTTAAATATCTGAGATAATAATTGTGGAAAATTGTTAGTAATTGTCATCCAATCCTTCCATGTGTTGTAAGCCAAGCAGAAATGAATGGGAAGCCACAATGAAACAAGAGCAGCATATGCCTCTAATCAGAGTGTGCTGCATTTTTAAGCCACTTTGCTGTTTTTTTCAATTTCTTTCCTTCCAATGATTTTTTTTTGATTGGGATAACAGTTGTGTATAAAAAATGAAGTGCACATGAGGTGTGCCATTATGCTATCATCTCTGTCCCTTTGGGATGCAGAGTGAACGTTTTTCTCAGCAAGAACTTTAATATTTGAAGTAGACCTGCTTGTGCTCAAGCCTATTATTAGTTTTTGAAACACCATAAGTGCCTTGAAATATTTGTACAGAATTATTCTAAGGCTGTAAGAGATCCATCTCTGAAAGATGGTAAACAAATTTCCACACTGACACAGCACTGATTTAACTATTACCTTTGTAAAAAGAATATTTCATTGAAGAAAGTATTCGCCCCGTTTTCATCACCCCAGAGGGAGATTGTTTACAAGGCCTCTGACTGAGCAGTTCCTTACACTTGCTGAATAGTAAATTAGGTAGGTATTTGGGGTCACCTTTAACTTTAAGTATTCTGTTCTTTGGTTGAGTCACTAAGTTTTGCCGTCAAAGACAAAATATAATGATAAGAGCTATGTGATCCTTTTGTCAAGTATATCAGCAGTCAGACCATTTTTATATGTGACATTGGCCAGTTTCATAAGAAGAGGGGAAACGTATATTGTGTTTTAAGTGAAGTGTAAAGTAGAGTCTAACTCACCACGGCAATTAAAAATGCTAACGTGCTTTTATTTCAACTTAGACTGCTGAGACATTCATTTACAGTCACAATGGAATCTGAATTATGCCTGATACATGCAGGGTAACATGCGTGATTTTGGGATTAGATCCCAGTCGCTCCTTATTTGCCAATGCAGAGGGAGCCTGGGATCATGATCCTGTACTAGCAAGCAAATGCCCACAGTCAGATGCTTGCCAGCTAGAGCTGGGGGCTGAATCGACATCTAGAATCAGCCTCAGTGAGATCCCCAGGCCCAACCAGCAATCAGCTAGTTGTCAAAACCCCTGGGATGGGAGGCACACCTGGGCTTTTATTCATCCTGAAACATGGGGGGCCCAGGTTTGGGCTGCTAAAGTCTGATCCCAGGCTCTCTGTGTGCCAGGATGAGAAAAAATGCAGCGCTGCCTACCTGAGCAGCACATGTGGTCTTATAGGTCCTGGAGCACAAGGACCCTACTATTGGGCTGTCTCAGTATAATGCCAAGGTCGCCATGTGCTGTGGTGAGTGAAAACCACTTCTGCAGCCCATCTAGGCTTCATATGTGTATTTTACAGGTCCCAGTGCATGGGGATCTCTGGATTGGGAAGTCCCTCCGTGATCCCAGGGTCTTGTCATGGTAGGACCTTTAAAAACTGTATGTGCAGCTGGGTTGCACGTGCAGTTTTCTGAAATCCCTGGTGCACAGGGACCACAGGATTAGGGAAAGCGTCCTTGATCTTGGAGACTCTGAGCACTGGGGATGTCATAAAACCATGTGTTCAGGTCAGCTGTACACACAATTTTGCATGGGGGGGGATGCGAGATTCAGGAACTAGTTCTGTCCACATCCTGATTAGGTAAGGGACAGTAGTGTCCCAGACCCTAAGGCTGCCCACGCTAGATCCTGACATGCAGCTGAGCATTGGGATCTGCCATTGTCCATCCGCAACTGGGCACACATTCGATTTAAGGCATGATATAAATGAGCCACAAAGTTGTTACACATCATGTATGGAATAACTTTGTGACTCATTTACCGTTCACCTTAAACTGACTTGAATGTGAGGCTAGGGTACTATTTAAGGCATGCTTTACAGATTAATCATATCTTAAATGTATGTTTGCCAGGGGCCCTAGACAGCTACCTTGGCTGAAAACCTGGCCCAATTGCCATTGACTTCAGCAGAGTCAGGATTTCAACCCATCTCTTGGACTTCATGTCCTTTTTATTGGGAAAGAGATTTAGAAATCAGTTTGCTTTCAGGATCTAGTCCTGATTTATTTTGTGACCATGGGCAAGTCACTTCACCTCTCTCGTATTCTCTCCATTTGTGAAATAGGGGTGTGAATGCTTTCCCACCTTGGTGATATGATTCAAATCTTTGGAAGGAAGGCATTGTATAAGTACAGGGTTTTACTACCAGAGTTATTTACAGTAAATGAGACTTACAAGCATTCCTTATATGCATATCACAACATTTCTTTGTTTCAGACTGGGAAGGGCCAAAGGTTTATTTTTCTTGGAAAATATGTTCGCTCGCATATGTATGTACTTGTTAGAAATATCTCTTGGCAAATGAGAGCTCAAAAATATACTTCGAGCCCTCATTTACAGAGGAAATAACAAAGAAATTACATATCCAAATTCTCAGAATTTGGAACCTTGGTTCACACTTGTAGCTAAATAGTTTCTATTTTGTTCTCTGCCAGATAATCAAGCACATACTCATGTTAATGTTTTCACAAAATTGGTCTATTAAAGGCCTAAGGAACATTCACACATGCTGACTATAAATATCAAATTTTCAACGTTTATGGTAGCCTAAATACCATCAAAATATTTTTTGGCACAAAGAGGCCCAGTGGAGTGTAGATATTAATCCTCCTGATCAGGACAGATTTCAAGCTGAATAATTAAATTCTACCGAATGAGGGGGTTTTATACTTTCAGATGAATACTATATATGCATTTCTTGTTCTGAGCTGTTGTGTAAGGCTGCTGTGCCCAATAAAACAGTGGTTGGGTTTTAATTCAAAAGGGAGTGAATTTGATGGGCAAGGTGATATACTCTGTGTGTGTGTGTGTGTGTGTGCGCGCGCGCGCGCGCGTGTGCATATGTACCTATGAGTCTGTTTGACTGTCTACTCATATTTGAAAGCATGTGAGTTTTGCCATGAACTTCATTGCCAGCAAGACAGAGTCCATTAATTATTGTTGTATCTGCTAATAATATGCAGCAATATTATATAGTTATATAGCATTTACATGCATTTAAAAAAAAGAGAAAATTTCAATCTGTGACTAGTGCATAATATACCTCCTAGTTTGCTTAACTAATATGTTATGTGCATAGCTAATACTTTTGGATCATATAAGTGCATTGTGTCTCTGCTCAGTTTTGTCTTTAGGGGTAGGAATAAATATCATCATATGAAGTAAATCAGCTCTTCTGGGATGTGGCCCAGCACAGCTGATGCACTTCATTAGGTGAAACACATCACCTGTTGTCCTTCCGATTGATCTTGTGGGAAAACGGGTGATATGTTACCCCTTAGCAGAAATGCAATAGCCTCCAGCAATCTCTGCAAGCAGGCAACCCGGACTTTCCCCACTTCCAGTGGCACACCCCAGGAATGCTGCAAGTGCATCT
Organism: Caiman crocodilus; assembly: GCA_030014935.1. Taxonomy (NCBI): domain Eukaryota; kingdom Metazoa; phylum Chordata; order Crocodylia; family Alligatoridae; genus Caiman; species Caiman crocodilus. Next base: position 67,319,394 of record JAGPOW010001338.1, read on the forward strand.
CTGCAAATGAGGAAAACTGGGACACTCCAGTGTAGTACCTGGTCCCAGGGGTGGGGATGTCAGTCAGCTGATTGGCAGTCTCAGGCCCAGGATCAGCACACTGGATCCAATTCAAGACTCCAGTGCAGTCCCAGGGCTGGGTGGCCCAGCTTTCCCCGCTTCTAGAGACTCCCACCTGGGATCCCTGGGTTATGTGTCTGGGAGTGGGGAACCCTGACTTCCCCTGCTTCCAGAGATGTGCCAGGGAGATTTTTGGGACCACATCTCTGGAAGCAGGGAAAGCCAGGTAGGCATTTACTGGGCTTGAGGGGCTCAGTCTTCAGGAATTCCCAAGGCATGCAGCACTGGGCCCTCAAGCCCACCTAGCGCAGCAAGAGACTATGGACAGCTCTGGGCTACCCATACTTTCCTGCCATGATAGAGCAAATAGACATCTACCACAATAAGGAGGCACAATATATTACTACCTTTTGTCGTGGTTACATTGTGGTGTGACAAAAGGTATGGACACCTATTTGCTGTTGCTTTGCGTCACCATACAAACTTGTTATGGTGGCACAAAGGTGACGAAAAAAATGTCTGTTTCTTACCTAGGTAGTTCTGTCTGTGTATGATGTTCCTCTGTCAGTAGGGCAGTAGTAATCATCAGCAGTAACTGACTTTCATTTCACATAACATGCTCACTAAGCTGCATCAGTTTTTAAAGGTGCTTACACAAGCTACAATTTTTGTGTGATCTGGCCCCTGAAAGCACTCTACAGCTGTAATATAACACACATCCATGACTGCAGAGTGCTCTTAAAATTGCTAATCACACGAAAAATTAACCCTCAATAAATCAGCTATTAGCTGAAGGTGCTCCTGGGCAGAGTGCCTCAGAGAACTTCTTCAGCTTCAGATTCCCTTGAGGGTTAATTTTTCACATGCACAAGGCTTCCCTGTGCAATGGGGCAAGGAACAAGATGAGGAGGAGGCAGCATGTAGCTACCAGCTAGGCTTTGCCACGGCCAGAGCTGGGGGGTGGGGCTGGGGTGGAACAGAGCCCCCCACTTCATGCCTCCCCACCCCTAGCTGCCCTGGATGGGGTATTGCGGGGAGCCAGGGCAGGCCCATGAGGCAAGGGGACTCTGTTCCACTCTGCCACCCCTCTAGCTCTGGCTGTGGCAAAGCTGGCAATTGCCAGTTGCATGCTGCCACTGTTAAGAGGTTTGGGCTGGTGGTGGGGGAAAGAAGCCTCCTTTCTCCTACTCCCTGCCCAAGCCTTTTGACAGGAGCAGCACATAGCTGCCAGCTTGGCTTTGCCATGGCTGGAGCGATAGTGAGGGGGTGGGGCTGGGTAGATAGTTGGTTTGGCAGCTTTCAAGGAGGCTCGAGCCCCCACAACCCAACAGGCAAATATCTGTTGCGCCAGGAGGTGGGGGAAGGTCAAACTCATAGCACTTTGTATAAAGTGCCATGAGTTAGAGTGCCTTACTTAAATGTCTGTAGGTACCCTAAGTTGTTAGACTGAGTTAAGGCCAATCCATTCTCTGCTTCTCCCTATCCAGTCCCCACTTGGCCACAAATACCCAGGTAACAAGCACAGGGAATTAGAGGAAGTTCTAATTCCATATTGCTTCCTTGCACTCATGTGTAGTACAAAGGAAATGCAATTTTCTGTGAAAAATGAGTTAAGATGTAAACCGTGCTAGTAAGTGGTACTAGATTGACAGTTGTAGAGATTGAGGCCCTATCTCAACAGAAATGGTGTGTCACAGAGAAACTTCATGTAAGTTTCTCCGAAGCTCCCTGGTGGTGGGCATGTCATGCCTGGCCAACCTGATTGCCTTCTATGATGAGATGACTGGTTCTGTGGACATGGGGAGACCAGTGGATGTGGGATACCTCAATTTTAGTACGGCTTTTGATAGTCTCCCCCAACATTCTCACAGGCAAGATAAGGAAGTACAGGCTGGATGAATGAACTATAAGGTGGATAGAAAAGTGGCTGGAGCATTGGGCTCAGAGGGTAGTAAACAATAGTTCAACCAGAGAGGTTGTAGAATCTCTGTCCTTGGAGGTTTTTAAGACCTGGCTGGACAAAAACTTGGCTGGCATGATATAGTTGGGAATGGTCCTGCTTTGAGCAAGGGGCTTATAATTTGATGATTCTATGTCTAGACATGTGTTTTAATGCACAGTAGCCTATTTTACTGTGCACTAAAGTGTCATGTAAAAACCTGTGCTATTATGCTCAGAGGTTGGTTGCGAGGCCGTATTTGTTCAGTGTCTTCATGAATGACTTAGAAGATGGCATAAAGTAACCCTCAGTAAGTTAGCAGATGAAACCAAGCTGGGCGGGGAGGTGGTAGATACACTGAAGGGTAGGGCTAGGATTCATAGTGATCGAGACAAATTGGAGGGCTGGGCCAAAATAAATCTCATGATGTTCAACAAGGATAAGTGCAAGTTCTGCACTTCGGATGGAACAATCCTGTGCTCCAGTACAGACTGGGGGCTGACTGCAGCAGCTCAGCAGAAAAGGACCTGGGGGCTTAGAGTGGATAATAAGCTGAATGTGAGCCAGCATTTTACCCTTGTTGCCAAGAAGGCTAATGATTTACTGGACTGCATTTTTAGGTGTATTGCCGGTAGGTACAGAGAAGTGATTATTCCCCTCTGTTCAGTACTAGTGAGGCCTCACCTGGAGTACTGTGTTGCGTTTTGGGTCCCCCACTACAGGAAGTATGTGATCAAATTGGAGACAGTCCAGTGGAGGGTAACAAAAATTGTGAGGGGGCTGGGGCCCATGACTTCTGAGGAAAGGCTGAGGAAACTGGAGTTTATATAATGTAGAGAAGAGAGGGCTGAGAAGAGACTTAATAGCAGCCTTCAAACTACCAGATGGTGGGGTACAAAACAGGATGGAGCTACACTGTTCCCAGTGGTGGCAGATGACAGAACAACAGTCTCAAGTTGCAGCAAGGGAAGTTTACATTAGATATAAAGAAGACTTTTCTCACTACATGGGTAGTAAAACACTGGAACAGGTTACCCAGAGAGGTTGTAGAATCTCTGTCCTTGGAGGTTTTTAAGACCTGGCTGGACAAAAACTTGGCTGGCATATAGTTGGGAATGGTCCTGCTTTGAGCAAGGGGCTGGACTAGGTGACCTCCTGAGTCCTTTTCAACCCTAATTTTCTATAATTTGATGATTCTATGTCTAGACATGTGTTTTAATGCACAGTAGCCTATTTTACTGTGCACTAAAGTGTCA
>JAGPOW010001338.1:67326608-67343850 GCA_030014935.1 Caiman crocodilus
AGCCTCAGGGTACAGTCTGGGACCAAGCCCCACCCTGCTTTTTGTCTCCGCCGGGTTTTTTTAACCCCTGGATATCCAGAGGTGTAATTTTGCCCCTGCACTGCAAATTTGCAGCGCAGGGAACATTTTCTCATTTGTACACGTGCCTCTTGCCTGGACACACCCGATGATATTATGGATATTTTTAGTGTTAGTGAATACTAGTAGGATTTTGACCTGCTATAACTTGGAGGAGAATTACCCATTCCATTCTCTTGGAGAAAAAAAAGTCTTTTTAAGGCAAGGGGACTGCTTGTGCATGAGGCGCTCCTGAGAGAACCTAAGTGAGATTGCAGAATTATCTCTGTAGGGCTCCTTTATGTGCAGGGAAGAACTGCAGATGGTCAGCTTTTTCTGTCCTTAGTAATCCTAAATGACACTTTTTCCATACATAATCATTGCAGTTCCTTATAGGGTAAGTTATTGTTCAACAAATGTAAAGCTGTCAAAATCTGGCTCATAAATGTCTATATTTGTCATCTTAAACCCTCCTCATAGATCTTTTTTTCTCAGATGACCTCTTACCAGCAGCAGCAGATGTGATATACTGTGTGTTCTAGAAAAAAATGTTTAGCCTAGAGAAAAAGATAGCCATATGGTGATACTATATGTATCGTCATATTGCTTTTAAGCAATAAGGCACAAGAGCAGAAGATACGTTGCAACATGAGTATTGAACAATTTGTTGCTTTTATCCTAAGACCAAAGGCCAAATGACTTAAAGAAACCTGAAACCTGTGAGCATTTCATTATACTGTAGAAAAACAGTACTTAGACCAGCTTGGTATTATGAAATAGGAAGCATATTGAAGTAGAAAACTAAGTCACCACTGGATTGGGAGGAAGGTTCTTTTGTACACCCATATTTTGAATGCTGTGAGTGGTTCTGGTCTTCACGTCTCAAGAAGAATATAGTAGAATTAGAAAAGGTACCGAACATGATCGGGGTATGGAGCAGTTACCATACCAGGAGAAACAAAAAAGGCTATGACTCTTTAGTTCGGAAAGGATAAACCTGGGGGGAGTCTATAAAATCATCATGGGTGTGTACAAAATGAACAGGGTACGGTTGCTCACTAAGTCCCAGAATACTAGCACGAGGGGGAACCCACTGAAATTAATAGGTCACAGTTTGAAAGCTAACCAGAGAAAGTACTTTTTAATGTAAAGTATAGTTATCTTGTGGAATTTATTGCCATAGCAGATGGTGGAGGCCAACAGCCTAGCCAGTTCAGAAAGGTACTAGATGAATTAATAGGTGATAGATTTATTGATAACTGTTGAACAGAATGGTTGGAGATGTTTCCTCTGGCATCTCTAAACCAATAATGATGGATCTGGCCAGGGAACACTCTAAATATACCTAATTAAAAGCTCTTCCTCTAAAGTATCCTCTCCTGCCACTGTTGGAGACAAGGTCCTGGACTAGGTGGACGTGTTGTCTGACCTATTATTAGCGCCGTAGCAATGAAGATTGACACTCAAGGCAAAACCTGCAGTACTTCTTATGTTCTTATGTATTAGGAACCCAGAGATAAAGATTTCCTGGGCCATCTGATGGATGCTATTGGCATACTCACATCTTCAAAAGACAATCAGAAACCTGCATCTGTGCCTAGAATTTAAAGTCTGTTTCCTAATCATAAAGAGCTCTCATTATATATCTTCTTGCTTTAGTACCATACTATACTTACCTGAAACCAAGACAACCATGAATTTAAGATACCCCCCCCAATCATTTGTTATAAAAATATAAATGTATAATATTACAAAATTATACGTGTTATTATATTCCATGTACGGTATGCAATTATTCGAGAGATTTCTTAAGTTCATCCCCCCCCACTCCTCCACCACTGTGGTATAACAAAGTGGGGGAGCCAGTAGGAAGGAAGGCAGTAGAGGACAGGCCATGAATGATGTGTGCCCCCTGACACTGGGGCGGGGGCATGGCGACGGCAGTGGGAGCGTGGGAGCAGTAAGCAGGGGAGCTGTTGGAGGGGGGAGTGATGAGCACTGCCCAGGAGTCAGTGACCATCCACAGACACCACGGGCAGCGTTGGTGGTGGCCGGCGGGGATCACAGACTGCCTGCAGACGCCACTGGTGGTGTTGGCAATGGGGTGGTGAGTGGTGACAAACCGCAGGTGCCTTTGACAGTGTTGACAGTGCCTTTTTGTAGAGGACGCACTACCACACTCGGGGGTGCACATGCACCCGCATGCACTCCCTATGCGTCACCCCTGGAACAGACAGTGTGGGGGACAGGTGGTGGTAGGGGGTAGAGAGGCAGATTTTAAGGGAACAGTGTTGGGGAAGGTGGGGGGGGGGTTCAGCAGCCTGACCTCTGCTCCTTGCCCCTCCACACCTTGCCCCCTGCCACCTCTCCACCCCCTTTGTGCCTGCTACCCCTGTGCCTGCCCACCTCATCCATGGGACCCCCTTGCCTTTGCCCCCCCTCCCCCACATTGGCCCGCCTCCTGCTGGTTACCCTTGCTCAAGCTCCAGCAGGCTCCAGCCCTGATCCAGCCTGGGGCAAAAACCATGTGTTTGCTCCTGTCTACCACTTGTATTGCTCCCAGGAGAGCTAGGATCAGAGCAAATACATGCTCCATGCCCCAGGCTTGAGCGGGGCCAGAGCCAAAACCAGAGCAAGAATAGGCAGCTTGGGATGGGGAGGGCAGAGACAGGGGGAGGGCAGGCAACAGCTGTGACCATGGCTTTAGCCTTGAGCCCTACCCTTCTCTGCCCCGGCCCCCACCTCATACTTGAATCCTAGACAAGGGGCGTTTTTCCCCATGTTAAATTCAGAAGTGGGGGACATGTCTTGGTTTCAAGTAAATACAAATGTTTCCTGCTCCATTAAATTATTTTATAATCAGCCTTACTATGAAAGCATAATACTGTAACCTTCGAACTGTTAGGTTCCCAGGGCCGGTGCTATGAAGAATGAGATTGATCTGAAGGAAGACGTTTAGCAGCAGTTGCCATACAAAAACATGATCATTCTTGAGCATAGGCTGTACAGATAAGCATGTTTTCCCCTCCTACTTCCCAGAGGACAAAGAGCAACCCTGAAGCCACTTTTAGAACAAAATTAGCTTCTCAAAGCAGAGCACAGTTAAGAGCTGGTGATTGCTATATTTTCATATATCTATGCTATCCTTTGATTTTAGTACTTTGGAATACAGTACATGCAGTTTGAGTACTTAATTTCAAAGACAAATGCTATTCTGTGTTTTCTCCAAAGTAGCTAATAATTTGATGGGCAAAAATGTCAACCATAATGAAACCAAAAAGGTGATAGGCTATCCAACCTTCAGCAAGAAAATGCATCGCATTATAAAGTGTTGTCACCAGAAATCCCTCTGATATTACATGCTTCAATTTCTTTTCGTCGTTACGTTGTTAACCAAGTTTTGAATGCAAACAGCATGCAGCATAAATGACAGTATACAACTGTGCACAAACAGTAATTAATCGTTGGCTTCCTGAATGGAGACGCTGTGAACTGAAGGCAAAATCAAAGGGCCTGCTTGGTTTCCAGAGCTTGCAAGGCACTTCGTGCTGTACAATTGGGAACATTCACGTTATGAATATCACCTTGTAATCCGTGTGGCAGGAGGCTAGAAGTAGCTGGCTTGAAAGTGCTTAATTTTGTGTTCAGTTGAAAAACTCAGAACCAAGCATTAGTGTTCATGATGGGGGGAAACTGTGCATGCTGAAATCTAAGTACCTTTTAATTAAGTTTCCTGGCATGACTGTAAGGAAAAAAAAAATCAGTCACACTACAAAGAGTATTTATGTGTGGGGTTTATATACTTAAGGCTCTTTGTTGGACAGAGTTTTTAAAATAGTGATAGCATTTCCTGCGGATGTACCTTTGCTACAAGGTTTTTGAGACTGGCATCAACAATGCAGTGTAAATGCCTTAACAAGTGGTGTGTGCATATTTCCTCTCTACCTCACTGTCCCTTTAAAAATGAAGACCATTTTCATAGAGGCTGTGAATTCTGAGCCTGAGGATGGGGCCTATTATCATTGCTATGAAATAATCAGTATCTTACCAAAAGTTATCACAGTGCCATCTGAGATACCACAATATTTCCTTGTAGGTAGATTAGGGAATAGTGCTGCCTGTCAGATAGCATCATGGGTTAACAGTGAATAATCGCTGGTCTTGTAATGATGGTGACTGTGTTATCATCATTGTGGATTTGTGAGAGGTGCATTAAAAAAATTGTATGGAGGGTCTGTGGCAGGCCATATTTAGGGGTAATTTAGAGCACAGAGCTGTACCGTATAGTACTGTAGGTACTTCTGAAAGAAACACTAGCACTCCGCAGTAATGGTCCCAAATAGTACAGCTTGTAATAAATATACAGCAGTCTTGAAGGTCATTATTTGTAGACCACAGCTGTTCTTTTCCAATGAAAGAAATTACTGCACTGTGAACAAGAATTGTCCCATCAATATTCCATACCATCCAAATTCCAAAATGTGTGTTTTGGAGTATAAACAAAAGTTTTTAAAAGAGGAGCCTTATACTCTGATACAGTCCTTACGGTGAAAGGGAACCATGCTTCATTTTCAAACGTGTAAGCTAGATTGTACTTTGATATAAATTGTCATATGATGTGAGGCTGCTAGTAACATTTTATAACAATTTTAAATGCTGAATTATATACCTAAGCAGAGAAAGAGAATAACAATAAAATGAACTAAAACAGTAATAAAATAAATAAATTACATTTATAAAATGCTTCGAATAATAGCTTCGCCAACTCTAATGCACTTGGGGTTGTTAATTATATTCCAACAGGTTTGATTGTTCGAGAAGTCAGCATTGAGATTTCCCGTCAGCAAGTGGAGGAACTCTTTGGACCTGAAGATTACTGGTGCCAATGCGTTGCTTGGAGCTCCGCGGGCACTACCAAAAGCCGAAAGGCTTATGTTCGCATTGCATGTGAGTAGCTGTTTTTGAGAAGCGGAACGTTTCTGCATTTGTTTGGATGAAAGATTTAGTTTTTGGCCACATATTTTGACAAGGCCTGGAATTATCTGTGGTTGCTGAGGCAGATCAGCAAAACTTGCCTCCTAGTTTAGGGCTTAAGAACTAAAACAACAACAATAAAAAAAAATCTTCCTGCAATTAACCATACAAATATTTAATGATTAGAAATTTTCAAGACAGGTTTGTCTTTGTAAGAGAATATTCATCTTCATGTAGATGAGATTTCATTTTGTGCAATGGAAGCAAATCCAAAATTGTAGTTCCACTGGCTTTGGAAAAGCAGAGAACCATTATTTGGTGAACGCTCACTAAAAGGTAGATATTCAGCTGGTTTGCATATAAAGCATATAGAATAAGATATTTTTTTCCCAGTAAAATAGATTTTTTCTCCCATCAAGAAAGGAGACTAAGGAGATACAATTTGCTCATCATTTTGCAGTGAAAAAAATGTTGTCTAAACCATTACTAGATGTCTCCTTAGGATATCTGCTTTCATGGAAATCACTGGGAGTTGCAGGTATTCAGCGTCTCTAAAAATCAGGTCACTTTTCTATAAGTATCTAAATATGGATTTAGGAAACTAAATGTAAGTACCCAGTTTGAACACGGTGGCCTAATTGATTTATTACAAATGAATTTAACCATATATTTTGAATATTGAATTGGATCTGGAAAAATGTTTCTCCAGGTTCAGTATTTAGACGCAGGGTTTTGTTTGGTCCATCAGGCTTATATCAACTGAATGCAAAAGTTTAGGACTGCATCAAATAGGTATCAGGTAGGCTCTCGATCAGTGGTCACCAACTGATCCATCCCGGTTGACTGGTCAATCATGGAGCCTCTAACAGTTGATCTTCAGTCTGTGGGGCTGAGATCTCCCATGCCCTCCTGGACACTCCTCACTCACTGCTGCTCCACTCCCTCGCTCACTGCTACTTTGTATGTGTAACTGCTCTCTGGATAACTGCAAAATTAAGCAGTTAATTGCAAAAGACCTATAATGTATAGAGTCCAAAATGTCTAAACGTATCTCAGATGAAGATTAATGGGCAAAATTTTATGTGAAATTATTTTTCATGAAATATATATATATAAATACTTTGTAAATATTATATATTGAATGAAATATGTGATCTGTGGGCCTCTCTCCAGTCCATAAAAATCTCATATATTTATATATGATCTCAATTGCAGTTTTTAGCTCAAAGTCTATCAGAGGTGATATCTCTGATGAACTTCTACTTTCAGAGGTTTCTAACTTAGTTTAAAAACTCTTTGTTCATGTGTTTATATTATTTTCTCCACTTTTACTATATTACTAAAAGGGTAGGCAAGAAGGAGAAAGAGCAAGGATAATAATTGTTTCATGGAGAGCATGGGCGTACGTTAAATAGTGGAGTAGTAAGACCATGAGATTGGAAGGGGTCTCTCAAGTATTTTATTCTAGTCCTCTGTGTTCACTATTTGCTCCAAGATTCCTGAAGATCATCCACTTCCAATTTTGACACACCACAATCACAAGACACAAAGTTAGAAACACTGAGATACCTTACCACATACTACAGGTAAACACTCAGAAGAGACAAGGGCTCTACCAGTGCCCTGCCACTGCAGTGGCAAAAAAAGTATTACGTTAATAAGACATGTTCAGAGGATCCTAGGTCCTATGCTCCACGTTACAGAAGAAAGCAACATTTCTGCCTCACTGCCTGCCCCTCGCACTTCCTTGTCAATCTGTTGAGTACAGATTCCTTCCTGATCCTAAATTTGGCAAGAATTTAGATTCTGAGCAGGAAAACAAAGCCCTTTAGCAAGGTACTCGAAAGGTTTATAGGTACCAAAAAGAGCAGTGGTGTTCCCCAGTGTCTAGTGCTGCAAAATAATGTTCAGGGAAAGGGGAGAACAAGAGCAGAAGCCAATAAACCATTCATGAGAGGAAAAAAATCCTTCTAGTTTTTGCAGGGAATCTGCAGAAACCCTGTAGCAGGCTTGCAGGCACCTATCATGCTTTAAAAAAGGCTCCATGTAACTTTGGATAGCATTTGCAATATTCCTATGACTCAAAATAGCTTTCTTAAATGAAATATACAAATTATTTTCTTTGATTTGGGGTTTCTTGAACAAAAAAGGAACAGGCCAGCAGCCTTATCTTACAAGCATAAGAGCTATAGTGGGCAGCAGTGTCTCGAAGTCAAAGATGACATCCATCAGGCTTGATAAGTCCTCAGGTGTCTGAGGACCATGATCCTGGATGCACATGTTCTTCAGCAATGGGGGCAAGTTGCATGGGGGAGTGGGATTTATAGCCCTGGGTTGGTCTTCTTCTCCCTCCCCTGCTGCCGCTATTCCACCTCAGTATCAAGTTGTTGGGCCTCAAAGTGGCATGCACCTTGGTGGATCAGGTGGTGTCATGCTGAACGGTCAGCAGCTTGTTCCTCCCAGCCATTGGTGTCAATGTCTCCGTGCTTGAGGGTGACCTTGAGTGTGTCTTCGTACCATTTCCTTTGGCCACCCTTTGAGAGTTTGGCCAACAGAGAGCTGGGAGAAGGGAATTTGGTGTGGAGGCAGTTCTCAGACATCCAGATGCAGTGGCCCATCCATCAGAGTTGATTTCTCAAAAGCAAGGCTTTGATACTGGTGAATGCAGCTTCATGGAGGATGCTCATACTGGTTCCTCCCATTTGATCCCCAGGATTCAGCACAAGCACCATTGGTGAAACCTCTCAAAGGTCTTAATGTGGTGTTGGTAGACAGTCCAGGCTTCACTGCAGTAGAGGAGGGTGGTCAGCACAGCAGCTTTATAAACCAGGACCTTTGTCAACTTCCAAAGATCTCTATTTTCAAAGACATGGTGTTGCAGCTTGAAGAAAGTAGCACTGGTGCAGTTGACCCAGTACTGGGCTTCTTCATCAATGGTATCCCATTGAGAGAGGTGGCTGCCGAGATACAGAAAATGCTCCGTGTACTCCAGAGCCTCCCCATCTATGTAGATGGTGTGAGAGATGTTCAGTTGGCCTGGGGAGGGTTGGTGAAGAACCTTCATCTTGGTGACGTTCCAAGGACGGGCCAAGTCTCTTATACAAAGCATTGAAGAGATCTAGGTTGCTTCCACATCCTGTGCAGTGAGCCATCATGCAGCAATCATCCACAAACTGGAGGTCATGGATGTCCTTTGCAGTGAGTTTTGTTTTTGACCACAAGCGCCCAAGATTGAAAAGCTTCCCATCCAGTTGATACTGATGCTGGATTGTAGACCATCTCGGATGAGGTGGATGATGGTGGTCAGGTAGATGCTGAACAGGGTGGGGGTGATAAGGCAACCTTGTTTGACCCTGGTCTGGATGCAGAAGTTGTCAGTTTCAGATTTTTCACTCGGGACGGTGGCGGTCATATCATCATGCCAGAGCCTCCACATGGTGACAAACTTCAACGGACAGCCAAGGCACTAGAGGATGGTCCACAGAGCTTCACGATTTAAGGAACCAAATGCCTTGGTCACATCAATGTAGGCAAGGAACAGTTCTTGATTTTGCTCCCAACTTTTTTCTTGCATCCTCCTGGCAATGTAAACCATGTCTGCAGTGTCCCAGGATGGCCACTGGGTTTCTGGAATGATCTCCTTGGCAATGGGATGAAGGCAATTCAGGAGGATGCAGGACAGGCTCTTACCCACAATGGAGTCCTAGCTCACAAGCATAAGAACTACAGTGTCAGTCCATTAGCCTGCAGATGTAAGCAAAGCAGGTGAAGCAATGTCATTTAGAAATATACCACAACATTTTCAGGTGGCCTCTCAGGTAATTAAGGAATATTTTCTAAAGACCCTTAATAAATATATGAGAATACATACCTCTGGGTACCACAGCATTATTGTCTGCAAGGTAACCATAAGAAGTCACATTCTGTACTCAGTGGCTGTGTGTAGACAAAACAAGGGGCATGTGTGCATGACACTTTAAAGTGGTCAAAATGCTTTTGCACTGCTTTAATGGTGTTGGTGTTTGCATGCATCAGCAGTGTATTGTGCATTAATTCCAACCACTGTAGGAAATTAGGCAGCGCAATGCACCTTAAATGACTTGGGATGCAGCAAACTAAAACTCCTCTTAGGCTCCCCTACAGCCATGAAGCAAAGCTGGGATCTGTGCAGCTCAGGGGCTCTGCAGGAAGCGCTGCAGACTCTGCTCAAGAAAAGCAACAAGCCTGATCTCTTTTTTTCCCCGCTGGAGTCTGCCTGCATGCATGAGCTCCATGGGGGCCCAGTGCTTTCCTCCACAGCTATGGTGCTCCCCAGGACCACCCGAGCTAGGTGCCTGCAGGTGGGTGCCATCTGCAGGGAGGGCTGCTGCTGCCGTGGAGGAAAACACCAGCTGCCCCCATGGCCCAGGGACCACTCCACTCACCGGCTGCTCTCCCTCCCCTGCCTGCCACTGGAGAGGCAGGTAACAAGTCAACGTGTGCTCAACATGGAGGTTTAAAGGGCCCTACATTTAAGCAGTGTTTTTAAAAACCCACCACGTTAGTTTAGGGCCCCTGTTTCATCTACACACGCCTAGTTATGCCAGTGGTAAGTGCACATCTACTCTGTCTTCTACTGGACTTCAGACTACCGCAGCTAATTCCCTGTCCCCAGACCAAAATCACTCAATTGATCTGTTAATGGATTTTCTCTGAATGAGCATTGGAATAACTGTGACCTCAGTTCAGAATGATACTTTAGGGGAATGTACACAGTAGTAGGACCCCAATCAAGATTGTGTGTCTTACTTCAAGCCATGTGATCATAGACCAGGTCCCACTTGTGCAGACATTATCTGGTGCCAGTAGCCATGCAAGGCGGCCCAATCTAAGTGTGGGGGAGGGGCAGGCAGCATCAGGGAGGCTAGCAGGTCCATGTGGGACAAGGATAGGCAGGTTCAGGGAGGATTTGGTGGGATTGGGAAGGCTGGCACATCTGGGGGGAGGTGCTGTTGTGTCCACAGGAGGGTTGTCCTTCTGGGCTTTGAGAGCACGGGGCAGGGCTAAAAACAGCTTGGTCAGGGTTGGACTGGGTAGGAAAAGTACAACTTCAGGGCTGGGGTGAGCAGCTGGGCTTTTTCAACCTGGGGCTGCACTCCGAACATGTACAGACAGTCATTAGATCAAACTAAACTCTTCCCAATATAACTTAGTTCACCTGAGGAGGTGAATGGACAGGTCATGTTTTTTTCCCAACCCAGTATCTCTCACTCCCAAATCAGTTGTCCCCACCCCCAAGTCCCCCCCAGGTCCCCAGTGTGTGAGGCAGGGGGTCCCCGAGCAGCTCTTGCAGGCTGGAACTCTGCCAGCCTGCAAGAGAAAAGCTGTGGTTTCCTACATTTTTCTTGGTTAAAGGAGAATCCATTTTTAAGTATGCTGTTATTTTTTTAAAGTTTGTTTGTGATCCTTTCACATATTCCTGCTTTTGGGTCATGACCAAACTTTTGGGTCATGACCCATGGGTTTAGAAATGCTGTACTGGTGGATTATCTCTTAATGAACCCCAGAATAATTGTAATCCCAGTTCATTATGATAGTTTAGCAGGTCAAATTGGACTATTTTCTACTTAAAACTGAGAATATGATTAAGTGTCTTGTTGATTCAAGGCCTGAGAACAGAATTTGGCTCAATGTATGTTTCACCAAATTTTCAAATACATATTTGGGATTCAGTTATACAAATACATATTCATTATTAGCTCCTTTAAAGTCGATGAGATTACTCCCTCTTTGGGCACAAACTGTGAATCTGTACAATTTTTGAGGACAGGACCTTTATTGATGATATTCAAGCCGTAAGACCCAAAGCTTTGATTTTTGGCTCACAAACTCCAGTATGAACTCTATTTAAATCAACAGTCTGTATCAGGGAAGGAGGGAGGGGTTGGGGGAGGAAGCATAGAACAACAGCTCAAACCTTTGAATTTCTGTTCAAACCGGTTCTTTATTTTGGTCTCTATTTGCCAAGCCACACTTCTATGGCAGCCTGCTCTGGTATTTTCCCAGTCCTACCACACAAGGATACAGATGTGTTCCTGTTTTGTTTTAGTTGTTTAACATAGCTTACCTAATATGATTGGAAACCCTAGTACCGGGATATGCTGGAAGTATTTGTATTTGCTTAAAATTATTTACCCCAGTTGTAAATTCTAGTAGAGCCATTACACAGATGTTTGTTCCGGGACACAAACATTTGATGCTATTCATGTTTAACCCTATGGTTTCAAATACAGTTAAAACTGTATTAACTGGAGATATCTGTGGCACCTCAAATCCTGTGCATTCTGGTGCTGTCAAGGTAGCCCTTTAAATCAGGAATTAGGTATCACTTCCTACCCACAATTCAAAATATTCAGCCAGAGGGTCCAGTATCCCAACCTAAAGTTGATACAGGACCCCACAAAGAGAGGTGGGGTGCAAGTTACTGCTGAGCATGACTGATTTTGGAAGCAATAAATCACAGGCCTCTTTCTCAGTTTCATTAGGGACCTCCTGAAATTGTGATTTCATAATTTTCATGGAAACCGTGATTTCAAGTAGGCGCCATGAAAAAGCTCAGGCTCCATGCTTTTGGCAGGCTCTCTGGGGAAAAAAAATTACCAGAAATAAAGTGGGACTGGCAATCCAGCTGCACATCCCCCTGGAGGGAGAAAAGGGAGAAGGGGCTGCTAGCACGTCAAGATGGCTACCGGCCCCACACCTTGCTGCTGATTGGCTGCAAGAGCTGTCTGTCATACAGCCCTGCCCCTCTCCACTGATTGGCAGCAAAGGGTGGGGCCACTGGGGCCACTTGACCAATCAGAGGCATTGGGGCCCACTACACTTGGGCCATGAAAAAGGCTCTTAGGCCCCAGTCCAGGTGCAAAGTTAGCAGCAACCACTTTGATCCCAGTAGAGCCCTACTCATCATGCACCTGCATAGGATTCTGGCAGAATCCAGCCTCCGACTTAGCTAAGTAAGCACACCACTCTTCATCAAAGGAAGAAAGCATAACAGTACAGCTGCCTGAATCTTTATGACGCTAGAGCAGTTATTTTTCATTTTTAGTAAGTACCAAAAAACTGAAGATTAATATATCTGAGAGAAAAAGAATCTAAAGTGCTGTGCTTGAAGCAGTTACTTCATGTTAATAGCTATGGCTGGTGATTTCAACACAAGTTGTACTGTAGCTTGATGGCGTAATTAGCCCTTTCTAGCACAATCAAAAGATAGATCCATTTTTTTCTTTCTGACCACCAGTGTTATTGCTTTTGGGGTTTGTAGCATTATTGTATCCTCTTGAGGACCAGTTCTGAAGCCCATTAAAACAAAAAAAAATCGCATTCTACATTTCTGTTCATTGAGCGTGTAATAGAATTAACTGAAAAGTAATTTGAACGTGTGAAAAATGTGCATCTTGGAAAAGCAGATTCTATTTGTTTAGCGCAGGGTCAGGCATGTGTCAGAAAGTACATAACAACATAGTCAATGAAAGTTTTCTGAAAAAATCAATTGAAAAACTGCTTCAGCCAAGTAGAGAACATCACTTACTCAAAAAGGAAGGCATGTTTACATCTGGAGTGAAGATCCTGCTGTTTTTCAGAGGATGCATAAGCTGGCACTGTAAAGTGAACTGTAATGCAATATGGCAGCTAAACCCTGCATTTTCAGCCTGCATAATTAAGGGACTCATTCTGACCTCTGCAGGTTATTTCTAAGTAAAGGTTGGCAACTTTGTGATTCTCAGCTTCTTAGTTTCCATGGAGAGTTTGGTTTCCTCAGGAGGAAGAGGCTGAGGCTTTCACCCTCATTAATTGACAGGTGTCCTAGGATCATGGTTGGACTGTAAAATCCTTGATATCTTAATAAATCAGAAAATTGAAAAATATGAAAAATAATGGTGGCACAGGGCACATACAATAATTTATTTCTGGAAACAGGACATTACTTGTGCTAACAAACTTATTATAGACATAGAGCAAATCCTGACCATACTGACTCTTAAAAGGTGCTAGATTACTGGACACTGGACCTGATGTATCCTCTTCTTACAGAAAGAAAGGGCTGCTAGTTTTCTGAGGATATGCAGCGGGGTTAGGATAGCTCCTTTTGCTGTTTAAAAAATAATCCATTGCAGCATTTTAAATTAAAACTTTCTGTATGAAAAATGTGAATCTAATTAAATTGCTAAAATTCTACAATTTCTATTTGAATAAAATGTATGTTGCAAGATCCATTCTAGGGGTAGAATTAAACCCACTAGGAGTGACAGCTGATAAGGACTAATTAAGGACTGCTAGACTTGACCTAAATCATGGGTCAGATCCTAAGCGCATGACATTGTCAGTGACCTCAGTAGAGCTTTGGCATTTTACCCCAGCTGGGGATCTTATCATCTCAGTCTAGAGCCCAAACATGTAAATTAGAATTGATCTGATATTTTCTTCTCACTTGCACTTCTTTTACTTTGGCATTTATCCAGTGAATCTAGATAAGTTACTCCCAATGTACACCAGAGAAAGTACGAGCAGAGTAGGGCTCGTTAGCAGTACTGACAACTTGTGAGTTGCTGAAAAATTGCTTCAAGTGAACAGATCTCCCCAATTTCTGAGGAATAAGTGCTTTTTTTGAGAATGAACATTTCTTTTTTGTTGTCTAACTAGTATATTGAAAACAAATGTTTTTTTAATTGCCCTTTTTCAGTAAGAAATCAGTATCGAATAAAAAATGGTGCTTCTTAAAATGTTGTTTTATTTCATATCAGTTTCCCATGTACTTAGTAATCCTTTTCTCTAATTTTTTTGAGAAGGCCATTAAATCACAGTTAATAGGCATGTGTCCAATAATGGTATGCAGGTGAGATAAATGTAGTGCAGAGAAGTGAACTGTTTTACCAGATGGATTCCATCCACTTATTTGGCACACAGTCATGCAGAAAAACAGATCTGAAAGTAATCGCAGTTTAATTACTGCCACTCAGATAGCTAATCTTTTAGTATTGAGATCCAGTACTCACACATTCAGTTGCCAATGCATATTTTCACCTTGTTTTTCTATGACAGTGTTCTGTAATCCAGACAAGACTGTGAAAGCAATATTCTGCTGCCACCAAAACATTACAGCAATGAAACTCAATGGACATTCAGGAGAAAGAGGTGTTGAGAAGAGTACAGCTAGGCTAGAACATTTAATAGGAAATCAAAGATTCACAGTAGTATTAAACATACAAAAATGAAGGGGGCTGGTTAGGTCTGGCAAGTGTGCATTTGGTATTTCTAAAGAAGGGGGTTGATACTTTTTTCTCCCCATACAAGCTCTAAGACTAAGTAATGGCACTCACTGATAGCCTGTGAGGGGAAGATGACTATTCAGTCTTGAACTGAGATTCAAAAACAGGCTTTTAGAATCACAAGTCACAGACAGAGAGGAGGCATTTTAGCAGTTGCCTTATCAATTTGCACATTTTAATTATCACTACACTGGAATCATTCTAGCTAGTCTGTTCCAATGCTTGACCACCCACACAGTCAGAAAGTTCGAACTAATTGCCAACCTAAATTTCCTGTTACAGTTTGAGGCCATTGCTCCCTGTCCTGTCCCCACCAGCCACAAAGAGTAATCTATCTCCATCCTCTCTGTAATCACCCTTCAGGTATTTGAAGACTGTTACCAAATCCCCTCTGAGTCTTCTGTTTTCCAGATTAAATAGCCTTAGTTCCTTCAGCTAGGGTTTCCATATTTTCAGTTTCAAAAAAGAGGATATATGTGGGGGGAGGGTTATATGATTGGGAGGGCAGTGATATGCCTGTGCCCTGCCCCTGCCCCTCATTTCCAAGCTGCAGCCCCCACCCCTTCCGTGCCTGTGCCTCGTGCTCCTGACCCACAACTTCCCACCCCACTGAGGTGCCCCTCACTCCCAAGCCTCATTCCCCCCAGCCCAGCCAGTGCCCCTCACTCCCAAACTGCAGCCCTGGCCCCCAGCTCTGCTGCCCATGCAACTCCCTGCTGCACCCAAAGAACCTCCCCACCTCCTTCCCCTTCCTTCATGTCCCTACCCTGCTGCAGCCCCAGAGCTGGCAGGTACCTGCCTCCCTTGCACACCAATCCACAAATACACATACATGCATGCACGCACACTCGCCCCCCCCGAACAGTCTCCAGCCCTCCGACCCCTGCCACCTCCCCCGCACAAGTAACACGCTTGTGCTGCCAGGGCACACGCAGAGGCATGTGATACCCTGATCTCCAACTGCCTTCCCCTGCTCTCCCCAGCCGCAAGCAGTTCCTTTCTGGGGCAGGCCAGAAAGTGCCAGGAAAGCAGAGGCACAGCAAAATCCTGGACATTTGCAGATTTTTTTTTTAAAAAACTGCCCAGATGGCGATGGGAAGACCCAAAAAGAGGACGCGTCCAGGAAAACCTGGCCGTCTGGTAACCCTGATTCAGCCTTTCTTCTTAAATCATGCTTCCAAGGCCTCTAATCACCTTTGTCACTGTCTGCTGACTCTTCTAATCTGTCCACATTTTTCGAAGTGTGAAGTGTGACACCCACAACCAGGCATACTATTCCAGGTAAGCCTCAGCAATGCTGAATTGAGCAGAAAAATCATTTTCCTTGATTTGCAAGAAACACTACTGTTATTACAACCCAGTATGCTTTTGGCTTTTATGACAAGAAAGTACCCTGTTCATATTCAGCTTATGGTCTACTGTAACCTCCAGATTCTTCTCACGGTACTGAAGCCTATTTATCCCCATTATAGTAAATGTAAAAAACTACCAAAACTATTACCTGCTTTCCATTGTCTTTGGCTGCTACTTCTGCATAATGTTATTGGTATGTGTAAGTATACAGTGTCTGCCAGTTACTAGAACCTTGCCTAATACAATCACCTGCATATTAGCAGAAAACCCCCAAAACGAAATACCAAAACCATTGTTCAACACGTTTTGCATAATAGAATCAGACACTTTCATCAGCAACCTAGAGGTTAGGATGGAATGCACTCTTAGCAAGTTTGCAGTTGACACCAAGCTGGGGAAAGCACTAGATACACTGGGGGATAGGGCTAGGATTCAGAGAGATCTCAACAAAGTG
Source organism: Caiman crocodilus (assembly GCA_030014935.1). NCBI lineage: Eukaryota > Metazoa > Chordata > Crocodylia > Alligatoridae > Caiman > Caiman crocodilus. The sequence continues at coordinate 67,342,755 of JAGPOW010001338.1, forward strand.
GAGGATTTGACCAAACAGCATTGCATAAGGTTCAGTAATGATGAATGCAAAGTCCTGAACTTAGGACTGAAAAGTCCCATGCACTGTTACAGGTTGGGGACTGACTGGCTAAGCAGCAGCTCTGTAGGAAAGGACCTAGGGATTACGGGGGACAATAAGTTGAATATGATCCAACAGTGTGTCCTTGTTGCAAAGAAGGCTAATGGCATATCCGTTTGCATTAGTAGGAGCATTGTCAGCAGGTCAAGGAAAGTGATTCTTCCCTTCTATTCAGCACTGGTGAAGCCACATCTGAAGTACTGCCTTCAGTTTTGGGCTACTCACTACAGAAAGGATGTGGTCAAATTGGAGAGAGTCCAGCAGAGGGCAACAAAAATGGTGAGGGGGCTGGGGCCCATGACTTCTGAGGAGAGGCTGGGAGAACTAAAGTTTATTAAATCTAAATAAAAGAACTGAGAAGGGATTTAATAGCAGCCTTCAGCTACCTGAAGCAGGGTTCAAAAGAGGCTGGAATGAGACCGTTCTCAGCGGTGGCAAATGACAGAACAAGGAGCAACAGTCTCAAGTTGCAGCAAGGGAAGTTTAGGTTAGATATTAGGAAAATCTCTCTCACTAGGAGGGCAGTAAAGCGCTGGAACAGGATACCCAGAGAGGTTACAGAATCTCCATCCTTGGAGGGTTTTATGACCCAAATAGACAAAGCCTTGGGTGGGATGATCCAACTGAGGATGGTCCTGCTTTGAGCAGAGGGTTAGACTAGATGACCTTCTGAGGTTCCTTCCAACTCTGATTTTCTATGTTCTGTGACTTTTTAGCATCAGGATCTGAATGCACGTAAGTTTGTGCACATAAGTATTATTTTTTGCTGCCTGAATCCATGTATATGCATATTCACTACAGACCTGGGTTGCTGTGAGATGGCCCATGACTACTGAACATTCATGATCATTCTGTCTTCACAGGCTTTTTATTTTTTTCTCTTTACTTTGAAGGCATTTATTGGAATCCCCAGATATTAAAATAATAAGTGCTTGGTTCAATGGGCTTCTAATAAGCAGCATGCACCGTGGGTGCATCTACATGTGAGCTTTAATGT
>JAGPOW010001338.1:67344815-67376140 GCA_030014935.1 Caiman crocodilus
CCACAGTATGCCAACCTTTTTATAAGCCACCTGGAAGAAGACTTCCTCAAGAACTGCACCATCAAACCCTTACTATACCTAAGATACATCGATGACATCTTCATCATTTGGACTGAAAACCTACAATTTCCAATTGCGTTCCACCAGAAATTCAACAGTCACCATCCCTCCACCCGACTTTCTTTAGACTACTCCAGCACCAGCATCTCCTTTTTAGACACAATGATCAGTATCCAGAAGGGTAAAATACAGACCACAGTATACAAGAAATACACAGACCAACATACATATCTGCACACAACCAGCAATCACCCGAAACGCACCAAAAAAGCTGTGATATACAGCCAAGCCCTCATATACCACCGCATCTGTACTGAAGAGAACAGCTGGGATCACCACCTCACCAATCTTAAATAGGCTTTCACCCAGCAAGGACACTCCTCCAGAGCGGTAGATCGCACGTTTGAAAGAACCACGTGAAGAACTGCTGCAGTACAGAAGAAAAACACCCACATATTGCACACCGCTGGTTATGACCTATCACCCATCCCTTGAACCTGTACAGAAAATCCTCCAAAAATTGCAACCCATATTAGAAAGAGACCCTATTCTTGAAAAGATCTTCCCAGAGCCACCCATCCTAGCCTTCAGACAAGCACCGAACCTCGCCAACCTCATCACCAGAAGCAAACTTCCTCAAGCCCAGAACACACTAAAAGGATCCAGACCATGCCAGGACAAGAAATGCAAAACCTGCCAACACATCTCCACAACCCCCGCTATTACTACACCCCACAACAGAGCCATCAGCATCCCAGGATCTTACAGCTGCACCTCCAGAAATGTAATATGCCTCATCCGGTGCACCAAATGCCCTGATGGAAGATACGTAGGAGAGACCAAACAACAACTGCGCACCAGAGAGAACGCACACCAGAAATCTATCAGAGACAGAAATACCCAGTTACCGGTGGGGGCACATTTCTCACAGGAGGGCCACTCTCTCTCCGATCAGTCCTGATCCTCAAGGGAAGCTTACACAGCACTTCCCATAGACGAACCTATGAGCTCCATTTCATCAACCTCCTGGATACTGGAGATCATGGACTAAACATAGACACTGGATTTTTGATGCATTACAATCTGCCCGGCAACTGCCTCCCCAGCCCAGCCCCTGGCTTCTTTACTTTTTATTCCACCCAGGAAGAGCACGCACCGACTGCCGACACTTCCTTAGCCTGACGAAGGGTTTTTGAACCCGAAAGCTTGCTTAATAACTATTCTCCAACCATTTGGGTTGGTCTAATAAATGATATCAAATTCACCCAAGGAACCTTGTCTGCCTATATCCTTAGACCAACATGGCTACAACCTAAAACCCTTGCTTCACATTCATTGCACATGTAGATGCACCCTTTGTGTCTTATGTAGAAATCAGCGGTTATAGAAAATGATGAGTGTTTAGTAAAGGATTTATATGCTTATAAAACCATATCTCTCTAAATGCCTATCTCAGAAAAAAACTTCTCTTAAATAACAGTAGCTCATCCTAAATCAAAGCTGAGTGAAAAACTAATGCATTTTTTAAAAAGCGCTCTTTATTTTTTCTGAGGACACTGGTTTGTTTGTTTTAGAGGGAAAGTACAAGTTGGTTACTAGAAAGAGCTTGGAAAAGAAGTGAGGAGTCTTTAAGGTCTACCAAGGGCAGAAATCCATCTTTTCATGACAGTAATGCTGCACTGTTCTGTACATTTCTGGTTTACATCTAATTCCTGGCTGACAAGTGTCCGTTTTTCATGCTTATTCATTAGTCACCCTTGCATTAGAACTGCCTTGAAGGTGTCTGCCTGCCTCTTATCACATTGCTCAGAAATGATAAAGGATATCCTCAAAGTTTTACCCACCCACCCATCACAGCAAAACCCAGAACAACAGAGGAGAGAGAAAATACATTCTATTAATAGGGAAAAAAAAGAAAGAAAGCTGTTCCTTTCTGACTTTAAAATGACAGCTGAAAAAGTGGCCTCATGCCATGAAAAATTATTAGCTCTGATAGATTACAAATACAGCATTTGAGTTATTTTTAGACTAAGAATGCATTAAATTTTGAACTAAAAATTAAATAATTTAACAATACATCAAAATAAGGTTTTACAACCTTAAAAGCAAAGAAATTTAAAGGTGAAACTAAATATATTGACTTTCGCTCAAAAAGGTTCATTCCTGTTTTATGCCACTAGAAATCTCCTGATTTCAAAGCAGCTCTTAATGAGATTTCTCTGCCCATAATGCAGAGTATTGTTCATAGGTTTTCAGGTCTCTGAATGATGTTTAGTCTTATGGCTCCTCTGGATGTGTTTTGCCATACCTGGCATAAGAAACCCTTTTAATTCACCGGTACTGTATATGACTATAGAAAAGAAAGTTTGGTTGCGATTTGCAGCCTAGAATTGTAATGCTTTACCCTGTTTGTTTCCTGAATAAAATCATAACATTGAGAAGAGATAGGATGGGGGGAGCAATACTGACGGTAGTTTTACCTAGGGCTGTGTGAAGCTTCAGTAGCTGATTTGAGTCAGAGGAGATTCACCCTGATTCAGTGGCCAAATCTCTGAATCAAAATACAATCAGGAAACCCATCCAGATTGAATCAGAAGCCTCCAATTTGATTTGGAGAGATTTGGGGAGATTCAATGGTTCAGCCATAGACACAGCTTTACATGTTTTTTCTACATACCTCAAGGTACCAGGTGCAGCTCCTGGATTCTGTCTGAAATGGTGGGGCAGATGGCGCGTCCCCCGCATGCTTGGCAACAGACCCACAAGTGGGCCAGAAGTACTTTTGGTCCACTTCCGAGTCTGCCGCAGAGTGTGCGGGGCGCTCCCCACCCCTGGCTCAGCAACTAGTGCCTCCTGGGTTTGGGGGAGCACCCAGGGTGCCTCCACAGTCAATGCCGAGCCAGGGGAATGTGAGTGGGGGTCCGCCGCTCCCATGGGGTGCTCCACCTGCCCTACCATCTCGGCGTTCACGAGCCGCACCTGGTACCTCAAGGTATGTAGAAAAAACATATAAAGCTGTGTCTATGATTCTCCAAATCAGAACTGAAACTTCAGATTCAGCTGAATCGAATCAGGACTGTGACCCGAATCAGTGAATCAAATCGCTGTCCCCATATCGCCAAATCTGAATCAAATACGTCCTGCTTCGCACACCCCTTGTATTAGCCAAACCAACCCCCCACACAAGCTGAGAGAGAAATTCTTGAGTGTAGCTATGAATGCCACCTAAGCTCAGGTAGTTGAGAGGGCTCTCCCTGGATGAAGGTTATCCTGAGCTCTGGCAATAAGATAAAGTTAGCTGTTGCTCACAAATGCTGATGCATCTCCAATTCAGTTAGTCTACAAGGTGCAACTCTATCCTGCCTTCTGTCTAGGGTGGCCATTGGTCCCATTTTATACTGGGCTTTCCTCTGTTTTTAAATGACAAAAGTCTTGTTTTCACTTCATTGATGAAAATGCGTATCAATTATTTGTTCTTGCAGTTGTGTTAGTTGTCCCTAGAGGCAGGGCAGTGCACAGCCAGCAGCAGCACAGAGGAACGGTGGCCAGGGCGGGAGGAAGGTTACCCTTTTGTGGTGTCCCTGCCCCTTGCTGCTGATTGCATTGACAGTGCAGCAGGCTCTCCCCTCACCTTGGTGCATCCCCCTATACCACCCACCAAGGGGATGTGTCAGTGGCTGCCCTACTTCTGTGCAACAGTAAGAGAGAATACCATACCTCTAAAGGAGGGTATTTTTACCCTTTTCTCTTAATTCTGTCACTCCCAGGGTCCGGGCGGAAGAGGCCATACACCGGTATTTTTTAAAAGACGATGACCAATTTCTGTCACCCCCTTAGAACTGCATAAAGGGGCTATTGCTGGACTTGAACTGTAATGATTCCTACCATTTCTTCACAAGCAAAAAGGTCCTAAGTAAGGTAGATGTGTTTGTTTTTTTTTTAAATATAACAACATTCTTTGAAGATTATTTCATTTCCCGTTTCGAAATGGACCAAAGATTTCAGTTTAGGACATTTACAAAGAGTATTTGCCTTTTTGCTCCTCTTTAAATGATAGGAAAGTTTAGTTTTTAAAATGAAAAAAAAACCAGGCTTGTTGGGTTTTTTGGAGGTTTTAAAATAAATATTAAATCCAATCAACATTGACCATGGGGGGAATAACAATCTCCAAAGTATTAATTTTTGTGTACAGTAACATATACAAACCAGAAATGATAAATAGCAAATCTGAAAACTGGAACATTCAAAACAAGGATCATGTTCTCACAGCAACTTTTCCTTTACAAAGTCCATTTTCATTAGAAAACAAAACAACAACAAAAACCAGATTTACTTGAAAACTGGTTTATTGTCCCTACCTTACTATGACAACTATAGTTACATACATAGGGGAGCCATGTCAAGAAGCATTCTCCCTGTTCTGCATTTCCAAAAAGACTTTTGTTTTGCTTGTCTGTTTGCATTTTGCAGCAAACCAACCTTCTGCCTGGCTAGGTAAATAGCTGCCGAAGCGGGCTGTGCAGCATATCTGGTGGCTATATAGATTGAAGGGAGGCGTAAGGTTTTGACTGCATAATGCTCTAAGCACACAGGACGAAGGGTTCCTTATCTTATAAATACATAATCATGTACTTTTTTCCCAAATTAGTATTATTTACTAGCTAGTCTTTAATAGCTCCTTTGAGGACATTATCATGTATTATGTCAGGGCCCGTACTTGGAGAATTTTTAGCTTGTGGATCATTGACCCAATAAAATTCAATAGCACCTTTAAAGTGTTACAACGTATCAGGTCGCTGAGAGATCAGAGAGGGAAGGGGGAGGGAATAAGAGTCTCGTGCATTAATACCACTTGTTAAAAACCCTGCTGTAGTGTTTGGTGGAGAAAACGTATTGTTCGTACCCATCTGTCCCAGCTGTTTCTAATAAAGAGAATAAAGCTCATTTGCATAGTACATAAGATTATTGCTTTTCATGAGCTAATAGAATTCATTTTTGTATAAATAAAATGTTATTTAAAAGTAACAGAAGATTTTGTGAGTGTGACTGTTTATATAAATATATAATGCTTATTAAGTTAACTTCAGATCTACGTTCAGGTTTTGGACGAGGAGTGGGAAAAGGTAAAACAACATTCCAGGAAGGATCTAGAATTATTATCTAATCTAGCTGTATTGCACTCATCACTCTGGTACCCGAGCATTTGAGGTTTATTACTACTGAATATTGGTTACTATTACCATATGCTGCTATTCAGGTGTAGCATATACCACATGCTACATTATATCTTCCCTGTTATCTCCCAGCCTAATATTAAGGAACATTAAACCTAGGGCAGTTGTTCCTAAAAGTCATTTATACATGCAAGGTTGACACATTAAGAATAGTTTCTATACAGTGGTGATTCTCCTTTGGAATCTCCTTTATAGATGCATTAAATGTAAAATTGTTTCTTCTTTTAGCTTTCCAAATTAATTTTTGTTCGAGAGAAAATTAGACAGTGCGTTGTGCTTCTGTAGCACCTTTGCTTTTATGGATTTGAAATTTCTTAACAATGTAAGTTGATTAAAGTTCACACACCCTTTTTGAGACGGATGATCCTTTTCTCTTTATATTGAGCCAAACTAAATGTGAAACAACTTTGTGGCTGGTTTGCCCTATTTATTGCATGACAAATTGGTTGACTCCCTCACATGTTAAATTTATTGCACAATTCACATGTTAAACATGCAATAACTGAAGCTTCTGCCAGGGCTTGAAGAATATGCACTTGCTGCATTGTAAGCTCAAGCAGTATCTTGAGTTCTGCCTCTAGGCTGGCTCCCATACAAAGTCAGAAATCTCTGGGTGGTTGGGATAAAGCTTGAGTGCTGCAGACACTAGACACTGGAGCTAGGAATTCAGCAAGGACAAGGACACAGCAACTCAAGAGTTGCAGCAACTCTCCAACAGCTGAACAGTCACTTTGGGGGTGTCCACACATGCACTTTAATGTGCATTAGCCTATTTTAATGTGCATTAAAGCATCACAAAGAATCTGTGCCCTTTAGCTAACGTGCATTAAAATTGGATCGTGCACGTTTTTCTAGTATCTCACAATGAAGGTATTAGATCTATAGCACATTACTTAAAGTTCATTAATGAATGTGTAGAAGCATCCTTTGTGCTGCTGATCTGGTCTGTGCAGCTCCAGTGTTGTTTTATGATATGGTCACTCCCATTTGGACTAGCCTAGCTCCTATCTAGGAACACCCGTGTGCTAACTGTAGCCATCTGTTACAGTGAATATATACAAGTCCTTTATGTCCTGGAAAGTGTTTCGCAGCCACACTCCTCTGGGCTGAATACAGAAGAAGCCACCTGTGGCCTCGTTTTCTTTTCTTCTAGCCTTCTGTGTAGAGGTTGGATAACATTGCTGAATAGCTATTTAACTAAATGTTACCAACTTGGTTAGCAACTTAAGCTAAACTAATAAAACTCTGAGGCTATACTGGCTCATATTTATCCTTAATAAAGCTTTGAAGGAGCTTAACTTGATTTTTAAATCCATTTAGTTAAACCAGTACACTTTCTTAATATAGGCAAGACCTTAGCCCTAAAGAGTTATCACGTTTCTTGAGTTCAAGAACTCTCATTTTGTGATTAATAAGTTAAGGATCGAGAGAGAGGCTTCCTGTGCCCTTTCTTGCCGCCTCTGTTGCAAAGACACCCAGGGGCCAAATGGTATCCTGATGCAAGTGGCGATATTGCAAATCTACTTCAAACTTGCCTACTCCAGGACAGTCAGGAAAGAGAAAACTAATTAGCTAAAGCTGTGAAATTCATGCACAGAAACTAAAAGTAGGTTAAAGCTCTGTGTGGACACTCTCGCACATTAATTTTACATCTATAGTTGGTTAATTTGTCATACATTTCCAGAGTGCCTACAGGTGTACAAGACCCTATGTTGTAAGTGCTTTTGAGGCAGGAATTTTCTTTTTGCTCTGGATTTGTACAGTACCCGGCACAATAAGATCCTGATTCTTGGCCAGGGTTTCTAAGCGGTGCTGCCATCCAAATAAAAAATCTGCTCAGAAATGATTTCTTAATAACACTCTCTGGCATAATCAATGGAAGTGAAAATAAGTGTTTATAGGCCGGGTTATTTGTAAGGCAGGAAAAGGGGGCTTCCTCTCTGCTTAGAAAGACGCTTATGTGTTTGCATACCACTACAGTCCATCTGCCTACAATTTAACGGCTTGATTTGGGTTTGATTTTTCATCAGATCTTCGGAAGACTTTTGAACAGGAACCCCTGGGGAAAGAAGTGTCTTTGGAACAGGAAGTCCTGCTCCAGTGCCGTCCACCCGAGGGCATCCCGGTAGCGGAGGTGAGTGACAACGGATTCCAGCACTAGCAAGTGACATTTAGTTATCCTAACTGAAGCCTAATCCCTGGCTAATGGTGCAGTGAATTAGGGTATGGCATGATGAATGGGTAGTAACGGAGACCTAACTGCCTGCTGCTGGTAAAAGAGATTGATTGAAAACTGATTAACGACATTGGAGTCCATTCGAATGCGCCACCGGACAGAGCTACGGCCGCTCACTTCTATTTGTTGTTCCCTTTGAAAAAACACAGCAGTGTGGTACCTGGCATCCGTGGGATAAAATACCTGTGGGGGTTTATGAATGCAACCCCGTTATCTTTTCTTTTCTCCCTTAAGAGAAGGCAGTTGCTGTTATTGAGGCAACTGGCTTTCAAGTGTGTTATTAGAGCATTTATTTTTAATTTGCAGGATTTCACTTGTCTCACAGGCCTGTGCACATGCTCGCAGACCAGCCGTGTAGCACAGAACCAGGGGCCTGCCATGATCTGATAAGGGGCTTCCCAAAGTTGATGCAGGCGGGTGTGAAATAACCCAGCATCTAACAGGGCTTACCCTCTTTATTTAACAGCAATTAAAAGCACAGGAGAGGGTCCTCTTCTGTCTGACTGCCAGGACTGACCTTCTCATTTAGTTAAATCTGCATCCACGGACAGTGACGGTCTCTTCTGCGAAAGGGGACTTACCTCGGCATGGTGGAGCTGCCTGTTGAATGAGGCTTCAAACTCATTCCTCACAGGAGGGAGGTCTCTGACTCACAGGGGGGCTCTGAGATTCAAAATCCACCTCTGCTGATTAAGAGAAAAATTGATTGTTAATGATGGTAATTCCCCCATCAGAATTCTCCTCGTTTTTCTCTGCCATGCAACGAAGAAGCTGTTGCCAATTTGCATTAGGATAAGTTAGTCTGTCATAGTTAAGCAAGAATGTGGTTGTCATTCACTGTTGATGACTGATTTCTCAGGAGATCATGCTTAAAGTGTTGCCTCCCTGTCAGACTGGAGCGGGGATTTAATCAGCATTGCAGAAAAGTGTCCACAAAAGACAGAAGGAATAATTAATGTAATAGAATTCCCTTTCTGCCTTGTTTGTGAGGCTGTTTTATTTCCCCATTAAGATCCCCCAGTGTGCAAAGAACTGTTTGGGTCGGGTAAGCCAATTCTGTGACAGCTATGATATTATCAGCAAGGTTTTTCTCTGAGAAGTTATCAGCCTTTTTTTCCCTTTTGCTTCTTAGTGTGCTCTCAACCTGCCGTTGTGCCATGACAAGAGTATTTATAACAGAGCGTGTCAGATCTCAGATGCACAGTGGTACTGGGGGACTTCATTACCTTCACAGGGAACTGAGATTGCTCATGCCTTGCAGTTTCTGTGCGTGCAGCATTTACACACTACTCTTCACCTCTCCGTGACTTAACAAGTCCAACTTTTCCTGTCAAAAAAAAAGAAAGATAAAGCTGGATCAGGTGAAGGAAAGATGCACAGTAAGATTTAGCATCAAAATGAGAAAGCAATTCTCTGTGATAAACACTGAGTGCATCTACACAAGATGCTAAATGGGCAGTATGCCAATTCTACTGTGTATTTGCATGTCACAAACATGCATTCATCAAGAGCGCACGCTGACTGCTGAAACTTCCTTAGCCTGACGAAGGGTTTTTGAACCCGAAAGCTTGCTTAATAACTATTCTCCGACCATTTGGGTTGGTCTAATAAAAGATATCATATTCACCCAAGGAACCTTGTCTGCCCATGTCCTTAGACCAACACGGTTACAACCCAAACCCCTGCATTCATCAACTGTGCATTAGTCTCCCTAAAAAGCCATGCTGGTACTACTGCGTAGTAGTGCTAGTTACTGCATACGGAGCTAAACTTAATGCACAGTAACAATGGTGCATTCATGCACATGCAGATGTGCCCAGTATGGGTAAAAAACACTCACTTCTTTTTTCTTAAATCCAATTTAACCTGCCCTCCTTCTATGGAATTGCTTTGAAAGCAAAAAACCCACGCCCCAGTTGCCAGGAACGGTTTATAATACAGCGTATGCCAACAAAGTGAGCTCTGAAAAGATTGTCTGTGCACTGGCCTAATAATAATGGCATTTCTTTCATGCTCTGTAATGTAATGGTTCATTTTGTCAAGTAGATTCAAAGATTCATAACTACAAGCTAATTGGCTGTGACTCTTATTTGTACCACAGTCGGGGCAGACACCAATTAATACTTGGCAGACTCAAAAAATCATACAGCCCTTCTGACACTCAGAAGACACTATTCCTAATTTTTTTTTTTTAATTCTCTTTTCATTTTTGAAGTCGAGAGAGAGATCAAACACCCAGATTGGACAGGAGACTAATACGGCTTCTTTGTAGACTCTCTCCAAACCTATTTAAAGAACAAAGCCTGAACACTAATGAATATGAATACCTTAATGTGACACTTTATTACTGCCATTTGCTGAAGCTGGTAAGATAAATTTAAAAAATAGAAAGATGAAAGGTAACTTGGTGGGTTGAAGAATTACACGATTGTTTTAATTTAGAGATTAATTAGTTCTTTGTTTAAGACTTTCTGATACGGTGATATAGGTAACTGAGGAAGAAGGGACACAAGAAAAGCAGGCAATAGGCTGTTAGGCGCTTTCACATTACAGAAGAACTGATCTGATTCCTGATAACCTGAGTCAGGCAGATAATGTAAACACAGCAGGCTCTAGCAATCCATCAGATGCTCTGGCAACACAGACAAACATCTCTCAAACTATTCCTTACTGCAGCAATTCCTCCCATGCCCGAGATGAGATAACTCACTGGCCCTCACAGACTGGTGGCCCTCATTTCCTTGTAATTTGCCAGTTTTCAAAGTAGTGAATAAAACAATTAAAATCCGTATACTGTAGAAAAAATGTGATTCACACTGGAGAGCGAATCTCCCCCACCCTGGCATCCCCTCCCCCCCCCCCGGTTGTTTTTGCTTATTCCTTTCTTTTAACTTGTTTACAAAGTGCAGGCAACTACCCACACGTCGGGATCTATTCCTTTTACTTCTGTCAATGAAGAAAGATTTAAACACATGACTCCCAGTGTGGTCAATGGCAGTCCCTATGGATGAATGCTGGACCACAAATCCCAATATTTGCAGTAGGTGAATCATGTAGCAATATAAGGTCTTTGTCCTTCAGAGTGAAAGAAAAGCCAAGATAAGGATGGGGAAGCAAAGCTTTTAAAGCAGCACTTCAGCTCTGCTCTGGGTTCATGGGCAGTAGAGCAGGTTGAAACTGATTGGTATCATCACAGATCCTCACAGACGAGGAGGTGAGTGGCTCCATACCAGCTATGAACTCATGGCCCAGAGGAGTTTTCCATCTATTGACTGTGAAGTCCCATGAAATATGAGCTGTCCTTTCTACCCAGGAGAACTTTTACAATCTTTTCTCCAGTGCCTGATGAAGGGTGTTTGTGCCTGAAAGCTTGCAACTGAAGAATTTTTTTTGCAAAAACCTTGTCGGTTTAATAAAAGGTATCATCTCTACTACGAGTCCCAGTTGCCTTTTCCTCTAAACCAATATGGCTACAACCTGTATACTTGAGTCTGTAGACATTGAAAAGTCCATGATCCAAATACAAGGCTGCGTATTATGACACGTCGCTCTGATGGCCTGAGGTCAAATCGCAATTCATCCTGCTTGCTCGCTTGGTGCCAGGTGAGGCAACGGATGATTTGTTCAGTCACTAGGAAAATCAAATTGGCTGCTCTGTGGCTGTATACCATGACCACCATCCAAGGTTACAGAAGGAGAAAGAAATGGCAGCAATCGTACAAAAACACTACAGAGCTGGCTCTTCCTAGATTTCCAGAGCATTTGGAGACTGGATGGAAAAAAAGCAGCAGCAATGTGCTTTGCTTCATATTTATGCCTTATTACTTCTTGCAGTTCCTCAGTGGAGGCACTCAGGTTATATGCGGGTTTTCAGAAAGTAATGGCAACTTTGAAATAAAAGCACTTTGGACGTAATAGTCACGTACTGACCACATCACTGCGTGACACAGTCATAAACAATAGACGTGCTTGACAGTGCCACCACCAGCGTCCCCTGCACTGTGGCTTCCTGCTTTGTCACAGACATACACCATAGGCAGCGATTTCGCCATTAGTTTTGGAAGCACCCTTCTGCAAGAACTAGGTTGATCCGATAAGCAGTATCTGAATTCTTAGGACCTTAATTGAATCGGTCAAATTCCAAACCTTATGAGATTTGCTTTTGACTATCATGAGGTATTAAGGATCTGTTTTTCAAAGATGCTGAGCTCCCTGAACCCAAGCCAAAAACCAGGGAGAGCTGCACGTACTTAGGAGTCCTGTGATCAGACAGCTCCAGGTCTCTGGGGTCCTTCAGAAACTCAGCAGTGATTTCCTTTTCCTCTGACCCAGGAAATCTTTTATGCACCCCTGGTGGAAAGACGCGAAAGAAACATATTCTTAAAAGGGGCACACGCTGGGATGCTCCCAGGGTAACACAGCAGAATTATTAGCAATTAATCCCTTTGCTCATTTCATTTGGTGTTTAAAGGATGTCAGCATCATATTGTGAGGGAGAAATGTACTCAGAGACACACAGCCTCATCAAATTAGTTCCTTGCAATAGGTTATAGATCAAAACATCAATGAGATGTAAGATTAGTTAATATGCCATAAGCAGCGGAATGAAGTTTTGCATTGAAATGTGTGATTTGCTGCACCTTAAACAAGGGGATAATTGCCTCTCTAATTATAATTGAGCTGTTTCTCATAGGAGTTTAATTGGAGAACAGGGCAGAGCATACAACTTGGTGACCCAGTTGAGCTTAAAAAATGCCCGTTTATTTATCCACATTTTTGTCTTTAATCAAGAGGGAAGAAAAAACCCACGGAGGAGTCAAATGGCAAAAGAAGTTATTTTGCTAAGATGGGTGTAGCGCAGATTTTATTCAGTTGCTATAGCTTAGGCAAAAAGCTGGGGGCAGCTGGGGACTTCTCCAAATAGGTAGCATCAGGTGGCTGCTCCATCTAATTGATTATTAATATGACTGCTGTTTGCTTTGTTTCATGAGAGCAGCTTATGTTTTGCTGCAGTTATCCCTTAATTGGAACTTCATGTGTATGCATTTCCATGCAGGTATATTGTCACCCAGGCAATGTTTTAAATTCCCTGCAGGAAAAGCGGCTTTTAAAGAGGAGATCAGAAGAGTTGATGGTCATGAATACTAATAAACGGAGAAGTGGCATTGTCATTTGTGGTGCCTTGTGAAATGTGCTAGAATTACCTGCTGGTGAGGTATCAAGGGATGGGTGGGTGGCTGGAAAAGATCACACAGATTTGAGCATGAATGGAGGTACATCTCTCTCTTTCTTTCACTATCACATTCCAACACAGAGATGATTTTTTAGTTCCCTGGCTTTCCCAATGCCTAGAGATTGGGCGCTTTAGTAGGGCTTTGTTGGTGCCTTTATCTAATGGCTGACTGAATCAGCTATTAACTAGAAGCACCAAAAAACCCCGCTGAAGCACCTAATCTATACAGACATTGCAGAGCTGAGTTGAACTAAAGCACTGCTGCTTCTGGTAGCGCGCATTTTCTTGGGTTTTTTTCCCCACATCTGTAAATGCCCTTATCGTACATTTCGGGATCTCGCACTTTGTGCTCAAGCCAGTGTGGGGAATTATGGTACTTCTTATTCTAACACAAAAGTTCCCGAACTATAGTCCATGGAGTAGTCATTAGCAGCTGGTGGTGAGCTTGCTGGTTATATTGTACTGCGTCCTCTCTTTTTGCAGCGGGTGCTAGACCTGCCTAGGTGTTTTATACTGAAAAAGAACTTTTTAAAATGATGGTATACAAGGAAGAGAATTCAACATTGCAGCCATCACTAGGTGGCTGCAACATAGCTCAGGTAAGGAATAAATACTACCCTCTGGAATCAGCTGCAGATGTCATCCTTCCTGTGAAATTAGAAAAAACACATGTTGATCTCGAGGGCAAACTTTTCTGGAGTGACAAACCCTTCTGGAGCATGGACAGGAGCATGCTCATAAGCATCTACAGCATGGACAGATTTCACTGCCTTTATAATCTGTGTAAAGCAGTTCTGAAGAGATCAACTCTTAGAGTTTGTAGCTCAGTCTCCATCCTCATTTGAAGACTTACCATTCTAGTGAAAAATGCCAAAACACGTGCCTAACAGATTATCGTTATGGACACCATTCTCCACTAGGAAATGGACAGAAGTAACCGATATATTTCATATTGGCTACCTGGTTGCTGCCAGCCAGGTATCATTTTTGGTCAGTGCTGTCATGATCCAACAATCTAATGGTATCCCATTACCTGAGCTTCCTAGTCCATCTTCAGTCATGAGGTTTTAGTAAAGGTTCGCTTCCAGGTGGTATAAAAAAACCAAAGGTGTAACATCCTCAGACACAGCTAGCATTTATATGGCTTTCACAGCACACTCTGCATAGATTTTAGCACTCAAGCAGTGAGCTGGACATATGTGCAATTAAGAAAGTGTTTCCACAGCATGAAAACAAATTCCCCTTATTGGCAGCAGAAACAAAAATAACAAAAACTGAGCAAAATGTCACTGTGGTTTGTGTTGCACTTAGAATGTGGGTTTTTAAACCTAGTGCTCCAAGAATTGATGCAACACCCAGTTGATCAATAGCGAAAGGCTTTAATAACAGTACCACAAGCAAGCTATAAAACTAAGTGAGAGAAAAAGACTCCTTCCCAATAAAATGAGCTACTCCACGATGTCCTAGTACATATTTAGCTGCAGTAGTGTTTGCTCACCAGTGCAGGTGGAGGAAGCTGGTTCAGCCTTGCAGCCTTCACCCAGCAGGATCCCTTACTGGTGAAGCTGAGTGCAATGTTGCAGTGATCTTTCTCTCTTTCTCCTGGAGTGTACACCTTGCTGGCAAACTTGCTCAATTCTTATAGTGTTTAATTGTATAGCTTCAAAGTATTTTTCCTTGATAGTTGGCTGATTAGAGCTCAAACAAAACAGGGAGAAGAAGGGTGGCTATCACATTACAATTGTGAAATTGCCTGGCTCTTGTTTTTGGATTTGTCCAGGTGTGAAGACGTGATTGTCATAGCTTAGCAATTAATTGTGATGGGCTTTGAGTGGTCAAACAGGATACCTAGAGGCATTGGTTACTGGACCTATTTTGGGGTATTTCTTTACCACTGGGGCAAATTTGCAATAGCTTGTAATGATGATGATCTGTTTACAAAACACCAGACACACATTGAATGATTTGAGACATTTGTAATACGTTAGACATTGAATGATTGTTTTGAGAAATGTGTGCAAGGTGCACTTGTCACCTACAGGGCATCTTTCCTGCACCTTTGCAGGTTTTTCTTGAGATGCATGTTTAGTCTTTTGTCTTTTTTAGTTGCTAGTTCAATTGAAATGCATATGTAGTTTACTTGCCTTCACTGGCTCGGCCTTTTTTTTTTTTGGCTTTCTTAGATATACACGTGATGAGAGTGTCAGGTCTCTGTTAACAATTTTCTTGATTTGACACAATCTAGCACAGAGAATAAAACCAATTGGGGTTGCTCTATTTTGTATCACCTCAGCTGCCCCCCTGCATTTTTGTGCAAGATGCTCTGCATTTCAACTTGGTCATAAAGATTTTATGTGTAAGCCTGGCCGAGCTGTTACTGTTTTCACCGTCATCGGTTTGCACTTGCTGTTTCATTCCCAGTGTGTGTTTAGTAGTCCCTCATAGCTGTAGTTTCAACCTTGCTGGAGGCTAGCTTTTTTTTTTCTTTTTTTAAGAAAAGGCATAGAAATTCATTTCCAGCCACAAGCATGCAAAGGACAGAGTACCCCACTTCTTGAAGACTTGCAAGGAAGACTGAATTTGAAACAAAATCCAAGCAAATCAAATAACATTATTCTACAAAGAGGTATGCCACTCTCAAGACAGCTGCCAGCTGCAAGAGCTGCTGGCTCTGCCTCCATTCAGAAGGTACCAGAGGTTTTCTTACTCTGATTTGGGCATCTAGTATGACACTGCTCTCCATTCCAGTTATTGTAGTAATTTGTAGTTATTGTAGCACTTTCTCAGAACATAAGACCTGTTCAATAGGTGTGTGCCAAGCTGTGATGAAAATAAGCACTGGAAAACATACAAGCTTATCAGGGCAGGTAATTAGGAGAGCAGTGTAACTTTAATCAATGAGTGATGTCATGGAATGGGAGCCCTACGCTAGCAAAGAAATTAGACAGTTATGGTTAATCCTGATAGTACTAAGAAGCCAAAATTCAAGTGTTGCGAAATCCTCAGGTGCTTTCTCAGTTGTGTCTCAGGGAAATCTCTGCCCAGTACATATATTTAGGGCAAAGAAGACTATCCCCTGACCAGCTGTCCCTACAGAAGGCATCACAAGGAGCAATTCTACACTGGCAGAAGAAGAGGATCTTGATGTCCTGGATGTCCCATGTCCCAACTTTTACCAGTTTCTAAACAAGTCAAAAATTGCTTGCAAAAGGATTTCTGCATCTCAATAATTCTAGTAGCTTGACATGGCTCAGTTTGCATCAGTAATTGGTTCCTATAATAGCTTTTCCCATTTATATAATCACTTGTTTGATTAATGTACTCTCTATTCATTCAGTCTGAGCTAAAATCTTGTCCTGCTTTTTATGCTTTCATTTCTGTGCATTACATTATTCTAGTTCACTGCCGAAAACATCTTATGGTGACATGGACCCGATTAGGACTTGTAGAAATAGCCATTGCGATGATTTGGGGGTTTTCTTTCTTGCTGATGGTCTCACATTTCATGTTGGGTGGCATGTGGCAGGTTCCCTCTGTTAATTAGAACAAATGTGCCAATTATGTTAATGTATCTCCTGATACCAATCAGTGAATAATTAGAAACAACACATCTGTCTCTCACCAGGGAGTGGAATGAGAAAGAAGAAGCTGCAAGGTGCATTGCTCTAAATTACTTCAACATCAGATTGTGCGTTTCTTCAGCCAATCGCTGCGATAGCACAGTCTCATGACAGGCTTGCAAATGCTTTAGCAATGCGATACACATGGAGACAGTGCAGTCGGCAGAGTTCATGTGGCGCGGTGCTTTGCAAATTGAATCCATAGAACATGAGGAAATTTGACCAAAATCAGGCCAACTTCTTTATGTTCTCTTCATCATAGCTATCTTTTCAGCATTCGCCATTATTAACATTTTATTCCATGGTGGCACATACCAGCCTCAACCTGTGCATCATCTTATTTTGTTAGGCATCATATAAACGTATAGTAAATAACGCCAGAAAACTTAGGGGCTCGGACAGCGTCGTGCATTTCATATTTACGTTGCTCTGTGGGGCTGATATGTAAGAATAACTAGCTATATATCATTTAAAATTTTTCATCACTGTCATTTCCATGAGGGAAAATCCGTTTATGCCGGTTATGTCCCAAATCAAAAAATTTCTAGTCTGCTGAACATGGATGCCAGCATGTGCGTGTTTGTAATTTGTGGTGTTAGAGGCATATCCTTATTTACTGAAATAAAAGTACCCAGATATCTGTTTACATTTTTTGTGACACCCAGTAAATATATTCTATCAGGATAGCTACCAACAAACGTCCGCACTGGAAATATGGTTCACAAGAGTAAACCTGGAGAAATAAAATTGCTTTCTATACGTAGTAGGTTAACAATCTAATGCTGGGGAAAGATGGACCTATTGGAACAGCATGATTAAAACAAAATATTTTAGTGACTTTTATAACAATAATTTGCACACTTGCTGTCACCCATACATTACACTGTCTCAAATCTACTCTGTTCTCTTATCTTGCATATTTGACACAAGCTCAATTGCTGCTTACATGAGAAAATAACTTATGCTTTCATCAATTCTGTTTACCTCCGATAAAAAAAGAAAAAATAGTGGCCTAATTTTCAGAGGTGCTGAGTACTAAAGTCAGTGGCAGCTGCAGCTGCTCAGCAACTCTGGAAAAAATTAGGCCATTAGTAACTAAAAATGTGTGCTAACAAAACCTCATTTAAGTTTATAATATGTTTTTAATTAGGTAACGTTTGTACAAGAATTTGAAGAAAGCACAAGAAGGGCTAATTATCATTGGAACTGTGTGCAGTCTCCCTTTTATATCACTTATTCTCGCTGTTTGCTGAAGTGTGCAAGTCAAAAATATCCATCTTCTAGCCAAACATCTTCAGCTCACTTTCTCCCACGCTGATGTAATGGTGACGTCACAAACAATGGATTATAGCAAGCTTGTCTACTTGGCAGCCCGTGGGCTGCATGCAACACAAAAAGGGCTAAAATTTGGTGTGGCTGATGGAGCTGCTGCATTGGTGCAGCTCTGGAACCCAGGGGGTGAATCCAAGCATTGCTTATTCTTGCACCCTCTCACTTATTGCCAAGTTCAGGGACTTTGGTTGCCATTGGTGCCATTGGTTGCAATGAGTGTTGGTGGCTTCTCCCCCGGATTCCAAAACTGAACCAATGTTGCAACTCAGGCAGCTGCACTGACCCCTGCCACCCCACTACCGGAGGTGGGTCTTCTGGCCAGTGAGAAGCCCTGTGGTCTGGACCTGAAGTCAATAGTAGTTTCGTTCTCCCGTTTTCCAAATGCAGCCCACAAAAAGAAGCGCAGTAGGTTTAAAAAAGGGATTACTTTCTTTAGCACCAGTAGCATTTTCTAGAATTTCAGCTATGCAATCTTCTATTGTACCACAGGGAAAACCAATATTAAAAAGCAGAAAGAATGCTGTCTGCACGAGCCCCAGAGGTTAAACTGAGGTCTAAAATGAAGAGGATGAAGAAACAAGTTTCTGGCTTGTTTCTTAGTCTGGATGCATGCAGCCTTGACCTCTGGGTAATGCAGGAAATAAACATTGCCATTGACTGAATGGGAAACTGTCCATCTTGATTATACCTGATTTCTATTAGGACTCATTTTGGCTGAGCACTACTCAAAAAAGAAAGGAGGGGAAAATAATTTTAGGCTTCTTGCCAGGGAAACACAGATTATTGACTAAAAGCTTATGTCTTCCCTGGCAAATAAAACATAAATCCTGCTGTGATAGAAGTGCAGTTTCCAAAGTTTTATGTCTCTTTCTCTCTCTACTCTTGTCCCATGTGTCCAGCACTTTTGGCATCACCCAAGTTTTAAATCATCAATAGCTATAACAACATAAATACCTACGTATATGTGCACGTTCACACAATGTGCCGTGAAAGATGGGCATTATAAATCAAGTCCTCAACAGGATGGTGACTTTGTGCTAGTGGATGTTTCCTTGGAAACAGATGGGCAAAAGATGGCCAAACTTTCATACCACTAAGTTTTCCAAGAATTGCTAGCCTAATGTAGCTAACATCTGTGGCCTATGATGGTATTGCAGCTGGGGAGCTGAAACTCTTCAGTGCTTACTGTGTTTATTTAAATCTAAGATGACTTGGAGTTGAGTATAACCCCTCAATAATCAGATTTTATACATGAAAAATTACAAATCTGTTATAATCCTCCATGTACAGAATCTAATTATTGGAGGGTTGACTTAAACTTGTCATCAAACACAGGGGAGGCAGGTAGCCTTACCCTCACACCTTGCTCCCCTGCCCCTCGATCTTTTCATGCCTGAGCCCCTGCTACCTGTCCCCCATCCCTCTGCCACGTGCCCCCCCTGAGCCCTGCTGCCTGATCCCCCATTCCTACTGCTTCCCCCATCATCCACCTGAGCAACACGGGCTGTTCCATCCATCCCCAAAATGTGCTGCTGTGGCATCCTTGGATCTGCACTGTTGCCTGATCCTCCACCTCCATCCTGCTGCTGCTGCTGCTGCATCCCCTGACCCTGCACTGCTACCCAACCCCTACCCGA
Source organism: Caiman crocodilus (assembly GCA_030014935.1). NCBI lineage: Eukaryota > Metazoa > Chordata > Crocodylia > Alligatoridae > Caiman > Caiman crocodilus. The sequence goes on from JAGPOW010001338.1 coordinate 67,364,168, forward strand.
CCCCCAACCTCCATTGACACCTGATCTTCTGCCCGATCACTCAGCCGTGTTGTTGCTGATCCCTCACCCAATCCTTCACCTGATCACTGACCGATTCTGCTGCTCACCCACCTCGTCTGCCACCGTTCAATCCCTGACATGAGCTGCCCTCTGGCCCTAGATAAACTCACGGCCAGGGCAGAGCCAGAGTGCTGATAGTCAGGTCTATGCCAAAATTGTTTTCCCCCTGTTGACTGAGGCAAAAACCTTATTTTGGATTCAAGTAAATATGGTAATATTAGACTGTCGCAATCATCCTGCTTGTGCTATATACTATACTGGAACTGGAATAACAAATGATGTTGGAGTCAAGAGCTGTTTCAAGCACAAGAAACTGTATTTACTGCACCTTGTGATTCATTTAACCTCCCTGTTCCCAATAAAACAACAATTATATGTTTAAAGGCGCTGCACTTGCAGCACTGGGCGGCACAGATCTGATAAGTATATTTTTCAGTATTTTTAAAGATTTTTTTTTTCATTTTGTTTGAACGTTTCCCTTACAGTTTTCTTTGGTTAAAAGAAAAGTTTGTTTAGTTTTAGTTAGGAAGGGAGGAGAGAAATTGCTCCTTCTCATGTTATCACCCTTTTTTTCCTTTTGGCAAAAGGGGGGGGGGGGGCAGAAATTATAGTGTCAGAAGCCTTTGATACACATTGATTCATAGCACTACAAAGTTCCTAGCATCCTTGGAGCTAGGAGAGATAGTGAAGCACTCTGGGATGCCAGAGGACCCCTGTGCACATTATATCTAAAACTACAAAATGTATCACTGCAAAGAAGTTACTGTTTGAAGCATTACAAATAATTTGAATGTGTGGACATGCACTTTTGGGGCACTGTAAAGGTGTTTATAGTGCTACAAAAGTAATGTGTCCAAGACCAGAGAATGTTTTATTCATACAGGGTATAACTACATATGCAAATGCTGTGGGGTGGGTTTACCCTAGAATAACTTAAACCCACCCTGGGCACATGTCTACACGTGCAGAGATGTGGCATTTGATTTCCTACTCCTGGCAGCAGTCTTCTCCTGCCCCCTCCTGTGGTCCCAGGCTCCTGCCCCTTACTGGTAACTCTTTCCTAGCCTCCCACCAAAATGGGACAGTCCTCAGCCCCCTCCAGGCTGTATGAGCAGACTCCCTCATGCAGCCCAAGGCTGATTGGGAACTGTCCTGATCAGGGGCAGGCCCCAACCAGCTCTAGACTGGGCAGGGAACTGTCCCCATGCAGGGAGCTCCCAGCCCCCGCTAGGCAATTGTGGAGTGGGGGCTGGGAACAGGCTGGAAACTTGTTCTCTGTCCCCGCTTTGCAATTGCAGAGCAGGGGCTGGGAGCGCCATGCTGCTGGAGCAGGAGAATACTGCCTCCCCCTGAGGCTCCAGTAGCGGAGCCCGCCCCAGCAGCAGGCAGCGATGGGTGGGGCAGGGAGCAATCTTCAGCCCCATGCTGCCTCCCTGCCTGCCTGCCTGCCTGGGAGCAAATTTGCTCCCAGTCGGCCATCTACATGTGCCGTACTGTGCAGTAATGAATTCCAAGTAAGTTTGCTACTTGTATTTTAGAGGTGTGTGTAAAGGGCCCTATTCAATTTGGATTTGGCCCAAATGAGGGACAGTGATATGAGCTGTTGATTCAGATTGCTGTCCCCGATTCAATTCAGCCGAATCCAAATCTGACGATTCGATGCCGATTTGGCGAATCAGCAATTCAGACGCAGGCATAGCTTTGAAAGTTTTTCCTACATACCTTGAGGTAGCAGCATGGCTTGTGATTGCTGCAATGCTGGGGTGGATGGGGTGTCCCACAGGAGTATGGGGGGGCTCTCCAGCATGCTCAGCAGCAAACCTGGAAGTGGACTGGCAGTACTTCCAGTACACTTCTGGGTCTGCCAGGGAGTGCGCGGGGCCCCCTGCCCTCCACACCTCTTAGCCCAGTGATTGGCTGCAGGGGGACCCTGGGTGACCCGCAGACCCAATTGCCAAGCTGGGGGGGCACAGGGGAGCCCTCCTAGCATGCTTCCCGGTGAGCCTGGAAGTGCTTCTGGTCCCCTTCCAGGTCTGCTGCTGCGTGCACTGGAGAGCCCACTGTGCTTCTGTGGGACACTGCATCTGCCCCAGCACCGCAGCATTCAGAGTCCCCGCTACCTGGAGGTAAGTGCTTGAATAACAGGTAAAGCTGTATCTACGTCTGACTCACCAAATCTGTCTGCATCTCTCTGAGTTGATTCGGAGGGTTCCAGTTCAATTCGGAGAGATTAAAGGGTCCTCTGATTCGATTTGGATTCAGAGATGCGGCCACTGAATTGGGCCAAATCTCCATTGACTTGAATCAGGGACCAAAGCTTCGCACAGCCTCATTGATTTTACAGGTTGCAAATTTACTAATGATTAGAGCAAATTACTGTGCAGTAAGCATCTGCGTGTGTACAAGTGACACTTACTACACAGTAATTTGCTCTAATTTCAAGTAAAATGTCTCCTGTAGTTGTGCCCACAGTGAAGCAAGTTTTTAACAACATTTTCATTTTTCACTTTTAAAATGTTTGAACAGGATTTGTCAGTTGGTCCCGTCCAGACAATTCTGCTACAAAACACGAATAAGGCATTGAAATACCTTTCCAAAACTGAAGGTAGGATTGTGGAGCTGAAGATCAGCATAGTTCTGAGAAAGTAGTAGTTTGAAGACGGCTTTGACAAAACCAATATGCATCTGTTTTAAGAATATGCATTGTTGGAAAAGGAGATTTAAAAGTAAAAGCAGGAGAGAAAATGCAGAGCAGTTTGAAGGGCTATATTTCAACGGAAGGAGGGTTATTGGTTGAAATGTGGATGAACATGGCAACAGCAGCAGTTCGAAGTCGGGAATATTTTTAGAAGAAAGAAATTGTTGAGTGAGGACTACATCAGGTGAAATAATCATTTTTGAATAATGAAATGTGTGATCCTCTACACACAAAGCAAAGACATTTGGTGCATGATACATTGGACATGTACAGCCTCAGATGCACTTCTTACTTTTTCTTTTCAACTTAAATAAAAATTACAACAGAAAAAACCTGCAGGATTTAAAATGAGTTGTGATCTGATTCCACTTGTTTTAGCCATTTATAGAAATACAAGTATATCTTGAATCACACATTTTTGTCTTAGAAATCTGCTGATAGAGGAGAGTGCTCTCTCACACACACACTCTCATTCACTTATTTTATGGGCTAAAATATGATTATTCGTAGTTAAGTACCCTGAGGTGCCTGGAGGCAGAACAACATATTTGCCCAAAGAATTACAGCAGCTCTCTAGTTTCACCCCTCCCTGTGCATTTCACTCTGCTGCACATGGTGTGGAATAGCCTTAGGAAGCATATTTCCTGCCCCTCCTGTAGTATACACTGAAAAATTATAGTATGTGTTACACTTCATGTATGTTTTCCAACCAAGCAAAATGTCTGGGTTTTTTCTTGATTATACTGTAAGGCCTGTTTAAGTACTTCCAGTACTCACGCTAGCTTGTTTAAAGTTGACTCAGGTCCTCAATACTATACAAGAGAGTAGCTAGCCATGTTAGTCTGAAATCAGGTAGAAGACAAGGCAGAATGGCACCTTGGAGACTAATTGGTTCAGTGAGGTATAAGCTTTCCTGTGCAAAAGTCTGCTGCCTCCGATGCTACAAACAGCGCTGCAATATTCTACATAGAGCCTTAGACTGACAATGACAAATGCTGAACAGCAAACACCCTTGCTTGCACATGCTGTTCATGTTCGTACATCATCCAGATATTTGTGTGGGGAATGGAGAGTCCCTTAAAATTAACAGAGACAAAAGCCCCGTTTGTGCTAATGCCTACACACTGTGAACAGAAGCGAATACGAAGGTGCTCCATCTGAGCAACCGGTCAGGATTCAGACCGACACACAAATAGTGGTTTTGCAATATTTGACCACGATGTGAACTGAACACGCTAGCTTTCAGACCGGAAAATATCCAGTCACCCACATCACTGCTCACAGCGGTCGGTATGACTCTCTAAAGCCAGCAGGGTTGGGTTTCTTTGTTGGTTTCTCATTGATGGCTGGGCAGTTGTTCAAATACCGTTAGAAAAGCAGGGTTTGTCGGAACAAATCGGGCCTGTCTTGGCAGTTAGCACCTTCTAGTTTCAGTGGGTTGATTTTTGGTTTTATTTTTCTTCCTTTCATTAAATCCTGGGCACAAGCTGAAACGCCCCAGTGACGTGAAGGTGCTGTTTGATCCATCAACAGCCCCAGCCCCTTCCTCTGGAGCACGCTCAGTTCAAACGAAGGCAAGCCACTGAATGTTCAGCCAAGTCACGCGAGGTGGCTCCCCGCAGTCAGCTGTGGGATAACGGGGGGTTTCTGTCGGGGGGCAATAAAGGGAACATTGTCTAGATTAAAAAAAATCCCCATAGCCCAGGGAACCACGCATTAGTAAACAGAAATTCAGGGAAATGGGTAAAATAACATTTGTATTTTCTACACTATTCTCCAATTCTCAGATAACTGCCCTTATTTTTTTCGCAGTCAAGATGGATAAATACATATTACTATCTACTAAAAACTCTCATAATTGACTTCACATCTGGAGTCTGTTTACCTATTTTTACATACTGTGTATCAGATCCTGCAAGTTTACATGAGCTACTTGGTTATATGCAATAGGAGGCAGTCTTTCAAAATGACTGGTATTTTGAAGGCAGGAAAAGCTGATTATCGTGTGAGACGAGGGTGCGGCGTGAACAGTGTTCGCTAGAATGGTTACCTTGGCCTTTCATTGTAACGTGGTGGTGCAAGCAGCGTGGGCAACACATGCAACCTCCCTGGTGCACCTTGAGTTATAAAAGTTTCTGGCGTGAATAAAACAGTGAGATATTGAACATGTGCAAAGCTGAAAGCCTCTGTGGATTGGCATGGGAATGACCTTTGTTGTGGCTGTTCAAAACTTTTAGGTGGAGTGGCTGAAAAATGAAGAGGTGATTGATCCTGTGGAAGACCGGAATTTTTACATTACCATTGATCACAACCTAATCATCAAGCAGGCACGTCTTTCTGACACGGCCAATTATACCTGTGTAGCCAAAAATATTGTTGCCAAGAGGAAAAGCACTACTGCTACCGTTATTGTCTATGGTAAGTGAAGTGCAGTCCTGCAGCATACAGCTTAAGGTATAGCCTGCACATCAGAGGTAATTTCCGGAGTTCTCTGGCGCAGCCTGCTGCTGCCATCATATCTGATGTAGAGGAACCACCTGTAGAGACCAGGAGCCTCTGCTTTAATCAGTGAACAAACTGGCTGTCAGCTGGACACAGTTTGAATGCCCCTGATGGCCTTATTCCACTCATTGACATATACCCAGTACATATCAGCTACAGCCAGAATTCAACATTAAAGATACTCAGAACGTCCAAGCAGACAATCTCAATTACTTTTTCAGTAAAAGACAATGACAGCACTTGACCATACAAAGCATATTACTTCACTGGAGAGCTGAAGAGTCTCAGCTCTTCCCTCACAATGGAGAACTAGTTCAAACGGATGCTTAAATGTTCCTCTATTTATATAGGTGACCTACTTACAACATACAAATTAGTTGGCTATTTTGTACATCATCAGACCCTCACAGGCCCATTTCATCTAGGTTCATATCACATTCTGAACAAAACGTAATAGAAGCTCAGTAAAACTCAAAGACATCGTATGTGGTCCAGACCCTGCATATGATATGGGCATCAGTAGGGTCCCCATGCTATTGTATCGTTTTGGTCTGTTTCAATGCCCGGCAACAAGGAGTGTTATAATTGCAGTGCCAGCTGAATATAAGAGGCATTCTGAGAATATAGTTCACAGATCTGCAATCTAGGTTACAGAAAAACATTCTGGGAAAATAAGACAACAGCTAGCACATTATTCTACATTTGCATATTCTGTACCACCATAAAATAGACCTCATCAGGAAGACCTCCATGAAGACCTTTATCTGTCTCCCATGTAATTATTTCCCTCGTGATACCTAAAGCAGGGCATATCCAGAAAGAAAGGACTTACTCTGGTGTCTGCCAGCTAACTGTCCTGGTGTTCCTTACAATTAGTTTAATTACAGGGTAAAAAAGTGGGGGAAACATCTCTATCATTATCCTAAACATTACTTTCATAGGGTAGCGGTTATGTTTAATTGTAAGCAGTTGCCTCCCTGAAGATACAATGAGGGCTTTTAGTTCACTTTGTATAGCAGACTCTCAGGATGGAGTTGAGCAGCCACGTTCATGGTGCTGAGGAAGGCCATGGAAGGCTTGCGGTGATTTCAATACATCTTCTCTCTCCTGTCCAAGTCATAGGGAGTAGGCCATGCAGTTTAAGATTACAGGCAACAGACCTGTGTTGAGAAGCAGCCATTGGCTTGGAGTTGTCTTGTGACAGTAGTAACACTGAAAAATGTGGGATTAGGAGCTAAAATGTTTTTCAGGACCCAGACCTTGAGACTATGGTGTGTACCAGCACTGGCCTTGTTCCATACTGTTCTCCAAGTATGTCACATATTGAAGTGAATGCAGGTTAGCCACGTCCACACAAGCACAGACATTTGTTTCCCCATGGACAACTCGCAATAGGATACCTTGTGCCCTGATAGTTGTCCTTGTGCCCTGCTAGTGTTGGGAAACACTTGTGCCACGCACCCTCTGGCATGCAACAGGTTACTGTGGGTGGCGTAGGGGAGGCTGGAGCCAGCCTTACCTGGGATCCTGAGGGCCTCCCAGAGCTGCAGCAGTGGCAGTCTTGCCTCTTGGAGCCTGGCTGGCAGCTGGAGTGTAGCTGCATTCGGCCGGACTCCGGTTTTGAGTGGCACGCGTTATCCCGGAGTGTGCCTCTCTGATTTGTTTTTTTTTGCGTAGGTTTTTTTTTTACCCTGGATATCCAGGGTCAAAGAAACCACCCACACTGCTCCTTTGCAGAATGGAAAACGACTGAACGTGCAGTATGCGGTGCCACAGATGGATCTGCGGCATCACATACCTTACAGCCACGCTCACCTGAATGCAGCCCTTTAGTTCATTCTTAGCTGCATGGCAAACTGAGTATGCATTATAGAGCTGCCTGGGCTTCCAGAGATGCAGATTGTCTTCAGGGAGAGGTCATTGCTGTAGCTTTCTGGGAACCTTTGCTGCAAAGACTGGAAAGAAATACAAGAGAAATAAATGAAAGCATTTCAAGGTGGGTGGAAGATGCTGACATCTGAAAACAAACTATAGCATGGTCTCCATACACAGTGAATTATCTTATCTATAAATAATGCATTCTCAGTATACGTGTATGTAGCCTTACAGAGCTTTAGATGCACTCTTCATCCTTATAGTGACTGCCATTGTAGGTAGATAGGTAAGCGCTTATTGCTTAACGATATTTGGTTTCAGAAAGAAGTTGTCCATCTTGCATGCAGTATGTATCATGTAACAAAATGGAGCCACATCTCCTTCAATGGGAAGGAGTATTTATAGCACTTTGACAAAGCTCGTTGGTGTTTTTTGAGAGACGGATTTATCTTTATTTAATGCTCTATGTTATTTGTCACTTTTCAGTCAATGGTGGTTGGTCTATATGGACTGAGTGGTCGGTATGTAACAGTCGCTGTGGGAGAGGTTATCAAAAGCGCACAAGGACCTGCACCAACCCTGCCCCACTCAATGGTGGTGCCTTCTGTGAGGGCCAAAGTGTCCAGAAAATAGCTTGCACCACTCTCTGTCCAGGTACAGTATAAAAGACTCAGAGCCCTCGAAGCAATTATTTCACTTTTTCCAACTTCAAGCATTTTAAGAAGTGCCTATTAGTCGCACACACTTGTTTACTGAATCTAGTATTTTAGTAAATAAATAGTACATTGTGTTATATAAGTAGATAAAGTAGTGCACACACATTAGATCAAACAGCAATGGATTAAATCCCACTGCTGCACAAAGCATACACCATTATCTCAGTCCCGGTAATTCAGGGGATTTGCGTTACATTGAAAGCTTCACATTTTAGGAGCTAAAGCTCTTGATCTGTTGAAAGCTGTGGAAGTAAACTAGAAATTAAGCACAGAAAATTATTTTGGCCAAAACATATTTGTAACCTTCTCTTTGCTGTATATAAACGTTGTGGTTCACATTGTAAAGATAAGAAGGGCATTTGAAACACCTGAATTGTGTGTGTGAACTTGGTGGATGCCTCTGCCTGTCAGCACATACAAGGACATTCATACCTGAAGTGTTTATGCCTTAACATAATCTAAAATGAGTCAAATGCCAGAATTTTTTTTAAAAACTATCATTAATACAGCACTATTCAAAAGCTGTCTAAACAACTGATTAAAAAGTGAGTAGCTTTTACAGGGCCAAATTCTGGCAGCTTTACATGTGTTTTCGTAGTGCTTTCTTATGTCAGTAGTCCCATCAAAATCTGTGCACTACTGATATATTGTTGGAATAAGATATTATTGGCTATGTGAAGGGAGCATGAAAACCTAGATCTTGGTGCTGGATGAAACTCGGAGAGCTGAAAGTTCATTTCCAAACATTATTCCAAAATCTAGATATTAGCTGAGCTTATAAATTCTAACTATTGAAATCAACTCTTTTGAAAATCATGGGAATTTAAAGCACTAAGCATTTGGGTCTTCAGCTCATATGAAGATCAAGGAAGTAACAGTACTGATTTAACTGGGGACAGTGACACCAGCATTAAGCCCTTGTGAAAATCCCTGTTTAGACCATTTATTTAAATACTTAATTGTGGATCTGGGAGCCTAACTTTAGACTCACATTTTAAAAATCATGACCATGACTTTCATTTTCACAGTATTCCTTTAAATATGTAAATATCGAGCTCATAAATATAGATGGTAGCAATGGTAATAAATTACACGTGCAGAATACATGTTCTTGGGAGGCTGGCTAAGTGTACCTAGTTATTCCAGTAACTCCTATTTCATTGGCTTGAGTTATTTCTTAGAATACCTAAAATAATGTTCTATTGCAGACCCATTTCATCTTTATGGCTGCTTGCAGACGTTAAAAAAAATGTGCTTTACCGGAAGCAGCAGCACATTAGTTCAGTCCAGCTCTGCGGTGTCTATAGATCGGACGCTTCAGTAGGGCTTTTTGGTGCTTTTAGCTAAAGCTGATTCAATTAGCCATTAGATAAAAGCACCAAGAAAGCCCTACTGAAGCAACCGATCTGTACAGACACTGCAGAGTTGGGTCGAACTAACATGCAGCCTCTTCTGGGCCTGCACTGGGCTTGGTGTGGGAATGCGCTGAGTTTAAAGTTAAGTACCATTTCTTTTTTATTTCTTTTTTAATGTCTGCAGGCAGCTTATGTTATAAAGGGACAAACAAGGATACCTTTCTGGTTTCTTTTTTTTTTTTTTCCCTTCTTATATCACTTTTCCATGGATACATTTCTTATTGCCTCAGTTCTAGAAAGAAAGAAAGGAGAAGGGGGGAAAGAGTGGATAGAAAGCAATAGAGAGAGTCTTTATCTATACTCTAGGGCAGGAGAAATACTGACTGCCTCCTTTTCATGGGTCATGTCTATATATGGCTCAGTGTCTTGGACCCTTTTAATTGAGATAAAGACGTAAAGGTCTAAGTCAGCTCCTGGAATTCAACACAGGTAAGTGGCGACTGAGAGATGTAAGTATCTAGTGGACATTTTGGATGGATGTCAAAATCACAGAAACCACCACTGTAGTTCACACAAATTATTACCATGTTGGCAATCTCAGCACATGGATTTAGCAGTAAATGCCTTTGGAAAGTAAATTGCTCCGTCCCTCTGACAGCTTCAAGATAGGCTTGAGGCAAATTTTCAGAGCAGCTTGTGGAAGCTTGCTTTCCCACAGTCTATTTGTCTCTTCATGCTGTCAGATAGGCAGCTGTCTTTTCGTGATAAACACAGGATTTCAGTTCATGTTGCTCTTTTAAAAACAACCTCTTTCTCTGTGTATATAGATACACATATATATACTTGCAGCTCTCTCTCTTTCTGGCCTTCCTAAGTTATGGCATTTTCTTATTGCAGTGGATGGCAGATGGACGTCATGGAGTAAGTGGTCTACCTGTGGGACAGAGTGTACGCACTGGCGCAGGAGAGAGTGCACAGCCCCAGCACCGAAGAATGGTGGAAAGGACTGTGAGGGTCTTGTCCTGCAATCCAAGAACTGCACAGATGGCCTCTGTATGCAGAGTAAGTGGAAGTACATTAATGCTGTAGTATTGACTTTGGAGTTAGAAAAATATATAGCCTTTGAAAAACAAATGAAAGCATCAGTAATCTTCTGTTATAAAAACCTCCTGTAAGCAGAACCCGGAGTACATCTGAAGAGAGTATTCAGCACTATAATAGCACTGGGGAAAAATACTTTGAAATCTTATGGCACAAACTGCTAGAAACAAACCACAGGCAGTGCTACACAACTGTGCTGTGCAGGCATTGTCTGGATTGGAGGTGGTGTAGGTATGACCCCGTGGGAAAAGTGATGGAAGGTAGGGAATGGTTCCACAGGAAAATGATGGGTAAAATAAGGATTGTTGTGGGTGATTCCTTTTATTGGATCAACCCTGATAGCCAGGAGGGACATAGGCAAGGTTTTGGGTATAACTGCACACTTGAGAGACACTTATTCTAATCCTCTGAGTTATTTTTTCAAGAGTTATTTTTCCAAGGGTTATATGATGGCATTCTGCCCACCCCTTGGTTTGAAAGTGATATGCTGAAGCCAAAAAGTGCTTGATCCTTACTTTTTCAACGAGTTCCAGTGCAGAGATGTGTAGTTGCCTTCTGTAATTCCTACAGTCTGTAAGGATTTTACTGGAAAAACCCCTCCTGATGAAAATCAATAAAAGGTCGTTAGTTAATGTGTCTGCTTCTAGAGAGGACAGAGCCACAGCCTTTAGGCAGCAGCTAGCATAATCTACTACAACAAATACATATTTCATTCCTGACTGGATTATATTATTAAAAGTCCATGATATATCTAGGAACATTGTGGAAAGGTTCTTCTTTCATAATCTCAGGTTTGGTTTATCTCAGGGCCTTAGTACCCTGTGGAGGAATCTCAGGGCTTGTGGTACAGTTTTAATAGTCTCAGATTAAAAATAATGGAACAGCTTGGACTTTGTGTGCTATACCCTAAGAAAAGTCATTGTGTATGAAGACCTATAGCTTCTGAGACATCACTAACTGTTTCCACGTATTCCCAAGTTTCACTTTTCCCCAGGAGAGTTCGTTCTCTATAAATGACTTCCTGAATTCCTCATTCAGGAGCATTTAGAGAGCTGGTGTTGACAACAGCTGTCAGCTTCTCCAAAGAGGGGGGATGTGGGGTCAAACTGTTGCTCCTTTTGTAACTCAGCATTTGGGGTATGAAGTGTCACATCTTCTTTTTAACTTTCCATGCCTGCCTCAGTTTCCTTCCCCCAGCTGAAATTTCATCTGCAATCATACACAACTACCTCAGCCTTTCCCCTTCTGGATGGAGGTCTCCATTAGGGCTGTGTGAAGCTTCAGTCACTGATTTGATTCGGAGGAGATTCAGCCCAATTTGGCAGCCGAATCTCCGAATCCAAATCGAATCAGGAGACCCATTAATCTCTCCAAATCCAATTGAAAGCTTCCGATTCAATTCAGAGAGATTCGATGATTTGATAACATAGACACAGCTCTATATGTTTCTTCTACTTTTCTCAAGGTACCAGGTGGCTCATGAATGCTGAAATGGTGGGGTGGATGGAGCATCCCATGGGAGTGTGGGGGGTTCCCAGCATGCTTGGCGGCAGACCCAGAAATGCACCAGAAGCACTTCTGGTCCACTTTCAAGTCTGCTGTGGAGTGTGCAGGGGACACCCTCCTCCTCCCAGCTCAGTGACTGGTGCCTCCTGGGTTTGGGGGG
>JAGPOW010001338.1:67376240-67394216 GCA_030014935.1 Caiman crocodilus
GGGGGGCACCCAGGGTCCCACTGCAGCCGTCCACTTCAGGGTTCACTGCCAAGCATGTGGGCCCCTCCCCCTGCCGCGCTCCTGTGGGATGCTCCATCTACCCCACCATCTCAGTGTTCATGAGCCATGCTTTATACCTCGAGGTATGTATGGAGTAATAAAGCATGGCCGAAACATATAAAGCTGTGTCTATGGCCAAATCACTGATTCTCCAAATCAGAATCGAATCTTCAGATTCAGATTTGGCCAAATCAAATTGGGACAGTGATCTGCATCAGTGAACTGAATAACTGTGCCCTAAATCAGGCTGAATCCAAATCTAAATTGAATACGGCCCACTTCACAAACCCGTAGTCTCCATCATCCTGGTTGTGTACTCTTCCAAGTGCATTCTCACAAGCTAGTAGCAGATGCTGAGTTTCAGCTTTTTTGGTTGTGTCCCTGTTCTAGGGCTCTAACTCTAACGCTACATAGGAACCAAGGCTATACAGGCATAACTAGATCACCAGTCCATATTGTTGCTAACATTTGCTAGGCATCTGTGCAAAATTTTTAGGTTTCTCTGCACCCCATCTCTGGATTGTCCAAACTACAGCTTGATGCCTTGTAAGACTTTCCTTCCAGGAACCCGTGCAATGACATAGAAGCCATTTCTTAGAAATGAAGCTTGAGTTATTTAACCAAAGGTGCCTGGCACACAGAGAAATATCTATATATGCTGTCTGACCTATCCTTGGCATTCCCCTCCTGCCCCTTACTGAGCATGGCTTAGCCTTCATGGCCCATTTTCTTCAGCATCTATGGCAGCCTGCTTGCTACAGAAACTGGTTACCAGTGAGTCTGGGATTCTTGGATCCTTTTAGCACTCACTGACATTCCCCGGGAAGCTTCTCTTCACCCATTTAAACCACTTCCCTTTTCTAGCCTTCATTTAGCATCCTAGGTTCACTGGGGGATGGAGACCAAAGTAGGTGGGGAAGTGGGTGAAGGAAACACAAGCAGGAGGGGGCAACAAAGGAGGCTTTCTCATTCTTCCTCAGAAAGTAGGGCAGTCAGCTAGTTTCCTCAGTTGTCCATGCATTAATGCATGGAGCCTGGGAAACAAGCAGGAAGAATTAGAAGTCCCTGCAGAGTTCAGAACTATGACATGATTGGAATAAGAGAGACTCGGTGGGATAGCTGTCATGACTGGAACACTGTCATGGATGGGTATAGGCTGTTTAGGAAGGATAGGTGGGGGAGAGGAGGAGGAAGAAGAGTTGCACGTTATGTAAAAAAGGCTGTATGTTTGCTCAGAGTGCCAGTGTGAAAATGGAGATAGTCATGTTGAAAGTCTCCACGTTAGCATCAGAAGAGAGAGCAACAAGGGTGATGTCAAGTTGGGGGTCTGCTACAGACCACCAGACTAGGAGGATGAGGTAGATGAGGCTTTCTTCAAAAGCTAGTGGAAGTTTCCCAGTTACAGGCCCTGGTCCTCATGGGGGACTTCAGTCACCCTGACATCTGCTGAGGGGGGGCAATGCACAAGCAATCCAGGAAGTTTTTGGAGAGCGTTGGAAACGACTCCCTTATACAAGTGTTGGAGAGATGAACTAGGGTCCATGGTCTTCTTGACCTGCTGCTCACAAACAGGGTAGAAGTGGGAGATGTAGAAGTGGATGGCAACTTGGGCAGCAATGACCATGAAATTATTGAGTTCAGGATCCTGAGGAAAGGAAGGATGGAGAGCAACTGAGTAAAGACCTTGGACTTCAGAAAGGCAGAGTTTAATTCCCTCGGGGAACTGATGGACACGGTCACCTGGGAGGGCAGTCTGAGAGGGAGAGGAGTCCAGGAGAGGAGCCTGGCTGTACATTAAATAGTCCTCACTGGGGGTGCAGGAAGACTAGCAAGTATGGCAAAAGACTAACTTGGCTTAGCAGGAAACTCTTCAAATAACTAAAACACAAAAAAGGAAGCTTACAAGAAATGGAAACTTGGACAAACTGCTAGGGAGGAGTATAAAAGTATTGCTTGGGCATGCAGGGATGAAATCCAAAGTGGAATTGGAGTTGCAACAACAAGGGATATGAAGAGTTGGGTTTCTACAAGTATGAAGAAGGGTTCCTACAAGTATGTTAGCAACAAAAGGAAAATCGGGGAAAGTATAGGTTCCTTACTTAATGGGGGAGGCAACCTAGCAATAGATGATGCAGAAAACACTGAAGAAGTCGATGATGTATATACCTCAGTTTCTACAGACTACTGCACCTGGCAGCACAGTTTGGGGAAGAGGTAACCAGTGATGAAAGAATGAGTTAGGGACTATTTAGAAAAGCTGGATATGTACAAGTCCATGGGGCCAAACATGATGCAGCCAAGGGTACTGAGTTGGCTGATGTGATTGCAGAGCAGTTAGGAGAGTTTCCAGATGATGGAGAAAAGGGCAAATCCAGTGCCTATCTATAAGAAAGGAAGGAAGGAGGATCCAGGGATCTACAGACCAGTCAGCTTCACCTCAGTCCCTGGAAAAGTCTTCAAGCAACCCATTTCTGAGCACTTGGAGAAAAAGAAGGTCAGTAGGTACAGTCAGCCTGTATTCGCCAAGGGCAAATCATGCTTGACCAACTTAATTACCTTCTATGATGAGATGACTGACTCTGCAGAAGTGGAAAGAGCAGTGGAAGTGATTTACCACAACTTTAGCAAGGCTTTTGATATGGTCTTCCACACCATTATTCTTGCAGGCAAGCTAAGGAACTATGGGATGGATGAATGGATTGTAAGATGGACAGAAAGCTAGCTAGATTGTTGGGCTCAAAGGGTAGTAATCAATGGTTTGATGTCTAGTTGGCATCTGGCATCAAGCAGAGTGCCCCTGGAGTTGGTCCTCAAGCCAGCTTTGTTCAATGTCTTTATCAACCATCTGGGATGGAGTGTGCCCCTAACAAGCTTGTGGTATCAAGCTAGGTGGTATAATCGATATGCTGGAGGGTAGGGCTAGGATTTAGAGTGACCTAGACATAATGGAGGATTGGACCAAAAGAAATGTCATGAAGTTTGGTAAAGACAAATGCAAAGTCCTGCACTTAGGATGGGACAACCCCATGCACCAGTACAGTCTGGGGACTGACTGGCTAAGCAGCAGCTCTGTAGAAAAGGACCTGGGAATTACAGTGGACAGTAAGCAGAATATGGGCCAATACTATGCCCTTGTTTTAAAGAAGGCTAACAGCAAATTGGGCTGTCGCCAGCAGAATGAGGGAACTGATTATTCCCCTCTGTTTGGCACTGGTGTGGCCATGCCTGGAATACTGTGTCCAGTTATGGGCCCCCCACTATAGAAAGGATGTGGACAAATTGGAGAGAATCCAGTGGAGGGTAACTAAAAATTTAATGGGGTGGGGCACATGACCTCTGAGGAGAGGTTGAGGGAACTCATCTTATTTGGTCTGGAGAGGAGAAGACTGACATGGGATTTAATAGCAGCCTTCAACTACCTGAAGGGTGGTTCCAAAGAGGATAGAGCTAGATTATTCTTAGTGGTGGCAGATGGCAGAACAAGGAACAATGGCCTCAAGTTTTCAGCAAGGGAAGTTGAGGTTAGGTATGAGGGGGGAAACGTCACTAGGAAAGCACTGGAATAAGCTACTGAGAAAGATTGTGGAATCTGCCTCCCTGGCTAGACAAAGCCCTGGCTGGGATGCTATAGTTGGAGATGGCGCTGCTTCGAGAAGGGGGTTGGACTACATGACCTCCTGAGGTCTCTTCCAGTCATAATTTTCTATGATGCTATGATCCTTTTCTGACTGTAGAATTGAAGAATAAATAGGTCTAGGCTGGATGCAGTCAAGTAGCAGGTTTTTTCCAGTTATCAGCTTCCCCATTTTTTCATACCAAGGTTTTTGTGCCATGGTTTTTGCCTTTTCTGCTTGGCCCAGCTATCCTCTCGCACTCCACAGGAAGTGACCTGCTATATACATATACGAGCAGGTATGCATGACAGCCAGAAGTCTCCAGTTCTCTACACACATGCCCTATAATACTTTCCTTGGGGGTAATTCTGTAACTCCAGAGGTAAAGGAGGAAGGAGTTTCTGTATCTTTCCAGATGAAGGGACTTCAGTTACCCTTGGTGCATGTATAAAGTGCTCAGGGGGGAGAAGCAAGGCTCCTTCTGTTGCTCCTTCCCATTTGCACACCCACGCAAATGCCAAGGGCCATGTCGCCTAGAGTACATATTATTACATGCTGGAAAGATACACCTGCGAAATAAATTAATTTCTTTACAGGAAATTCTGTTCCCTGTGCCGACACCATGTGCACAAATTTGGGACAGAGGATCTGCTTTGAGACTTAGGGAAAGAATTCCTGCCTCAAGGTCCTCAGTGAATTAACAGCCTCCGCAGCTGTCACATCTCTCCCCCTCACTATGCATGGATGCAGAAGGGGTGCAGTGGCATGGGTGTACCTCTCTTTTAGGCCACTCTGCTGGAATAGCAGCAGAGATATTTTAAGTCCCCAAATCTAGTAAGAATCCTGACTCCTTCCACCCCCCTTCACTTTCAGCACTCCTTCCATTCCCCTGCAGTCTCAGCAGCACATCTCCTCCCCTTCCCCACCTGCTGCTGTCCCTGTCCCTGGCTGATTGGGTTTGGGGTGCTCCAGAGCTACTCCTGCCTCATTCCAACCCGGGGCAGCAATGGTCAGGTTCCTGACACCAGCTGGGGACAGCAAGCACAGCGGCAGCACCACATTGGGGGGGGGGGGTGCGCTAACAGGAGAGGGGATACGCTGCTGAAGATGGAGGTGGTGGTTGCTGAGAGTGGAAAAGGGGTGGGGGGGCAGAGCTCTTACCTGATTTGGAGACATGAAGACAAGTCTCTGCTGCTGCTTCTGTAGTGTGGTTTGCTTACCTGGGAAAGGAAGGAGCTGGAAGAAGGGCTGTAGCCACTTCTGCAGGTCTGGTTGGTGCTGCTTTGCAAAATCCTGCATCTGCCTATACCCTGTACTGAGGGAATTCACAAGATGTATACTTTGCGTTCTTTTAGTATACCCTTTGTCATACTTAAATTTCTTCTGCAGCTGTGTAGAAACCGGGCATTGTGTTACAGTGACGTATTTGGGGGCCATATCAGTCCCCATGCATCCAGGACTCTTCCCATTTTCAAATGTGTAGGGCAGATTTTCCCTTTGCATAGTTAGATATGAGATGATATATTCAATAAAACTTCACCTGAAAAGTTCTATGGAAACAGACAATTATTTAGTTATTCATTTGGATGTTTACTGCCCTGCAATAAAAATCCATCCATCCAGCACTCTGGGTGCTCCTGACAAGTTTAAAAAAAATACACATATTAAACAAGTAGTCCCATCAATTGCTTCAAGCCAAAGCAAATAAACTTGCAGGAACACAAATAGAAGACGAATTCTTAAACCAGCCTGCACAGGCCTCACCAGAGCCCCAGCCTTAATTCTTTTCTTTACAGGCCCAGCAGAAAGATGGGTATTGTGCCACTCCCTGATAGTTAACAAACTTGGGCTGTTGCATATCCAAGGCAGAATCAAGTTCAAGTGGTATTTGGGACCTACCAGAGAGTGTCCTGCCAGCAGATTCCTCTCTGATAACAATGGAGTCCCCACGCCAGGGACTTTTCCACCGTGGTAGAATGATACAGAGGGAAGACCGTGTCATCTCTCTGAGGTCAAAACTATCAGCAAAAAATCACCTGGTCAAAATAGACCTTCACATTGCATAGTATGTGCATTTATACTTGTATACCTAAGGCTTTAGCGTTGAAAGAAAGCATTGTTCACAAGCCTACACACAATTTCTCTGAATGCTCAGTTTGCTTCCTTTGTATCTTTAGATGAGGTTAGACTCTAAATGGAGGCTGAAGCTGTCCGTGCTTTAACGTACACAACCCAGGCAACTGAGCAAGCTTCACCCTCCCCTCCTCGCATCAACCCACCATCATGCTTCAGTTTTATTATGGAAAGACCACCTCTAAGTCTGAGATGACAGTTCAGATTGCATTTCGATCCTGTCCTTGGCCATGGACCCAAGAGAGGTTCAGCCAACAGTTAAGATTTGTTTGGCTGGGAGGAGGGACTTTTGACAGCTCTTCACAAGAAACTAGACTATCAGACCCAAACCCTCCAAAGATAATTTCAAATCAAGGTCTTGAGGTCTTGCCCACTCTTACTGTTTATTTGTGGTACTTTTTAGTCGAGAGAGGAGCGCATGCCAATGGCTGTGGCCAAAACTTCCCTCCTTCATTCATACTGGTTCTCCACTTGACTGAAACTTTTCATTACCTCAATAGCAGTAGTAATAACTACATAGTTGCTATATATATCCAGTTGATAACGCACATTTGCTTCGTAAAATCCATTACGGAAAAGTCAGGAATTTGTATTATTTTAACTAGGCCACAGAAATGCCATTCCCTAGCATGCAATGATTTTCAATTGCTACCAAACAGGGCTAAGATTTCAGCAAGTGACCTAGAAACAGAAGATTCTGCGTTCCATTGGCAACATCGTGAGCTATCCACACTGAAACATGATTATTTTTCTTAAACTCTCCAAGTTAACTAAAAGTCAGTTCACCAACAATGCCTGCTCAAATATCACTTTAAAAACCTGTATTCCTTACGGTGACAGCAGCATAAAATCAGCTGTAATTCTTCAGGTTTTATTTCCGTGGGGGAGGTATGTGGAATAGTTCAGACATCTATGCTCTTTTCAAAAACTAAAAGAAAAAAATGTTACTAAAGCCTTCTTATATGACACCCCGCAAATATGTGTTTGTGTGTGAAAAAGCTGACGTACCTTTAACTCCAGTGGTGTGAATGAGCCATTATGGTAAATTAGCAAGAAAAGAAATATGCCCCATTCAGAAGAGCTCTTTATTACCAGATTAGATTTAGACAGGTGTGTGTCATCTGTGCATATGTGCAGAAGCAGAGCCATTTAAGCAGAAATCTTGTGGAAAAAATATAATGCCACTACAGAATAAAAGCCCAGTAGGGATCCCATTTTTATGTAGATGGTATATTGCATTTTATTTGTGAGAGTGACTGCTGAGTGTAAAGCAGAGATCTTCAACAGGAGAAAAGGCAGTGCTAATGTAAATCCTACTCTACTTCATATATATGGGAAAAGTGAGGAAAAATATAGTTTCATATTGACCTTCTTAGCTCAAGGGGTTGTGATCATCCCTCACTCGAAGTTGAATGGGAATGTTTTATTAGTGTCTTTATACTCATGGGGTTCATATACTGTAAAACGTATAATCCTGCTCCGTGATCCATCACTGCTGAACAGATTGATTTGCCATACTTTATGGTTTTGTACCTTCTATTCTCTCTGTCTCGCTCTCTCTTTCTAGCTCTCTATGTAAATCCGTCTAGAACACTTTTACTTCTGCATGGAGTTGGTTTCCTCCAGATGAACTCTTTTGGCATCTCTGTACTGAGCTGGGAGTGAACACAAGTCGCTTTTCGTTCCTGGAACAAACTGAAATTCATTCTGAATGATTAGATTTTCGTGTGGAATGAGCTGAAATTGGAATTTAATCATAATTTGGGGGGCTTTTGAATCCAGATCACACATTTTCAAAAGAGTCCTGACGGTTTTTCTTTATTAGTATGTGGATGAGGTAGGGGGGCAAGGGCTGGACAAGCCCCCTTTGAGTTTGGGGCTTTAAAAAAAATCTACTTGCCTGGATGCTTAATTGCATAGTATGCTCATTCTGTTCGAGACAGCAGGTTTTCCCTTCCTTTCCACTATCAGGCTTGATCACAAACAGGCAGGTTACCAGTTACATGTAGTAATATGGATACTGTGAAGGTCTAAGAATTACTAAACACCTTCTCCCCACAGGTGCAAGTCAGTCACTGATTTGACAAAACTCGTTCATAAAAAATATGAAAGGATATCCTAGGAAATACTGGATTGAATCAGTATAATTTACAAGCCTTTTTTCTTCCAGTCTGTTATTCACGACAGTAACATCACTTGGGTAAATCAATAAGCTCTTTCATCAGAGAGCCTCTGCCCAAACATATAGCAGTAGTCCACACCATTATCGATTTCTGAGGGGATAAAAACTGTGCAGCCTTCTCTATCCCTTGTAATTACAGTATTTTACACCCAAAGCTGCAGTTTCTGCTTACCACTAACTGTGGTATTTCTAGTGCAACTCTGCTGTCACATTTATTCAGACTAATGATCTTGGTAGTACACACACACTGCCTTATTCAGTAGTTAGTATTTTTCCTTAACATGAAAGGATGAATAGTCATTAAACTAGCACGCCTGCAGAGAGACAGGAGGCTGGATTGAAAAAGAAAAGTAGCTGTAGTGAAAATCTAGGATCGCCGTTATTACTGGAAGCTTCCAGATACACAATATTGCCTAGCAGGAATCCCTACAATAATTTAATAAGTATTGTAATGGCATTAATAATCCCCCAGGAACAGCATATAGTGTGGGTGTAATAAAAAGTATCCAGTTACCATGCACAGTAGTTAAATAATTTACCTTTCTATTTGTAGTATTTCCCATTCGAAGCACAGAAACTGTGGTAAATACCATAGAGTAGTAAATGTCCATTTTTAATGGCACATTCGGCGTCTCACAGGAGATCCGTTTTAATTTATAATCCTGCAATTAAACCCCACTAAAAACTCCTATTGACTTTCCGGGGCATTCCACACAAAGGCTTGAGCCAGGAATTCACTTAAGCACACGCTGAAAATTAAGTATATGATTAGTTCCTATGTCTTCAGTGGGGCTCCATCATATGCTTACAGTCAAGAGTTTGCTCATATAGTTTTCTGGTTCAGATCCAGAATGATTGTAGGATCATAGCCATGATATTTAGCATGCCATTAAAAGTACCAACAGTCTGTTTGCAAAGTTGTCCAAGTTCTGCCCTGTATCATCAACAACTTCCTGCCATTATTACTGAGCAGAGGGTGCCCTATGTGAAAAGCATTACCTATTCTGGTAAATTAGGGTGAAGGCCTGCTATTAATAAAGTTTTGAAGCTGATTATTTAAAGTTAGTTTTTGGCCTTTTCTCTGTGGCGTCTCCCTTCATATCAAGTATGTTCATCAGCAGAGAGATTGTATTTATCCTACAATTTTGCTACATAGAGCTTTTGTTTATTAGTGATGAATTGAAGAGAGGGTTTTCAGATCTGGGTTAGGTGTAAGGCAACGTTCTGTTCCAGATTATCTGTACCTGAATCAAACCTGAAAAGTTGAGTTTGGAGCCAGAAATTTTAAATCTGAAATAAACACAGCCTGAAATTTGAAAGGTTTTGATTTTAACATTGTTTCCTTTCGCCTCTGGTTTAATCACTTTTGATCTATTTCAGCTCTCAATTAGCTGGGTGAGAATGAACTTCAGTAGAAGTTGGAGCGGGCTTTATGAGCCTGGTGCATCCCCCTATGATAGACATTAATCCTGTCCTCTTCTTCCTGAGTAATCAGTGGTACTTTAGAAAAGTATGCCATTTAGGGACTATGCCTGTATCAAGGGGAAGGTTGATTGTTTCTATGAAGTTATGCTCACATCTGGAATTAGCATGAATAAAAATGTGGTCACATAGCAGTAGGAACAACCTTCTCACCTGAAACAATTATGGCATTGCATAAAAATCTAGCCAAGTTCGTTTTGGACTTTTCAGAAAATATATATGAGTTTTCTGTTTCACTGCTGAAAAGGTAGCAAATATTTTCACAAATAACTCCTTTATTTTGGTGAGCGGGGAAAAAAATTATACCGCCTCTCGCATCTCATGGTTTGGGCTACATATTGATCACCAAGGAAGGTGGAGAAGAAGTTTGCTATTCAGCATGAAAGCAATGTATAATCAGGTCTTGTATTGGCATTTCCGTTTCATAGGGTTTTTTTGGATTTGAGTAAATAAGCGTAAGAGGGTTTGCGTATCCTTGCCATGAATCGAAGAGAAAATGGAAAAAATCAAAACCCTAACATGGATGGCTACTACCCTGGTTCTTAGGGCTTCTGAGTTTTATTCCTTGACCTGCTGCTGATCTGATGGCAAGTTGTGTCTGTATCTCAGTTTCCTCATCTCTGAAAATGAGAAGAAAGATTTTTACCTCCTTTGTCAAGCCTTTTAAGACTGGCTGATGGAAAGAAGCAGGTATTGTTATCAGTTGTCATCCCTAAGTGAGAAATGTGACTGTAACACAGAAGGCCCCTAGCTATGTAATATCATATCAGCCACCATTTTTCTTCCTAGAAGATGCTGCACATTTTTCAAGGGGAGAGCAATTCCTCAATAACCCTTATCTAAGTTGGCTTAGAATGAGTGAAAAAGATTTATTAGTCAATCCTTATACAGTACTTTGTGATACTTTCCCCAGAGGCCCTACTGGAGTTGGAAATGTTTATTATTATTCATTTTGATTATAACAGTAATAGCAGAATATTGAGATGATATAATTTGCCATCTTTGTTCATTAGATGGTTAACACCTCCCCGTTTTTTTTCAAGTACCTATTGTATAAGTTGCTTCTTGAGAAGGAGGAAAGGTTGACTTACATTAGTGCGTGTCTGTTGTGGCAGTGTTCTTGCCCGTGTCCTCTGCACATGCTCTGGTTGTTTGATGTAACACATCAAAATCACTGAGAAACGTAAGCTAGCTTTCTGGCTCTCTGTAAAGGATTACAGCCCAGGGTAACCCGAGGAAACCCTGTGGAAGTTCTGAACAAATCGGTGTGCAAAGAGCAAGCGAAAGCTTTTCAGAATCAAGTTCTCATGGGAGATCACAGTCAGAGTGTATATATGTGCAAAAGAATAAAATAATGTCCTTTATTAAAAGCACGTGGGTCAAGAAGTAACTTTTAATAAATTCAGTCTCTCTGCAAAATACCGTACCCACTTGACCAGGCTTACTGAGCCTTTTCAGGGAAACTGCCTTGATTTAAAGGATCCTGTTTTCCTTTCTTCCAACTGTCCGCTGTGGCAGGATTTCTATATGATTGCTATTTAGGACTCTGTAGCAAGATCTGTATTTCCTTTTGTTGAGCTCTGAAGGACAATGCTTGATATTTTCAGAGTAGCCTAGGGAACATAGACACTCAACTTACCATCACTGTTATTTATCCGTATGGCAGTAACACAGAGATCTCTCTCTAGTAAGCATTCAATTGAAAGGGAATCCTTCCCCTGAACACCCTGTAATCTAAAAGGCTAGAGAGGCAGCAGAGAGACTGAGAGGTGAAGTGATTTACCCAAGCTCAAACAACAAGTTAGTGGCAAAGCGAGGACAAGAACCTAGGACTTCTGAATCCTACGCCATGGCCATTCTCACGACACCTCAGAGCTTGCCATTAATGCTGTTGGAAGACTATCCCCTTTCTCTCCCCCTAAAGTTAGAAGACTGATTTGAAACTCACAACCACTATACAGACTAGAAGGATGCATATATGAAGAAAAAAACCTGTCTTTGCACACAACTTTAACCATTGAAATATATCTTTCCTCTCCCTTTTCTTCTTCCTTCAAACCTTCCGCACATGAAAAAAAATGAATGTCTTCCTGTAGATGAGAAGAAATGAGGGGGGGCAGAAATCTTCCATCAAAATTAGTGGCAAGCTGTGAGGTGTAGTGAAAATGGCCACGGCCTAGGATTCAGAAGTCCTAGATTTTTGTCCTAGCTTTGCCACTAACCTGTTGTTTGACCTTGGGTAAGTCACTTCACCTCTCAGATCCCCCTATAGTTAACTCACAGTCCCCCAGCATCCCAGAATGCTTTGCACCTCTCCCACAAAGCCCCATCCTTACAGGGTGGGTAGGCTAGCCTTAGCTCCAGCCAAGCAGGGTGGCATGCTTTAGTGTCCTGTCCCGTCCCCCCCAACCCATGTTCCCCCCACCCCAGCTTCTGGCCTGGGCCACTGCACGCATAGGGCTGCATTTCTGGAATCAAAAAATAATATCTGTTCATTTGCTTAGCAGTTCAAACTATGCAATTTAGACTACCCTGTGAAGATTGAACTAATTCAGCCTTGGGCTTTTTGACTGTCTGTACTTAGCCCCTGCATCAGAGGAAACCTCTTCTCTGGCAGGCCTAATAAATTAATTCTCTTCTTTCAAATCTCTTTCATCTGGCTATTTGCTACTCATATCCACCTGTTCTCTTATCATTATTTGTGCTCCTGACCAT
Source organism: Caiman crocodilus (assembly GCA_030014935.1). Taxonomy (NCBI): domain Eukaryota; kingdom Metazoa; phylum Chordata; order Crocodylia; family Alligatoridae; genus Caiman; species Caiman crocodilus. The sequence continues at coordinate 67,388,427 of JAGPOW010001338.1, forward strand.
GCTACCATTACAAAATAAAGCAAATCCCAAAAAAAGATTTCACATGTTTAACGTGACAAATGACTGTAATCTTTTGCGCAGGTGTACTTGTGCTCTACCAGCTTTTCAAACTAAACCCAATCTTGGGTTTTGAGAAATGACCTGACAAAAATGTGTAAGAACTAGTTGGATGGGCAAAGCATTGAACTATTCATAATCTCACATTTCAGGATGACGTGGGCTAATTCACATCAAATTTTGATAAAAAGGTGACTTTCCTTAATATCCATTTCCTTATGTACACATGGAATGTCCATTTGAACTTAAAAAGGACCTTGTCTAATGATTTTAGTGAAAGGTCAGGAATAGAAATTACGATTAAAACACTGTCATAGCTTTAATTGGAGAACAGCATAAACTTCCTTTCAACACCATAAATAGAGATACTTCCCATTTAACCTGTCCTTCAGTAAAAACCCAAGTCAGTAGATGAGTAAATAAATGGAGAGATTTATAAAACCTCGAATTCCATGTCTGTTGGCCCACCCTGAATCCTGTCAATAATTAGAACCTTCAGAATAATTAGACCTTCAGAAGAAGGATAAATTATTGTGAATTATTTCTAGGATGTCTGATGTAAGGCCTGACCTTTGACATCATTAGTTCAAGCATGAAAGGCTTGCTTTGTTACAGCAAGTGTCTTACTAATAGGAAGAGATGACAAATTTCTTCTGATTGGCTCTTAGGAACTCTAGGGACTTTTTACCCCCCAAAATAATGTGCTTTTGTGCAGATCATATCATGGTTTTTATGTGCTAGAGCTTCTGGGAAACAGCAGTATAGGAAAAAAGTTTATGAACCGCTAATGTAAGCCAGCAATTATTCTTAGTATTGTTGTTTATTCTATAGGAAATCTACACTAGTCATATATTAAGTAACCATGACAGGTAAGCACTCAAAAATTGAATCAAACCTTTATTTTCAGGTCACACTCATTCCCGACATTCTTCCTTCTTGCATAGGTGCATTATATGACAAAGCTAGATGTTTGTCCTTCAAAGCATCCATTTGGGTCACTGTGGTGTTACAAAGAGGCATTAAAGGAGGCATATCAGCATCCTGATATGGATGAATCCCTGCTATGCACCTTCCAGCCCCTGAGATCTCTCGCCACCCTGACAGAAGGAGAAATGTTAGTTGAGTACTCAAAATGGAAAGGAGCATAGCTGGACTGTACTGGTTCAAAGTTACGTGGCGCACGTACATCCCTGTAAGCGGTTGTTTAGCCTGCTGGCTTCTGTAGGCAGGTTTTGCCTCCTTAGCTGGTCATCCCAAATAAAACATAGTCTTTAAGCAAAAAACAAGAAAATAAATCAAGAAAATCAGACCCTTCTGCCCTGTCTCAGGGACTAGGAGGGGAGGCCCTTTGGCTCAGGCCTCAACCCAGAAGCCTGGCCCTTTCTGATAGCAAGCTGTTTTGCCCCCAGTTTGCTTCCTGTTTACTCCTCTGGGAACTTTATAAGCATTACTCCTCTGGGAACTCCTCCGCCTGTCCAAATGCCCCACAGTTTGGCTTTCTCAATAGGGCTGTTTCCTTTTAAAGGAGCAGACAGCCCTGTTACAGGCAATTGCAACCAGCTGCCTCCAGATTCAGGAGGACAGAGCAGTCTAAGGAATCTACCTTTTCCCCTACTCTCTCCAAATGCAAAAGGCCCACCCCACAATAATGTCCATGGTCTTTTGTTATGCTTCTTATAATACAATTTATAAACACTCTTAGATGCAAATGGGAAAGGACATACTTTACAACCAGATGCAAAGTATAAAGGCTGCGGTGTACAGATTTTCAAGTGGATGCTGATAGGGCAGTGCAGCTTAGTACTGCATGATTCGTAGCTGCAAGAATTTAGACCTCAAACATTTATTGTTTGTACGGAGGTTTTGTTAATGCAGTTTGTATTTCAGAGTGAAAAAAAAATAATTGACCACTGAACCTACATCTTGGCTTCTCAACTGATTTATAACAGAAATACCAATCACTATGCTCATGCACTGTTCCACAATTTTTTCATGCTGCAGGTCAAATGACCCAGCTTGGGTCATAGATGAGTGGGCAGAAGGATGTAAGGACCTGACCACAACCATGACTTCTCCCTGCCACTGCTTCTCCCCATCACAGCACAGGGGAAGCCCCTGTCCCGCTGAATGCCGCTGAAGCCCCAAGTCCCTGGCCAGAGCCAGTGGTTGTGCAGGCCAAGCTCTGTTTTAACACCTTCATTCGATACCTGTTTTATTCAATAAACAGATGGAGGACAATAAACTTCTATTTCGTTATATTACAGCTCTTGTCATGTGTAAGATCGTATAAAGAAGAGTAAAGAAAAAGTAACCTTCTTAAAGGAAAAGTTGTAGAATTAAAAAAAATGGGACCTGATTCAGAGTCCATGGCAGCCCTCACCCTGAAGCACCCTCATGCCCCAGCCAGCCAGGGCAGCACCTACACATGCACTGCTGCAGAGTTTTTTACTCTGTAGCAGGATGGTACTTGTATTTACTTGTATTCAGAGCAAACTAGTTTACTGCAGCCTAATAGAGGTATGCATGTAGACCCCCCAGATGTTTACTGTGGAGCTGGACATACTCTTGCTCCACTTCCACATCTGTATGATACTTTCAGAACAAAGGAGGAAGCATTAATGATTGAATGCCCGTTTTCCTCTTGCCTTAAGTAAAATTAAAGAGCAGTAACTTTGTAACCAAGTGAAAGAAATATTGTGAACTACAACTTACAATCAGCCGGTTGAGTTTGCCACCATGGAACGTCATTAAGACAGATAGCGCCTCCATATTTTCAACAGGACCACATAATTTTATGGGTATGAGTTACATTTGTGACCACTGAATGCAAAGTAAAATATAGAGTATTTAGATCTTAAAATCACCTAATCACAGCTCAGAATAGAGTGGATTAAAGAGAACAGGCATACATCATGCACTTTATTCAGGCTTGCAGTCCATCTCAAACTTAAGGTGACCTTGACAAGCTCTTAAATACGTGTAATAAAAATCAAAAACCCAATAGTATCTGCAGAGAGCACTCCGTGGCAGCAGCATAAGTAAGTATGATTTCAGTCTAAAAAGTCCCACAAACAAAAGCACTATAGAAGCTCCTTTCAGTCACTCCCCAGTCTTGGCCATCTTGCAGCCAGGGAGGAAAGACAGACTTTGTGGCATGGCTTGGAAGTTTATCACAGATGAGACCCAGTTTGATTGTGCATCAAAGATGGAAGTTACAAAGGTACTGTCAGAGAATGTAGTGAAAGACGCCGCCTCTGTTTTATACCATGGGGAACGAGGCAGTGCCATTCAGAATTGTATTCATTTAAAAAAAATCAACCCATAAACCATTAGGCAGCCATTGCATCTATTCCAACCCCCTCCCTTTTCAGTGAAGGCTCAACCCTGACTAAACCATCTCTATCGAGTGGCTTCCTAATCTGCTCTGAAAAAAATGTCCAAAGATGGAGATTTCACAGCCTTTCTGGGCAGTCCATCCTAATGCTTAACCATTGAGAAAGTTCTTTTTCGTATCCAGTCTAGATGTCCCTTACCACAACTGAAGACTCTAGCTCCTTGTTCTGTGCCTTCCCGTCGCAGAAAATCATTTATCTCCGTCCTCCATATAATCACCCTTCATGTATGTGATGATACCTACAGGTTCCAGATGCATTGACCCTACGATCACAGTGGTCTGTTACTGAGGTGGCAAAGGTTAAGAATGATCAAGGTTACCATATGCCTGGGTTTTCTCAGCTATGTTCTCTTTTTGGGTTCTCCAATCTCCATTTGAGCAGTTTTTTTGAAATATGAACAAACGTCCGGGATCTTGCTAGTAGAACTCCATTTCCCGGCTTGCCCTAGTGTCATGCACGTTTACTAGGGATCTGAGTTTTCTGTTTGCTGAGCAAAAATGCAGCCTTTCCTCTTTAAAGGAGGAAACCATTTGGTTTCCCCTTGGGGGCTGACAGCCTTCCAGCCTCCAAATAGCCTCTTGGGGTGATCAGAGGCAGGGGGTGCCATGTGCATCTGGACATACACACATGCATGAGTGGTATGCAGCCAGGCAGGGTGGTCAAGCAGCCCTGGCAACTGGATGCAGGTTAAGTGTGTGGGTGGCAGGGGTTGGAGGGCCAGGGCTTGGGGACTGTCTGGGGGGCTGTGAGGGGAGAGGCATGCGAGTCTGTGTGTGGGGTGTGGGGGTGTGTGGAGGGGATGGGATGAGTGTGTGTGTGGGGGAGTGCCTGCCAGCACTGGGGGATGGTGTCCAGGCACTGGGGCTGGCACTGTGGCAGGGCATGTGGGACAGGGGGAGGCACCTGTCCCCCTGTTGGGGAAGGGAGAGTGGGGGCCCTTCAGTGGTGGCAGGGCGCTGTGCAGCCAAGGCAGCAGAACTGGGGTTGGTACCCATGCTTGCAGAGGTGGGGCAACCAGAGGATGCATGGCACTGGCAACACCAGGGAGTGAGGGGCACCAGCATGGCCTGGGAGGGTAGGGGACTGTGGGTTGGGAGTGAGGGTCAGCAAAAAGGGTGAGGCAGGAGTGTGGGGCACTTGCAGCACCAAGGGGCTGCAAGTCAGGAGTGAGGGGCACCCCTCCCCCAACAGGTGTCCTGTTTTTTGGAACTTGAAATATGGTATCCCTAAGAATGATATACCAGTCCATATGTGTAAAATTTATTCTGTTAACAAGTTGCGAAGAAAAAGGATGCCAGAAAACAAAGCTGGCATAGCGACCATAGACTTCTCTGCAGATTTCCGAACAATGCCTCCAAGGAGTTAGCACAATAACCTTTGCATAATTATCTTGCAGAGGTTTGAGTTTTAGCATCTTATCTCTAAATTTTTTTTATTGCTTTTCTCTTTCAGAGGCAAACCGCAGATGGGGAATTCATGCCACACTAGAGAAATCCTATCTGCGTATTAACTCTGCTACTTTCCCAGGATACAGAAACTTGTAGGTTCATAGTGCCCACATGCTTGTACCTTAGTGTCACTTATCTATGGCCTTCAGAATGAGTCTGTGACCAGGATGTCGGGCTTCTTCGTGACTTTTGGGGCTATGTTATCTTCACAAATTGCACAGATTTAATCTAATTGGTTTCTAAATCTATTTAGTTAGATCAGTGCAACCCCCTAAAATCAGTTTAATAATGACTAGCACTAAAATTGAATTAAGCCAGATGGATACAAGGCACTCTACTACTTAAGATGTGATTAACTAGTTACTCACTTCTAAAATGTAATGTGTGTCAGGAGCCTTCTACAAACCAGAGCTGCACTGATTTAACTACGCTAGGATAGTTAAAGTGGTACAACTATGTTTCCTCTCGGTAGTGTGGATTTGATTATGGCATTATAAAGTGTTTTTATTGCTATAGTTATTCTCATGTGAAAAGGGAATAAAGGAAATAAACTAAGCCAATGTAAGGTCCCTTTTATAATGACATACTTACTTTCACAGTGAGGGTTATGGCAATTCAAATACCTAGGTTATGAAAAAAATCCCTCACAGTTTAAATTAAAATTGTCTCATTGGTACAAAAGTTGTATGTAGACATAAAGGGGTAGCACCAATTTAATTAAATCTGTTTCGTTACAAGGGATGTATTTAGTTACAAAGGGATAAGATGAACATGAGCCGCCAATGTCAGAGGGTGGTTGGGAAGGCCAACCGAACCCTCGCGTGCATCCAGCGATGCATTTCGAGCCGGTCCAAGGCGGTGATCCTCCCCCTTTATGCGGCGTTGGTCAG
>JAGPOW010001338.1:67394316-67419751 GCA_030014935.1 Caiman crocodilus
GTAGACTAGATAGGTACTTGGCTGGGGTCCTGTGACCCTGGCACTCGTTTCTGCCATTGGCGGGGGGTCAGACTAGATGGCCTGCTCTAGGCCCCTTCTAACCCTAGATACTATGATACTAAGTATGGGCCCGACTTCAGACTGGTTCAGTGCCTGTGATTTGGGAAAACTCATTTAACCCCCCAGGTTAACAGTTTCCCATGTGTAAAATGGTGATAACAAATACATATCCTTGAAAAGTATCTGCAGTGTCCGGTTGTAAGGCATCAATATACGTGAGAAGTATGACTGTTAATATTTTACTGTTGCAGCTGTAACCCAGGCAAGAAATAAGTAACAAAGCTTCAAAAGAATCTTTGAAAATGTTCCCATTTGTAAGAAGCGGTTTGAAGAGCCTTAAATTGCTGTTCTTAAAGCAAGTTACTGACCGTGAAACCAGCTGCTCAGTGTGTGAGTCAGCAGCTCTAGTAACTATCTCAGAGTTAAATCCAGCAGCACCTTTCTAAGTTCAGACTAGATAAAAAAATGTGATGATACCAATAGAAATCCTTTAGGTATCTGCCAAGCAACCCTACTGACACAGCCAGTTTTTTTTAAACAGAAGAAATACTTTGTACTGTACTCATTTGTAGGAAACAAGGAAGTCATTTTTCATCATTGCAACTCCTAATCTCAGCAGATTTTCTTCATTGTCTGAAGAGAAGGTCTTTCCTCATTTTTTCAGCGTCATCAGAGAGGGTAGCACAGTGATTCTCAACCAGGTGCCACGGCATGCTTTGCAGGATGACTTGATGCATGAGTTGATAAGTGCAGACTCAGGCTTGTCCCTGCCTGGTCAATCCCCTGCTCCCACTGCCCGACCCCTCTGCAAGGAAATAAGCACTGTAATATATACATTTGTTTTTGAAATTGAGGTCTTTTCACAAAAATTATGGCGGGATGCCTCAAGTCCAATAGGGGATGTTCAAAAAGGCTCCAAGCCACTGGGTTAATGTGAGAACTGACTTCCTAAAAAGAACATCATCTGTATCAGGGGTTGTCAACCAGGGCTACACATTCCCCCGGGTACTTAGAAAGGATGTGGGGAGTACGTGCGGGTGGGCAGGCAGGTGGGAATGGAGCGCATCCCGGGGTGTGGTGTCAGTGCACCCCCAGCACCTTCCCATACTTTGCTTCTTACCTAGGGCAGGGGGAAGCGCGTGCTAGGCACCACCAGCCCCATGCAGCAAACCACACCTTCCTGCCCACCACCTCAGCTTGCTTTCAGTGCCCACTCCAGTATGGGGGGGTGAGGGCGGTGGTGCCACTCTGCGGGCTGCACACACGCCACCTCGCTGGCTGGGAGGGGTGCGGCAACCACCACTGCCACCACCCCATCCTGCTTTCCTGCAGTGGGTTGCACGTGCAGCTCCATGAACTGCTGACCTGCCTTGCACCTTGCGCACCCCCTGTCAGCAGCCTGCAAAGTCTCACATGCAGACAGCAGTGCAGGATGCAGCAGCGGCGGCATGGGTGGTGGTGATGGCAGCCTCTGTGTGCAAGCCGTGCCCCTGCCGGCTAGCCGGGTGGTGTGAGTGCAGCCCGCAGAGGGGCACTGCTGCCTTCACTCCCTGGCCCCTGCTCCTGGGAGCAAGCACAGAGACATGCTCCCTCCCCCATTCTCGATCTGGCCCCCATCCCGCCCCTTCCCCCCACACAAACTTACCTGCTGGGGGGGAGGTGGATGTGTGTGTGTCTGCATCTCTGTGCGTCTGTGCTTGCATGTTTGCACCTGTGTATTTGCATGTGTGTGTGTGTGTGTCCCCTGCCTGCCGGGCCGCAGCAGGCACATGGCGTTGTATGGCTTTTGGTGTAGTGGGGTGCAGAGTCCAGCCTTCAGCAGCACGCATAGATCTGTGGGGCACACACGCCTCCTGGACCTCCACCGGGTGCGCACAGTGGTAGGAACTGTCCCCACCTCCCCACGCCTCCCAGACCAGCTGCTGCGCAGCGCCGTCCTGCGCTCCACCCCGGCTGTGCGGCACCTGCCCCTGCCCCTGCCTCTGCCCCACCTGCCCCACTCCCTCCCTCGCCACAGGGGCCTTGAGCTGTCCCCCCCTGCCCCGCTAAAAGAGTACATGAGCTGTACCTTTGAGGCAGAAGGGGGTACATTTGTTAAAAAATGTTGAAAACCCCTGATCTATTTTGTTCCTTTGACATGGAAACAGTAACTGTTTATCCCCAGAACCACCATCGACAAATTGTGCCCTCAACCCTTCCATTTACCCTGCTGTTGATTGATAATTGTCCCCCTTCATTAGCAGCAAAGGGGAGGGGGGCATTTTTTTAAAAAAGCTTGTTTCAATTTTAGTCTGAAAAGTTTTAGTCTTTAAAAAATGGCACAGCAGGTTTTCATGTTTGTCATGTCTCAATGAACTCCAGATCAATTGTACTTGATTTGCAAGTACAAATACAGCTGGATTGCTTAGTTGTTTTTCAATAGACTCCAAACTCACTCTTGTTAGTCCTGCAAACTCAGGCTGGGCTTGGAAATCAGTGTTATTAGGGCCTGCTTGTGCTTTACCACTGGAAACATTTTGCACACCACAGTATGCCCTTAGTAAAACACAGAGAAGCCAGGTTGGGTTTGCACCGACGCAACAGATTGAACTTTAGGAACCGATTCTGTTGGCGATCCATAGAAAGGAATAGAACCGTCTTGTCTAGCTTTGGCTAACAGGACTAACACAATATAGACGTGCTCACCGCTTTCTAAACCGTGTTAGCAAATTCTCATTGCATAGTTTGAATCAAATTTAAATTCTCATTAAGGGTTAATAAATGATCCTTGACCATCACCTCCTTAACAGACCCAATTCGCAGCCTCTCTAAGTGAGTTTATGCTCTACACACTTGAGAATAGAAGTAATTAGGAGGCTGTAATAAGCCTGTTTAAGCACTGCTAAGTTGTTGCAAACCTACTAACAGTTATCTAAAGTGCTGTTCCAGAAGCCGCAATGGATACAACTGACCTTAGTGTTGCTGACCATCCCTGGCAATGTGTTGAGGGGAGGGGGTTTGCCCCCTTCTTCACAGACCAGTCGCCCAGGTGCTTGGGCAGGGCTGAGGGCTTAGTCAAGATGCTGATACGTAGTCACAGTCAGGTGGTGTTGTCGCATTTGGCTTTGTAAAGGTGTTTCTTTGTACCAGATAGACTCTGTTGCGTTGCAGAATCCCAGCTGAGTTTCTCTCGCAGGAATTGATATTTGCAGTGCTTCCTGGCTGAGTTCCTAAGGACTGTTTTTCCGAAAAGCAATGTTGTATATACATGTTAATTAATACCGTTTATATTGCCTAGTTTAGACTGCCTGAGGCTGCGTTGATTTTTATCCTCATTCAATGAGAATTAATTCATTTGGTCCACATATATATAGTGACAGCTGTAGTCCAGATTAAACCTAGCAAAAATGTAACTCCTATAAACAGCCAGAGCTGCTATTTTTCCACTTAAGTTAATACCCATCATTTTGAATAGATACATAAAATAGATCTGTTGAATAGGATGGGGCCATTTTTACATAGTTGCTTTTGCAGAGGAGATCCGAGGCTATCGGTACAAGGTATGTGGAGTTACAACATGTAAATATGTGCTTTTGCAGCGCTCTTTGGTAAGGTCATACTGTGGGTAAATCCGGCACTGACTATTTGAAGATCATGCCCTTCATCACTTCATTGCCGGAACCTGACTTCAGGTGTCCATGTTTCCTCTACCACAGATAATGTTATCCATATAATCTAAAATTACACAAGTAGTACAGCTTCTAGCTCGCTTTTGCTGCATATTATAAAACAGGATAGGGTAACGGAGAGAACTCTGAACTTGGGACCTGCTAGCTTGAAAAATAAAGATGACCTGAAGAGTAGCTTCTCAGTTCCCATGTCATGTTACATGTATCAGGGTTTTTAAGGAGTTTTCATGCTGTGAGTATAATGTATGGTTGGGTTTCCAGAACCCATCTTTATGCATAAGTAGTAGAGCTCAGATTAGTTCCTCCTTTGTGACTCCAAAAAATCTGTAACAATGCCACTGTAGTCATTCTGAACTCATACCACAGAGAGCAAAATCCACCCTCAAGCTGCTGCCTGCAAGATTAGGATGTAGTCTGATTTTCACCAAATCTCTGAAGTCTGTTTATTGCATGGTGAAACTGTTTGCTGCTGCACCACTTGCCCCAGGCTAGGGTTCCTCTGTTACGCACCGTCCAAACGTGCTCTTGCTGTCACTGATTTTCAGGCTTCTTTACACTAGCCTTAGCAAACACTACGATTATTCATGTGGGGAGTTATTGCAGAAGCGCGGGAGACCTGTAAATTCACAGCTTATCTTGCTTGCACACTAACCTACCCATGTACACAGGCCCTCAGAAGTAGCTTCCCTGACTTTCCTCCTTATGACCATCCTCAGATGCAAAAGGAAGCATACAAACGAGGGAGAAATATAATATTTATAAAAGGGAATGCAAGGCTGGAATCATTCCTGTGAAATAAGGCGTTAAATATGCATTATGAGTAAACTTGTCTTTCCCATAGCGCCACAGCAAAATACCTCCATCGCAAAAGACAGCTTTGCCTGTCTCCATTATTTCAGATGGTGTTTATGTCACAGGCAGTTAGGTTGCATACATACTTTTCATAGGATGTCTGTAAAGAGTGGCCCCGTCTGAGGAAAGGACCAGGAGCAAGAATCTATATGTTGTAATTCCAGTTTTAGAAATGCCCTGGTTCCCTTGTGCCTAGTGTGTGTCATTTACCTTTCCTGACTGACTTCAGAAGAATCAGCCTTGGACACTGTCTCTCAAACAGCGTGCCAAGGACCCCCCTGTTAGCACCGGTAGTTGTCCGATCACCTGCACGTGCTTCACAAAAGAAACCCAGCGATTTCAAACAGGGATCCACAGCATCAAAATGTTTTGCTCTGTTGTGCTCTGTCCAGGTTCTTTGCAGCAGAAGAATTGCTCTATTATTCCTCCATAGTCAAGTGGAACGACTGAAAGATAAGAGCTGGTATTTTCTGAAAGATGCCTGGATCCTTAACAAGGAGTGCCTTGAGTCCAAAAAGTTTGAGAACTCTGGCCTAGCACCCTCTTAAATCTTTTTTTTTTTTTCTGAGTTGAAAAAAAGAGAAATAAAAATATTTACCAAATCCATAGGTTATGGTGCAAACTAAGGAGAGCGACTGGAAAAGGAAAATGCCAAATATTATATATATATATATATATATATATATCTGGAGATATAGATATATAAATATTATTATATATACGGAGATGAAGGAAGGAAGGACAGATGGACCACTTATTGTTATTTATCTGTCTTGATATAAAACTAGATTGTGTCAAGTTTTTGTTGATATTATACTATGCCTTCAAAGATCTAAAATAAATAACCTCCTGACCTCAGAGGTCCTATTGATTTTATAATGATTTCAAATAGGAGCCATTTAGTTTCCAGTTCACTGACAAATTGCTTGATCCCTGAGGAATTCCTATTGGATTCCTATTAAATGCAGGATAAAATAATTTCAAAGGAATCCTAAAAAAGGGTTTTCAGCAAGAGCTCTGCTCAGCAAATGGGTATTTAACCTTTGACCAATGACGACAAGCCTTCTTTAGCTCTATTAGATCAACAGCAAGCCATGATAATTAAATAAAAAAACTGTTTAGAGCCCTACTGAACGTGTCTTGGGAATTAAAGCATATGGTAGGAAGAGGGAAAAAAGACTTTCCATATGCTAATGACCCTTGATGTCTGAAATAAATTAGATCCATTAGAGTTTATGCTCAATAAAAGAAAGACTTTAAGCACTCCAAAGTTAGTGACTCGAGACCGATTTTGGCTCAGAAATTCAATCTGCCTACTTATTAATTCTTAGTAAGACTCTAGAGCAGACAGGAGATGCAAAATCATAATTCTGTGCTGAATCTGAATTTTAAAGTACCATGGTTTCTTTTCCTTCTTTTTTAATTAAACCATTTTTCATGCTTTCCTTTTTTGTTCCACTCATTAATTTGATTTTGTTCCCATTTTTCTTTAATTTCTTTCTTTTTAAGGTTTCATTTATCCTATTTCAACTGAACAGAGAACCCAGAATGAATATGGATTTTCTTGTAAGTTGAATGTTTGATTTTATGTTCCTGGAAACTGATGTAACACTAGGCTGTTCCTTGAGTTAAGATTTACCTTTGACCTTACTGCATGTGCATAGGGAAACATATGTGTAACGTGAAGAATGAGTAGAGTAGCTTCGTACTTACTTGAAAGGGGAGAAGGAGTGACAGCGTTACACTGTCAAAGGGCTGATGTGACATGACAACTGCCCTGATGGATAAAGAGCAAAAGAAAACAGAATGAGGAGATGTCTGGAAGATAGAAAACCAAGGGTGAAGCCTTTTCAGGCTGGCAGTAGATTAGAAAACTGTCAAATATGAAATGATTCTAAACATTTGGTTATAAAATCAAGGAAAAAACTGGGAGAGAGGGATAGCAACTTAGACTAAAACTCAGAGTTCGGCTTCCTAACCTCTCCTAGAACCAGGTAGTGAAACAACAGCAGTCAAATTTTGAAGACGGATCATTAAAACACTGGTAGCCAAGAGCTTGTAGAGTTTGCTCCATTCTCTTCACTGTGTGCCAGCCCTCACCTGCACAGCTGGAAGACGGGCTGGCTTACGCTGGGGAAAGCAGAAAGCAAAGCAAATTCTTTCACATGCTCTACAATAAACCAACCAGGGCATTAAAAAGATCTGATTTGTTTGCAGTTTCTTTGCTCAATATGCTTCTTTTAATAGTGGAATCACCACACACAGGGCACATCAAATTTGATCATGTATCCAGGCTTTTGGTAGATAGTGACACTAGGTACTACCCTGGGATTAGTGCAGAAGATATGGTGCAAGCAGGTAGTGAAAATCTCATAGCAGGCCATGTTCCCACAGGAGAGCTCCAGTGAGTCTGGTTCCTTTCATAAGTTGCAGAACTCCTTGCTGAATTTTGCTTTTATAGATGGTATTTGTTTCAGCCATTGTTTGACTGAATATATTATCATACCAGTGATAAGATCCTAGGGTTTGCTTTATTCTGTTGTGCTGTATTTTTCATTTCAGATGGAGTATAAACTAAGGAAGTAAATGATCTCTGGGTGAAAAAGTAGTGGCTTCGAATATTCCACTTAGAAGATCCTAAATAAAACACATGAATTGAGGGCAAGGCAGGCATTCTCACAGAAAGTCTGTTTTATTTTTTTCTTTAAAGGAGACATATTAATAGTAAAAAAATAAACCCTTTTCTTACTAGCTACTACACAAAATTCACATTATATTTTTCACAAGTCACGATGGTGTATCTACGTCTTTTAGCTAGAGTTACTTTAGAAGTCTGTTTATAAATGGGTTGTGTACTGCTTAGTTACTAGATAAATAGGTAGATAGGTAAAGAATAAGAACATGGCAAAGAGAGAAACATAAGATCATTTTCACACAGGTAGTGCACAGCTTCCTTCTATAGCTTTGGAAATGGCTTTGAAATGAACTTATACACAAGGTAATAAATATTTGAAGGAAATGATAGTAATATGGATGTTTACTCCTGAAGTTCTTGCAATCAGTTACTGTTGTTCAGCGTCTCATTCTTGTCTCCTTTCAGCTGCTCCTGACTCGGATGACGTAGCTCTCTACGTAGGCATTGTGATAGCCGTCATCGTGTGCCTGGCTATTTCCGTGATCGTGGCGCTGTTCGTATACCGGAAGAACCACCGTGACTTTGAGTCGGATATTATAGATTCTTCGGCATTAAATGGTGGATTTCAGCCTGTTAATATCAAGGCTGCAAGGCAAGGTTAGTTGTCGTTTTATTTCATAAAAATCTGGCCGGCTCAATCAGATACTATAAGGAAATCATTTCCAGAGCTACATGAATCGTGTGTTCATTGGCACTTCATACAGAAAGGATTACCCTCATTTGTTTCTGATAGCCAAAGTGCTAAAAACTCATGTTAGTCTTCTTGCAACGTACTCTAGAACATAAAACAGAGGGATGTAAACTTCTGTAGAAAGAGAGGGTGAGCCGAAAATTGAGAACTACATAGGCTAGCATAAGAATACAGATCCAATTTTAAAGCAATAGTCCAATGGTAACCAAGAAACCTCCATCCTTGATATGAAGTTAAATTTTAATACTGCAGTTCCATCAAATAACATTTTCCCCGGGTTTCACCCACTGGGCACATCACCTGTGTTTCCTGGGACAATCAGCAGCAGCACGTATTTCTTATCTCTTGCCTCTTATTTGGAGGCTGGGCATTTCACATGGGGAGTCTGACTGAACGCTGGCTGAAAAAGAATACAAGATTAAGATCTTAAAAGCAAGAATGTTCTTTAATTTGCATAAAGATATATTCCATAGTCACAGGGCTACATAAACTCCTAGAAATGGCTGGCTGAATGGATGCATGGATGGAAAGGAAGATACCGCTCGGTCTGGGAGAACTTTGTCCATCGTATCCTTAAATACGAAGGCATGAGAAGTACAGTAAAGTTTGTTCTTTACCTGGAAGAGTGAGAGGAATGTAACCATACATAATACTTTCTGTTGCTATTCCTTTTCATTTTGAACACAGACCTCCTGGCAGTGCCACCAGACCTCACATCCGCAGCAGCCATGTACAGAGGTCCTGTCTATGCTTTACACGACGTCTCTGATAAAATTCCCATGACCAATTCTCCAATCCTTGATCCACTGCCTAATCTGAAGATCAAGGTCTATAATACCTCAGGCGCAGTCACCCCACAGGATGACCTGTCTGACTTCTCATCCAAGCTGTCTCCACAAATTTCTCAGTCTCTGCTGGAGAATGAGACACTGAACATGAAGAACCAGAGCCTGGCTCGACAAACAGACCCATCATGCACTGCTTTTGGGACCTTCAACTCCCTGGGGGGTCACCTGATTGTTCCCAATTCAGGTAAGTGCTGGTTTAAACATGCCTTGCAAGGCACTGAAAGTGGGAAATGTTTGGTGGCTTTAGGTAAAGCTGTCTGTCTGTTCTTTTAAGCAGAAAAAAACAAGGTCACTCCTGGGAGTCTGCCTTTTCTATGTTTAGAGTAAACAGGATTTTTGTTCTCCATTCAGGTCTACTCAACTATTTTATATATCCTTTCCCCAAAGTCTTGGCCCTCTTTAACAGCAAACAGCAAAAGTCTCTGAGCTGCTGCTTTCAGATATATTAGACCTCAGAACTTCCCTGTGCGCAGTGAGATTCGACACCCTTGCCCTTTTCTTTCATACAGCTCCAAAAAAGCAACTTCAAGGCAGAAAACCTCACTGTTGTCATCACCCTTATAAAGGACAAATTAATTAGAAAACAAATCAGTTGTTCCAGTTCCAATTTGCTGCAGACTGCACAGTGCCGAAGAAAGATAGCAGAATATTAATTTCCTGCAGGTGAACAAATAATTTCTCTGACCTGGTTTTTCTGCAAAGGGAGGCAGGGCAGAGGTGCACCTTTCCCCCATTCTGTTCCTTACTGTATATTTTTCATTACTAGACAAGTTAGGAAAGGGGAGGGAAAAACAACGCGTGAATGAACAAAGACCGGGTTTATAGACTGGGAAAGTGTTATGCCATTATTCTGCTGTGCTAGAAGCCCAGTTAGCCAAACCACCAGTTAATTGAAATTTCCAGTTAACCAAATTGTAGTGATGGCCCACTGAGAAGAGGACTGATGTCTGAGCCTGCTTGCATGCATCCAGGCAGGTTTTTTAAAGGGGTTAGCACTTGCAACTGGGAGCAGGGTTTTTCTTTAGTTTGGGTTTTTTTTAAATGCCCAGTTCCTGTGTAAACACTAATTTAAGTGGTCAGACTTTCAAGAAATCTGGCCCTCGACATTCGTACCCGTCTCAGCGGGAGCTATGGAGTGGTTTGAAAATCTAGCCGTTTAATCTTAGAGTCCCAGTGAGAGTTGAGCTTTGGAGGGAGACAGAGGGGAGTTCTGACCGCGGTTGTAATTTGCCGAATTTTGTTGAAAATATGCACTGTAGGATCAGATGTTTGTGCTTCTCTGGCTAAAGATCTAAATGGCTAGTCATTCCCCAGTTAATTTGTACTGACACTCGCTGCAAAATCTGTTAGTTACATTTAAATCATGTATATTAGCATCAATTTGGAGGGGGAAATGCTCATCTGTTGTTATGGTCACTTTAAAGATAATTGAAACAAGCAGTGTCAACTGCATCCATCAGCAATAAAACTCTATAATGATCTGCCCATTCAGCTTTCAGTAATACATCTCTTCCTATTAACTATAATTAAACTCCCTCATTTACTCTACACCCCTCCCTATATAAATGAATAAAATCCATGGGTTAGGCCCCATATCCAAAAACTTAATGTATCTGTGCTGTAACTAATCCTGTGAGAAATAAGTCCAGGAATCAAAGGCATTCATTAAACATGCCCTGTCAGCTGCTCCCTCCCATTCAGAACAAGGATCTGGAGCTGCAGGTCAGGAACATCCACTGATAACAGCTGGATATGCACTGCATGGGGAGAGAGAGTCTTTCAGATACCAAGGTCCCCAGCCGTTCACATACTTACAAGAAAGGACAGCCTGTCCGGCAACATTTTGTAAGGGACTTGCTTTACACATGCACACGTGTCGACCCACACATGCAGTTTGCTTCAGCCATATTGTAAATGTATGTAGGAGGAATTAAAATCCCTACCTTTATTCTCTGATGGTTCCCGTTCTGCAGTAACAGCTGATCCGCGGCTGTCCAGCTGCACAGGCTACTGCGTTTTCTGTCCCATTGTTTTGGTCATTCAGGCTTGGAAGGTCACTCTGTCTGTTACCTGGTGAGTCAGTCACGAACTGTTTGAAACAGCAATCACAGAAGTACAGTGATTTCTAATTAAACTTCAAGCTGACTGCCACTAAGCAGGGCATAGGACAGTGCTTATTTGACCTGCCAAGGAAAACTGGATATTGGAATTCTAGAGTACTCTTTTATATTGGTCACGGAGAGGTCGTGAAATAACCCAATTTTGTCCCAATTATTGCTAATTTAGAAGTGAGGTACATCTGACCATAGGTTACTGACCACCTAAACAGGCCCTCCCAGAAATAAATGGCTCTTGTTACTCCCTGGGACAGTGCTCCACTCTCTCTCTTTCCGTTTTAATTAAACAAGCAATGCCTGGGGATAGCTGTCCCATTACAGCTGTTTGAGATTTTAGATGCAATGGTTGCTTTTCCCCTCATTTTACAAGGTAAGCAGCAGAGTAACCATCTGTCTGTTCCTAAAATAAAACAAGAGAGGGGGGAAGAAATATCCATTTCTCCACTCTGATAAGTCAGGCCAGACTCGAAGGAGGCAGCAGCAGCAGCCAATCAAGTGCCAGGTACAGCAGCCAGATTGGCAGTAAATATTCCCTTTCTCCTCGAGAGTTGGGTGAGAACCTGGCATGTGGGGCTTGATCATCAAAATCTCCTGTCATTCTGGTGCACTGGGCTGGCTTCCTTTCTTCCTCTGTTTTATTTCGTTCGTGTGTCTTCTGTTCTGCAGGAGTAAGTTTGCTGATCCCTGCAGGAGCCGTTCCCCAGGGGAGAGTTTATGAAATGTATGTGACAGTTCACAGGAAGGAGAACATGAGGTAAAAGACTCCACTTATGGCGTGTTTGCTTGAGCACTAAAATTATGGGGAAAGTGGCAGGAGAAAATGTATTACCTAAAAACTCTCATCAGATATTTATGCAAAGCCAGTTGTGTTGACACTGCTCCCTGGGTTGAAGACCGATATGGGTAAAAGCTGCCAGTAACCTAACCACAGCTCCAGCGCTGATTTTTTATTTTACAATACAGAGTTAAATTCTGCAGCAAGCTCTCTAGGTTAGGAAATGCTTAACCAATTTTAAATATGGGTCCTTACCCAGCTGAGTGCATGGGGTTGGAAGAGCAAAGGCTATATGTGCATCCAGGGGCACAAATCACCCCAGAGGCGAGGGGTGCATACAGTGGCTGAGAAAAGACAAGAAAGCACCATGGGCCTTCAGCAGAGGTGCTGTAGTCTATGCTTCCCTCCGACTGTCTAGGGAGGAAGGACTGAAGCACAGCTTTGAGCAATGGCTGCCCTCTGACTTGCCATTATATCCTTGCAAGTAGCCTTTTTAGCTATAAATACAGACCACATGGAGCCATTGGTACACCGGCTTGCCAATGTCATGGGCCTGTGCAACCAAGGGTTATCCCTATTGCCCCACATCCCAGAATCCCCCTTAGCCTCGATCAGCTGTTTTCCCTGGTGACTTTATTTCCAGCTACACGAAGCCCTGCCCTCTAGGATTTTATCCCCGGTACTCACACGGGGCATCTACGAGAGACACTTTACTGCGGAGTTCATTAATTATTTTTGCAGTAAATTGTCATCATCTACACGTGTGCCCCTATTAGGCTGGAGTAAACTAATTAACTGTACCATAGTACTGCCTGATACATGTACTATCCTTTGGTGGAGTTATTTATTCTGCCACAGTGCACATGCAGACAGTGACCAAGGCTGACTGGGACATGAGGATGCTAGCCGGAGAGCCCTTGAGCTGGTGGGGGAGCAGTTTTGGGCTGGCAGGCTGACCCCCCTGGCCCGCTGTTAGCTGGGGTTGCACCACGCCAGTTCAATGTACTGCAGTCCAAGGCACACGTATAAACACTGTCCATGGGAGCAATAAACTCCCACGCAAACTGTGCTGGCTTTATTGAGTGCTGGATTCATTGAGTTACATTAATATCATGTGTACACATGCCTGCTAGGTTCAAGATACTTCTTGAGCAGATCTGCTCTCTAGAATCCCCTGCTGCCAAGCCATATTGGAGGCACTTTCCAGCAACGGAAACACCCGCAAGTGTTTCACTAGGTCCATGGGAAAATCCAGGATTTGGTAAAGGGCGGTGTTGAACATTGCCCCTCAAACCACGAGGACAGAAGAGCTAGGTGTGGCTGGACCCCCCCCCAGATTGGTGGGAGAAAACCAGGGAGCTGGGGGGAGTTCACCCCTCCCTCCACACACACCGCTGCTGTAGTTTCCAATGGATCCAAGCATGGGGGGAATCCCAAAGCTGCCTCTGCTGCCTATGGCTGGAGCAGTACTAGGTGCACACTCCAGCAAGGGGCAGCATGCAGGTCCCTCCTTCCAGTGTCTGTTCCCTGCCATTCCCAGTGTTCTCTGCTGGCCTGGGGCAGGGACTGGAGAGAGAAACCTGTGCTGCTGTAATTGTCCCCAGCCGTCTGTACAGCACTTCCCTGCAGCCTGGGGCAGGAACAGCTGTGCGGTCCCCCCATGCCTGAAGCAACCAGGGACAGCAGCGGTGGCGAATGGGTTCCTCCCTCCGACGCCGGCTCCTGGCCAGCAGAGGACACGTGTGGAATGGAGCTGCGGGGAGCATGTGCTAAACAAGTAACCTAAGCACCACTGCCACTGTCCCTTGCGGAGCCTGGCACCCTGCATAGCCACAGCCCATGGCTGGTGTGGGGCAGGAGTGGCTCTGGGGCTTTCTCTGCACCTGGGTCAGCCAGGGACAGTAGAGGCAGAAGTGGGAGGCCTCCATACCCTTGCATCATCCCTGGATCTGCCCCAACCTTGCCCAGCTCTTATCATCCTCTTTGGAAGTCTCATTCAACCAGCACTGAAAGAAATACTTTCCTTCTACAACTTCTGAGACGTTTTCAATCCTGACACAAGCCTCTGAAAAGCAAGTTTAAAGCTGAGATGGACAGTGCTAATACACTGAGAGGGGCAAACAGTGCTAATACACTACTGCATAGCATTATTAGGCTACTGTGCAGTAGCATCAATAAAGAGAAGTTCGCTGGGGCTACTACACAGTAACTCCAGTTTCTGCACATTTATTTAGTACTTGATTGTACAAATACTAAATAAATGTGCAGTAACCACTGCACAGTTGTGTCTCGTGTAGACGAGCCGACTGTGGGGTAATCCTAGATTCTCTAAGCAGCCCATAATGGCCTTTTCAAAGTCTTATTTTTAGCTAATTGGCATTTCATGCACCGAAAACCTGTTCTAATACAAGAATGTTTTTAAAAATATTTGATGTTAATGGCCACAAACTGAAATGTGTTTCATAACTTGGAGCAAGCCTGATACATGGTTAGGACATTTAGGACCAGATTTTATTCCATCTATGGGGTGTATAAGCAGATGTAGGTGTCTACGTGTGATTATGTTCCTGTCCAGCAGGGGACATGCATGTAGGGGCTTGAGGCCCTGAAAAACTGTTAATGTAAAGGGTGAATGTGTCCCCCTCCTTGCTGCTTTTTGTCATTCAGTCTTAAGGGTAAGATGGTAATTGGTTACTCGGCGAGGTTGTGACATCTCCATCCTTGGAGGTTTTTAAGACCCAGGTCGAGAGAATGTTGCTGGGGACGATCTCGTTGCGGGTGGTCCTGCTTTGAGCAGGGGTTGGGCTAGATGTGACCTCCTGAGGCCCCGTCCAACCCTCATTTTCTATGACTATGAATTGTTTCAAAAGTAGCTGCATTACTGGATTTTCAAGCCTACTTACATACCTAATGGGCGAAACAGAATCTGACCCTTAGTGACTAACATGACTAATCCTAGTTTGAAAAGTGACTTAGGCCATTAGAAACTTAAGGGGAAGGTTTCCAAATGTACAAATGACACTTAAATCCCATTGACAAATGTGCCTAGGTGAATACATGCCTTTTGTGACTTTGAAAATCACCCCTTAAGTCTGGATGATAGCTAATGAGACTTTGGCTTATAAGTGCCTATAACATTTTTGAAAAGGGGATTCAGATTCATAGGTCAATGAGGGCTAGCTATTCAGAGGTGCTTTGGTGTCCAAACATGTAGATACATGCTTAGTGGGATTTGCAAACGACCTAAATGGATCCTGTGTATATGCATAGCCACTTTTGTAAATCCTACTACCTATCTTCCCGCATCAGAAGGATGCTAAATACCTTTTGAAAAGTGAGCATATGGTCACTTTTGAACTATCTATCCTTAATACCTCATCATTACAGTAGGTTAAGTCTAGGACTTGAGCGCTTTATAGTCCTGTCTTTTCATCTGATCCATTGTAGGACCTTGGACAGGTAATTTAGGGATAGAATATGACTTGAGGGACAAAATCTAAGCCAAGGAGCAGATCTCATGTCTGGGAGAGTGATTTAGAGACACATCACCAAATCACAATGCTTGTTCCTTGCCACTCTCATCCATGGGCATGTAGTCCAAGTCACAGTGTAGCCCTTAATATCTGTGAAGCGTTCTGAAAGCCTTGGCAAGAAAAGTGTTCTAAAAGGCCGAAGTATTCTTAGCAGCAATTTGAGAAAACCAGCTAGAGAGAGAAAAGAAATCTTAAATCTTTAGGTTGGAATTATGTGCACAAACCCTGAATGACAAATGTAAAACTAAGTAATCATTACATGGTATTGTGCCTCTATCTCCGCCTCGTAGCAAGATGCATTTTGACTCAGCCCTTTAATAGCTTTTGTTATGCATTTTGCTGTGGCTCTTTATATGCCAGGTGATGTTCAGCACTTTTGTCTAGGTTGGTAGTCTTCCATCCGTGCTAAAAATAATCTGCTTAAAGGGGAAAAAAAAAAGTAAAAAGGCTTTTTTTTTTGCTGTCGTTTGCATGCCCTACATTTTGAAAATGACTAATTAAAATAAAATCTTAATTCACATCTCATATTGATTTTGGTGTGCATTCCTGTCCTCTGTAGTTTAGGAGAAAGTTGCAAACCCACCTGGAAAAATGTCTGTCTCTTGCAGAGTGAAATAATAGCCAAGATAAGGAAAGTGTCCCTGCTATGCCCTTCATTTGAATGAATGGGCTAAAAATATCACAAAATATCTCAGCTCTTCTTTGCTGTCTTTTACTGTCTTTTTGAGCTCTACATACAGGTGAATCATCTAGAAATTATTCCAACTTCTTCTGATTATTATTTGGAGAGGCTCTCCATCTTTTATCCCAACCAGTGGTGGCTACCCAGCATGACAGATCAGGCCTTGATTTTACTTTCTTTTAAGTACTATCATATCTGCTCTGTGTTATTCACAATAGTAGTTATCCTGAAGTTATTACTGGGTATAGAAAGGCAAGCTAACCATCCTAAGAGAAGGCATGCTTGATACAGTGGTTCCTGACAAACACAATGAACGAGGGAGAGTATGTATGCAGAAAAAAATGGAGGACAAGGGCTCATGGTTGGGAGAAAAATTTATAAGGAGATTTCTATCACTGGAATGGAAAAATTATCAAGGAGCTCAAATCCATCATGTCGGTAGGAAAGCATGGAGTTGGTGTAGAGTTGCTAGCTAACTCAAGGCAGTGCTGACACAGACTTGTTTTATAGGTTGATAGAAATCACTGAGTTGCAGTCCCCACTGTTCAGCTTTCCCCAGGGTGGACGAGAGCCAGCCAACCAACCCCTCGCAGAATCCCACTATATTTCCGGACTATAGAACAGGCTGGTGATGCCCACCGATGTCTCTGCAACACGATTAATTTTATTGGTGCTTTCTAGACTTCCTAATGAAGAGATCACTGAGAGAAAAAACAGAAGATGCAGTTACTTATTTCATATTTAGATTTTTTTTTGTACCTCTCTAGAACTCCAGGTTCTTCACACTTTCTACAGTTAACCGTGGAAATGCAGAATGATATACAGCATTTAAAAGTAGACACTTGGGACCAGGTCCCATTCAATCTATTAATCACATAAGCATGATCCTACTCTGCTCTTCAATGCCCTGAGAAAATAATTGTACAAAAGGAATGGCGAGTCCTCCTCTTTTTGCTTTTTGCTAGCTGGTGCTTGTGACTTAGCTTTGAGACTAAGGACCTGGTTACACATTGTACTTTGAGCAGCTCAAATGTTGATCAGTGTTAGTGCTAGTTTGAATTTAGAGCAGTCACACCTGAAGGCTAAAAACCTTCTCTGATTGTCCCCTCTCTGCACAAGTATGACTTGTCACTAGAGCACTGGCAACCAGGAGCTACAGCTGTGAGTTGCCACTAGCAGGCTAGTGATCCAGGGCAGGTTTCCATCCCTGCGCTAGGTGGGGGAGTGTGAGGGCGGGTTTGGGGATGATGGTGAGAACATGAAGCTGGGAGGCAGAGAGTTAATGGGATAGGGTGGGTAAAGAAATGGAGATGGAAAAGAAATGGGGGTGAAATGGAGGAAAGGTGGTGAAATGAAGGATAAAATAAAAAACAAAAATAAATATGGAGGAAGTAAATTTAAAAAGGCCACACGTTTTAATGAAGTGGGATGCAGGTGTGCTGGCCATGCTTTCCAAGGTGGCTGGGAGGCAGAGGTGCTTTTGGGGGAGCCACTACCCCGCCCCAGGAAGGAAGCCCCAGTTCATGCTGACCCTTTTTCCCCTGCCACCTCCCATAAACCCTACTGCTGGACCCATCCATGCCCTGCAATCCAACTACCTGGGATGTGCTCTGCAGGCTGTTTGGATGGGGGTGCAAGGTCGCATCTCCAAGGGCAAGAGGTACAGTTGCATGGTGCTTTTCCTGTCTCATGTCCTTGTGACAAGGTATTAAGCAGAATTAATAGGTTCTTGGAAATCTAACAGGCTTGAGTGCTTCTGCTATGGCCTTGAACTTCCAGCCTCTGGGCTGTTTAGTCATGTCCCAGTCCCCAGTTTAATGCAGGATCCACCCCAGGGCCAATACAGTTCAGAGGGTGGCAAGTTTGTCCATACAGAGCAGGAGATTGGACATTGCATCCTGGGATGCTTGGGTAGCTCATCTCTGGGGAGTGGCCACACATTAATACAACACAAGCTGGGTAACACAGATCAGAGATAAACCTGCCCTGGAGTGGCATATTTTTTTAAGTCACCTAAATTGTGTTTAAAACTAACTTCAGGTGTTAAGTTGTGGACAATCCAGGGGGTAAGAGCTCCAAGAACCACTTAAAATGAATGTGTAACATGAGCCTAAGATGACAGCACATTGCAAGGGTAAGATACGTTATCACTTTTTCAGGGAGGGACTTGGGCAGGATAGAATAGGACCACATTTACACACCAAAGTCTACTTAGGTACCTAATAGGTAGATTAGGATCTGCCCCTTACTGTAAAATTACTCCAATTAGAGCATTTAGAACTGCTCTTTCCTCAACAAGTTCCTCAGTCTGCTTGAACTATAATACCAGCTCCAGAATAACATCCAGGATCCGACCAACCACCAGTCCATTAACTTGCTCCCTTTCTTGATACCCTGCAAGAGAAATGAGCTAAATGGTGTCTGGGACCTGACGCTTATTTCCCAATCTCATGTGGTTGAGTTGTATTTACTCTTTGTCCTACAACACGGTATGGTCGCAACTTACATGTCCCATAGGAGAACTATGTATTGGTTACAAGGTACTGAATTTAATTGGGTACAACAAGTTAGCTGTAGTTAGTTGATTGATCCTGCATAACGGCTTTTTAAGTCTATTATTGCAGTGTTACAGAACTCCAGGAAAGCAAAAGTGTCCAGATTAAGCTGTCAGAGCAGATACTCACATGTTATAGTGAAGCGGGGAGTGGAGTCTGGTACATAAAATCTCTGGAATCCTGGGTTTATCGTTACGTGCACAATATATCCCAGGCACAAAGGGATCAAAATAACGTATGAGAACTGGTTGCACCTGTGTTGAAAAGTCATTTGGAGAGTTGCCAACTGTGGTAGTTTGACAGTGTCCAAATATGAAACTATAAAGTGGGATTTATAATAGAGACTCTGCTTTGTGATACTTGGGTATAACTGAAAACAGAGTTTGGTCTTCTTAACTTTATATCAGTAGTATAGTTGGAGCAACACAATTTCAGCATCATGAATTCCATGCTTGGTGACATCTCTGCAATAGTCTGAGATTTAGTTCACTCTTGTTTCAGAGGAACATGAGGCAAGTCCTAATAAATCAAGGCAAAACAGGAAATCTATTATTCCTCAGTCTTGCAAATCCCCTCCCTCTCTTGCTTCATGTGCTCGCTCCTAAGCCCATTTCCCTGTTTATCCGCTTTCACCTGCTTTATAGGAAACTTCTAGCAACTAGTATTTGACAGAATTCCCACCCCAATATAATAAAGCTGTTCCTACAGTCATCTGGAGAGTTTAAATGTCAGAGCACTAATACTCTTTTTTTTCGTTTTGTACCCATTAAAACGTGACAGTTCTGGAGGGTCACTCTGAAAGCATCACCTTTCCTGCAGTGAAGTAGGGATCTAATGACTTGTAGTAAATGCCACTGCAACTACAAAGCACTTCAAGTCACAGGGTAGTTGTTTAATGGGTTAGTGTGAGGATGGAAATGTAAGTTCAATGACATTTGTGGTTTTCTCTTCTAATGCAATACTATTTACTATTCTCTAGTAGTATATTTTTCTATCAGTCTGCTGTAAGCTCAGATGCTTTCTTCCTCTTGCTTTGAGGAGGGTGAGGAGGCAGCGGGAATCCTCCTGGGTGATAGTAAAGAAGAGTGAAACTTTCATGTTTACCTTGAACCCTCTTTATCTGAGCCAGAATGGACTGTTTGATGTATTTTGTCAACTGATTGAGGTGGCAAATAGGATGTTTGTATAGTGTAGCAATGTACAAAGCCCTTAGGAATGTCCTACAATCAAGTGCCCTCTCTCCTACCAGCAGCCAGACTCCCTACATACCATACCTTCTCCCCTACATGTCACATCTTCCCTACATCTATGGTAGTGTCATGTATACATCCCTGCTTTGCAGTAGCATAACTAGGTTAGGATGGGTAGGGTACCTACCCTGGGTACTGACTATGAAGGGGCACTAGGATCTCCCCCACTTGGAGTCTTTGCTACAGCAGTGTATCTGGGAAGCAGGGGCTGAGTAGAGTGAGTGAAATGGTGCTTCAAAGGCGCCTTTGGCAGCAGGGGCACAGCCCTGCACCCAATAGATGTTAGGGGTGTGTGCAGTGGGCCGTGTTCGATTCAGATTTGGCCCAAATTGGAGACAGTGATTCGATTAATAGATTCAGATCACTGTCGCTGATGAATCCAAATCTGAAGATTCGACGCTGATTCGGAGAATCAGCGATTTGGCCACAGACACAGCTTTAAATGTTTTTTCTACATACCTGGCGGTACCAGCGTGGCTCGTGAACGCGGCGATGCCGGGGTGGATGGAGGTTCCCGCAGGAACATGGGAGAAGTGAGGAAGATGTGAAGGGGGCACCAGAATTAGCTCACAGGAAGCTTGGCCACAGTGAAGCTTAAGGAAGTAAGCCTTCCTTTCTCTTTACCCATCTCTCTTCTCCATCTTCTCACCACCTTCCCCTTCTCCTGCCTCTCCCCGCTTCCCCTCCCAGGCACCCATATACCTCTGCCAATTCAAGTACTCTGAGGAAGGGTTTCCTGTCATCTTAAATGTCTTCTAGATAAGCAAATATTCCACCGCCACCTCCTAGAATTGCAGCAGAGGGGAACTCATAAGTTGCGGCTTCAGTAGGAGGTGGCAGCTTTGCCATGACCGAACAGATGGGAGAATCAGAAAACATCATGTTATGGAACGAGGACACACATTTGCTCCTTCCTCCTAAAAGGGGAGGAGGTAGATCAGGGTGTCGGCAGTTTTCTTGGATATGTGCATGCAACAGCTTGCATGACAGCTTTGAAGGTTATGGGGAAGGGCTGGGCTCACTGCTAATCCTTGTGAACAAAACTGCAGGGTCCCATTTGCAAACACTGCTATGAACTGACCTGGAGAAGCCAAGTTGCTACTGAGGCCAAAACCTGTTAGGATTTTTTTTAAAAGGCTTAGACGTTGCCACAAAAAGTCAGAATACTACACAGCTCACACTGTCAAGGATTAAAATGCATACAAGCTGTAAACCCTCAGATTTCAGATTTTTTCTCACTAACTGCCTGTGGTTAAAAGCAACTTCACTCGTGAGCACGTTATTGCATAAATACCAGCTACTGGGGCTTTGTGCTTTCTCATGAAACATCTGGTCCTGATCACTGCTAGAGACAGGGCATTGTTCTTGATGGACCATTGGGTTGATCCTGGATGGCAGTTCCTGTGTTCCTGTGTAAACCCCTGCAGGGTTTGCACAAGATTTAGGTAGCAGCTAGCATTGCATAATATACTCAGAGGCAAGATTTTTATTAAATATGGCACAGCGGACTCCATCAGGATTCTGTTGCTGCACCAGGAACTACTGTATAATACATATAGAAGGAGATGGGGCTGAGACACAAATGAGAACGGATGGCGTCGAGAAAAGCGGTCTTTGGAAGAGCTGCACGAAAGTCCCAATTTTTGCTTTCTGAGTGGAGAACAGCAACTCGCATTAATGCAGAAACCCTTGCCTCCAAAGCCCTTCACAACACTACTGGTATGTGGCTGCCACGATGTTAGAAAAATACTTATTTACGTATTTAAGATCACAATGAAGGATCCATGCAGAGTAAAATGAACTTTTTGTCCATTTCAAAAAAAATGATGAGCTGAATCAGCCCTGTCAGGACTTGGACCCGTGGCTTCAGGGCATGTCAGAAGTTCAGGCCTTTAATTAGAATGATTAAGCCATCTCCCCTCATCTGAAAGCAGTAGGATACTGAGAAATTCGAGCTAGGGTGCATTTTTACCAGTAAACTCTAAGTTTGGTAGCCAAAACCAAAAAAAAAAAAATCTGTTAAGCTCTTTTGACCCACGCTCTTCATCTCTATCCTTCCCTGCTGTCAAATATCAAAGGACTTTCCTGAAGTCAAGAGAGAAAACTTTGACAGTTTCTTTCAGTGAAAACTAAAATGTACCAGGAGCTAGCAAAGGAAGAAAGGAATGCTAAGTCGTCTTGCCTTCTTTTCTCTTCTTTTATTCTTGCCTCTCCTTTCATTCCAGAAAACAAGTCAGAAGAGCCCTAAAGTTAATCAGGAATCATGTGTGCAAGATGCCCATGTGCTGAGAATAATGTAATGGCACATTTCAAATAGGAGATACATCTCATAGATCAGGTTTAATTTGAAAAGGAATAGAATGTAAGAAATATAACTTAATAGTCAGAAGAATATACCTACTTTTTCCTCAACCTTTTGGAAAACCTAAGTAGAAGGGTCAACATCCGTTGCTCTTAAGTTATTCATTCTTCTCTTCTCCTCTATCCAGTTCTTCCTGTGCTTCAAGTACAAGTATCTTTACCCGTAAAATTTGTAGGTAGGACCACTGTGAGCAATGTGTGCCTATTGAAAAGGGTAAGTTTTCCTACCAGTGTGCCCATCTGAGCCCAGAATGGAAGACACTGGCAAGACAGTTATTACTGCCTTCTTCAGTCTACCATCCAGGATCCTGTCTAGTATGTTGATCAGTACCAGCTGCTTCAGAAAGAGGTTGAATACTCTCTATAATGGACAATTATAGGATAACCCACTTGCAGGGGAAGTTTTTTCCTAATCCCTGTCAATTAGTGGTTGGTTTATGCCCTGAAGCAGGAGGATCTATATGCCTTAAATACAGTATCATGTTTAAAGCAATAGTATCTGTTCACATAAGCAATATTAATGCTTATTCCTTTTTTAGGATGGAAATTAAAGACAATTAGAAATTAAAAGGATCTGTTGGGTCATTTTTTGCCTAGGCTTCTGGCAACTGCAGGAGGTTTCCTCTTCCAGGTTCTCCAGTGTGTTTTTCACACTAGTTTTAAATGATTCATTCTTCAAGGTTTAAACCAGTTTGCATGAGAGACATTCTTCCAGCCCAGCAGATTTCAGTGTCTCCTGTACACAGTATTCTAGATGCAGCCTCATTACAGCAGTGTAGAGAGGGGATTATCACCTCTGCAGATGTGATAATGCCTCTTCATATGTAGCCCAGACTCATACTAGTTAATTTTTTCCTACCATATTACATTGCAAACTGACATCCAGCTTGTTATATACTGCCATGCTAGATTTTTTTCTCGCCTTTACCATTTTTCTTGCTGCTAAATAACTGTTTTGTATTATTTCCCTCCAGAAGTTTTACTTTGCATTTCTGAGGCACTCATATAATTTTATATAATAGTCCAATATAATTTCCTGTCCACATAATTACCTTCCCTGTGTCCCTCTGCGTTACTTCCCTGTTTTCAGTGCTGTGCACGATAACTGCCAATTTATTATTATTATCTGCAGATTTAATTGGTACGCTGCTCTGTATATCTTCTGTATGGTCATTAAAAGTGTTGGCTGAAATCTTGGCCTCACTGAAGTCAGTGAAAAAGTTGTTGATGTTAGGCACATTTCAAATGAGAACTACATCTCATAGGTTGGTTTTCTCTTAACAGTTCTTGGGTTCATCAATGTAGCCAATATGGGAACAGTGCTTTCTCACCACTATTGGGCCATATTGCCTCTGTGCAGGTTCGTACAGATAGCCAGGCCTCACTGGGTGCATCTACACAAGAAGCTTTACTGCACAGCAGACCAATTTGCTACGCAGTAAAGCATCACCATCTACATGTGGGAGTAGGAAGGGGAAAAGAAATAGAAAAAATGTCTGAGAATTCAGGTAGCTTTTTGGATTGAACTATGGAATTACATTATTTCATATGTTTCTCACCTCACTGTCCTGTATTTTTTATAGTCTTTTGCATAGGTACAAAACGTTAACATTAAGAGTTTATAGTTCTTCCTACGTTGCTCTTGACTTGCACAAGTACGACTGCATGTATCTGAATGGTCTCTGTCAAAAGTCCTAAAATGCGTCACTAGCCAACAAATTCTGTCATTGAGCAATGCCTGAACTTAATAGCTCTTTGAGACCATTTTAATCCCTCTCATTAATCAATACCATTTTATGACCTTTCAGCCTATATTTTGCAACAGTGCTCAGGCCTTTTTAAATTCACTTGCACGGAAGATTTTCTGATGCGCTGCGCGTGAGATTTTATGAAAGGCAAGATACCTTACACATGCTGCATTGTTTTCGTCCACTAATTCCATCGTTCAGTCCAAAAAGCTATCTGAATTCTCACACATTCTTTCTATTTCTTTTCCCCTTCCTACTCCCACCCGTGATTCTCTTGTTTTTTCAATGGAGCTAAACTAACCGGATTATTAAGTCTGTGCTTTTGCCCTGCCTGTGACTTTCAGCACAAAAACGGTGATTTTAAATGTTTTCTCATAACAAGTCATGGTAATCTCCTGACATCTCTGGGAGTTTTACTTGGTCAGTAAATGGGATTGTGAAATAGGAGGGACTGGTGAGAGCTTGTGAAAGGTTTTGAGCTATTGTTTATTTACAGTTAAATTGCTTTTAAATATAGTTATTACAAATGAGAACTATTTTTTTAGTTTTATTTTTATGAAAGACTGATCTTGCTCCCGCTCAAGCAATTTCAGGCACCTCTATATAATTCAATAGGAGTTACAAGATCTCCCAGCTCTGTGAATTTTGAATGTCGTGCCTTGCACTTCCTTTTCTTTCCCTCCTGTAATAGAGTTTAGTTGCCAGGGCTGCTGTACTTGTTTTCCTTCTAAGAATGGTACCACAGTTGGGTTTTTCCAGCCACACGACTTTCACAAATAATTACCAATAGCCGAGTCAATTCATTAGTTAATTTATTTTAGGAGCCACATATGCTTGTCATCAGGATTTGCTGATTTACAGAGATTTCAGCTTTTCTGTGCCAGCCGGTTTTTACCTGGTTTTATCAATAGTTTTGCTGACATCAGATAGAATTTTTGAAAGCACAAAAGTCTCATTTTCCTCTTTAAAACCATGTCTTTCAATGAGACTTGCCATTTGTCTACACAATGAATTAAGACGCGGTTCTAAGCAGACGTTGCTAAATCAAAGCTACTACAGATAGCAGTAGCAGTAAATACAAACCAGCACACATTTCAGCGTGGGTTAGGAACATAAGCTTGTACCAAGGGTCCGTGACTTCAGTTCCTCATGAATTTCATGCTTCCTGTTCATTACTTCTTGATTTTTTTTTCTTGTTGTGACAGACACCCCATTTCCACAGGCCCTTACATGTTAAACTCAATCCTATGAATAGTCCCAGTGAACTCAGGGGTACTGACATGACACAGGTATGCATGTAAGAATGGATTTATAGAATCAGGCTAAAAACAATTCAGATGTGAGCCAGTAAGTGTCCTGTCCAGGTAGCTGATCCACACTTAGGCCTCCCTAGTTGTGAAAATCCAGGATGTCTTTCCCTCCAGTTGGATATCGTGGTTTCTGGATCATGAGTTTGTCCTCTATATAATTTAGGGATGTCTTTGATGAGCCATGCTCAGCTATATTTGTTATCCACCAGATGTCTGTGTAGTTAAACTCACTCATGAATACAGTATCCTGTGGTTTTGAACTCCTCAGTAGTTGGTCTGGGATTTTTTTT
>JAGPOW010001338.1:67420682-67435083 GCA_030014935.1 Caiman crocodilus
TACCGCATAATAATTCCCTGGTGTAGTCTCTTCTTTGCGTGGGCTCTTCTCATTGATGGAGAGTACAGTTCAGCTATAATTCGGAGCAGAAGTGGAATAAACTTGGGGATGCAAACCAGTCTTTTGTGGATTTTATGCCAAAAAAATGAATATAGTCATACAATTCAGCATGACAGGCCATGTGCAGCCAGAAGAGGCTCACAGATGCATCTGTGTGGGAGAAATTGCAGAGTGCCATCTGCCTGGCTCTTGTTTCTTAGGACAGGACTCTGTTCACCTACTGGATGACCGAACTACAGCTTTATGACCTGACTATTTGTGACCCAACTGAAGAGTAGAAGCAATTTTGTTACTCTGCTGTGGGCATGTAAGTGCCCCTCTTATAAGGACAGACAGACAGCTACATGTCTGAAGGGTAACCCTATTCCTATAATAATAGGGGCACTTACTTGTGCAGAAGGGGTAATAGAAATGCTCTTACACTTTCAGTCCCAGACCTGAAGAAGGACCCTATTCCTGAAAGCTTGTCCAGCATCTCTCCCAACTTCATAGTTGGTCTGACAGACAATATTAGCAAACCCCCTTTCCTCTTGCACACCTCCTGGACCATCTTAGCTATCATAGCACTCAAGTCTTACTACCCTAAATGTGGATGCCGGCCTACCATTCCAGAATGAGACTTTCGCCTGGGCTTTTGCCTGGTCATAAGCTTGGGATAAGGGGATAAACCTAAGCTGCCTTGCCTGCTACAGGATTTAAGAATAGTGGGTTTGATCAAGAATCTTCAAGGAAAGTTTCCTGCCTTTTTATATCTCCTATATCCGTCTTGCTCAATCTGCTCTTCTTCCCCACCCCACCATGGGGAGTGCCCCGACTGCCTCAGTACTGTTCCAATGTCATGCATATGCACTTAGCCAGCAGGGATGGATTCGCTATGAATTTTCGTCAACACACTTTTCTCCATCGACCAACCTTTGAAGGTGCCCTACAATAAAGAAGGAGCTCATGACACTGCAGTGACGCATGCTGCCCACTCTGATAAAGGATATTTGGTAATATAGATGAGTCATAAAGGCTGGTTTCTAAAACTATGGCCTTCCTCTTATGTTAAAACTCTGTGCTAGATCTTCAAAACTGTGAATAGAAATGCCATTTGGAGATTCCAGTTCAGTGGCAGGCAAGCTATCTGCTACCTGTTGCAGCTGTGCCTTCACTCCTTAATGGAGAACAGGTGCAGGTTTGGCTAGCAGTTTTATAAAGATGTGTATTCTTGGGAGGTTTTTTTAATGCCTCCTGCTTCTGGTTTGACTAAATACAGTAGAATAATAACCTTCCTTGTGTGATTTTGGCACTTCAATCCTGGCTGGCAGCAAAGTTGAAGTGAAGTGGGGAGGAGGGCAAAGGGATCTATTGAATACTACTGAAGTTCAGTTCCTGTAAAGTTTTAGAAATGGGAAGCTGTTTTCCCAGCTGGTTCATACTTCCCTAATTTGTACTGTTTTCAATGGATCAACAGCTGCTACCTACTGCAAAACAATCTGCAGCTTTACAACCTAGATAAGTGAGGCAATTTAATCTTGAATATAGTCTCTCTTTTCCTTGTTATTCTCAGAGGTGCAACCCACTACTGAGAGTCCTCATGTGTCACTGCCTCCTGTTCTGAAGCAAGAAATCAGAAGCCAACATTACAGGCTCTTAATACAGTAGGCCAAAGCACACGCTGATGAACTTGATGGGAGGCTTGAAATCAGAGCTGGTAATTGAGATGCCTGAATCCCAGTGTAAGGCAGTGGTAGGATGACCCGTTCCCAAGATTTTCATCATCTCAACAAAAAAGAAAGCGGCTCCCTACAAGCTTTGTTCATTGTCAAAATCCTTCTCCCCTGTTCCTGTTCTTGGCAGGCTTGCTTGCTCTTGACGAAGCTTATAATGCTGCTGCCACCTGTGCTTGTCTCCTATATTTAATTTGGCACCCTGCACTTTCCTCCTCTGAGTAGGTTTTAATGAGGAAATCATAACTGAAAAGACATCTGGGCTGACAGCAGCAACAGCACCGTTTCCAGGGTTATCCTTGAAAGAATCCTCCTTTTTGTCACCCTGGCTGTGGTACCAGCTCTCACCCCACTGGGATGGTACATGTAGTCAGCCAGTATGCACCCTGATGGGGTATCTCTTAGCGCTGTACGTATGCGTCTTCGTTGTTTTCTGTTCATTACTGGCATCCCCTTGACTTTTCCTCCATTCCACTCCTGTCCTTGAAAGCACAGTTGCCCTGCTGGAGGTGCCCATGCTGACTCCAGACTAGTGCCTATATACCATCTGCAGAGTCCACCAGGTCCTTTAGCACAGCGAGCCTCCTCTTCTGCGCCGTTCTGGAACAGTTCTTCCAGCTCTAGCCCCTCTGGCAGATGCTTGGATTGCCATTGGCTTTGTGCCCTGGACAGCATACATTTTCATGGCATGGCCAGGAAAGGGTGTGTAATCACCACTTCATACTTGACTCTTGCTCTTGAGAAAGATTATGTAACCTTTGCAGATATCCTGCATTCATCCTTCCTCAGCCAGAGGTCCTGAATCTGTTCCCAGCCTGGCTTCTCAGCCCACTACAAGTGGTATTCTCATCACCCCAAGGCAGCTGAGCTAAGGTGGATGAGCCCTGTGCAGCCCAACTTTTGCAATAGCCTTGTCTATTCTTGCTGCTGCATTATTTTCAGTTAAAACATCTTGCTGCATGATCAGCACTATACAGTGCTGTGGTGAATGGGGAACTTAACCAAAGTGTTCTTTTCTGCTAAGCACAAGGGAAAAGTTGGTTAAAATATTTTGTATGCGTTTGGTTTGCATGTATTTTGTCTTTGCCCTGCAGTCTTGTAATGGAAGATTATACTGATGTACGGTTGAAGCAACAGATGGTACTTTACATACGATGACCCAGCTATCATTGAGGTTACCTCTTCGGTCTGAGTTCTAGCCACTACTGATTATGAAGATTCATATTAAACTAAATAGTTCATAGAATGCATGTGACTAGAGCTGGTCACATAATATTCATCAAAAGTTCATTCAACAATTTGCATTACACTTTGCTTACAAAAATAGTAGCAATACTTTTCATTATTTGCTCAGCTCTGCCCATCATTTTAAGAGCAGCGACGTGCAGTACCAAAAATAAGGCTGCATTGATTAGATGGAACAAGCCCCCAGCACTCAGTTTCCTCTCCCTGTTCCTACTCAGAGAGAAAGCTAGAAGTAGGAGAACTTTAAGTGTTGTGTAAGAGGGAGAGATTTAGAGCAACTTCTGCGACATTTAAGTAAGGCTGGCACTGTTATTCTGCAGTCACTGCCCTGCCTTGGAGTAGACTGTGGCCATCCTAGCTCAGTCCTTGGTCCTGTTGGGCCTCTGGAGCTCTAATTGTGCCTGTTTACCCGTAGGATGTGGTGGTGGTTGGGGAAGAAAACTTCACTACCCCATGCTACATTCAGCTGGACTCAGAAGCTTGCCATATCCTGACAGAAACACTCAGCACCTATGCCTTGGTGGGACAGTCGATCACGAAAGCAGCAGCAAAGCGGCTCAAACTGGCCATCTTTGGGCCAGTGTCCTGCTCATCACTGGAGTACAGCATCCGAGTCTACTGCCTGGATGACACTCAGGATGCCCTTAAGGTAATGGCCTCCCTCTTTAATCAGCTAGCTGAGTCTGGATTGCAGTAATAGCAGTGAATAGACCCTTCAGTAGTGTGCTGTTTATTGTAATTTCTATTCCCTAGTCTATATTTTTTGATTAGGGGAAGAGCTTGACAACAAGCCACTATTTTATAGAAAGAAAAAGGAAAAAAACCCCACAAGTTGTCCTTTGCATAATGATTCCACTCAAATGATGAACTATTTTCCACCCATCATTCTTTGTTCCTTTGTTTACCTGTATCATAACCTGAATTCTGAGATTTTTGCATTATTAAAAGGCCATAAGGTGCACCAGGGCTTCATTCGTTATTCATGTATTTTTAATGCTAAGTGCCAGCTCCCCAGAGATGAGGAAATGTATAAATGCCTCTTTGTAAATAGTTGATAATGATAAAAGAAGCTTCTGGGTTGTTAATCACTGCCTGCTCTTATAGAGCTTTATTATACCTCTTTGTGTGCATTTTTGTGCTGGGAATTTGCAATTGAAATAAACCGAAGCTGTTGCTTTTTACAGCTATATATACCTAACTCTTGCTGCATATAATACCAGCACATATATAAGTAAGTATGCTCCCTGCATACTTAAGAGCACACACACACACTGTATTTGTATTTATAAATTTCCGTGCATATAAATGTATAGCCTAGGATGGGTAGGTAGGCATTTTAATCAATACATTAATTCATGCGTACCTTTGTATGAATGCAAGTTATACAAAGATTTTCTGTAAGTTATAAAAAGATTTTCTGTAAACAAGCTTGATGCTAATTACCTGCACTGCCAGTATCTATGCACTGTCATTTTTATGTTGCATACAGAAGATGATTCTTAACAGCTTTACTTGGGGAACAAGCCTTAGACATATTCATGTATGTAAACTACCTGGGAAATGTTTGTATTTCTCAGAGCACTGAGTTTCATTGTCACGGGTACATTCCATTTTTATGTCAAATACTTTTTGGTGTCATATATTTAAGGGTATTACAGTTTATTATCTCTGCCACTTGGGTACTGAGAACCCTTTCTACAAATACCACCATTTCAGCAAAGTGATGGGCTGAAGGGTAGAGGAAAGAATAGCTTTCCATGGTTGGCTGCTCAGCATTGGGCTTTGTTTCGACAGTCTTAGAGCCTGGTATAGAGAATTATGGTTTGCCAGGACATCAGTTGTGCTTATCTCGGTATGATTTTCCCCAAAATTGGGAAGAGGGGCTTCTACACCAAGCACCATCTTTCAGAAGCTAAGGTTCCTTTTATGCCTGCACTTCTTTGGGTCCATGTGGGATTTTCTGTATATTTGTTGAGACCCGAGATGAAAGTAAGTAATTCAAAGCAACCTGAAGCAAGCACTGAAGTTGTTTGAACGCTGCTATGAGTTTCAGAGTAGAAGACTTGAGCAATCAAAAATGAATTCAAATAGGCTTTGTCTTTACTACTGCCCTTCACCTTGAACATTTTCAATGCTTTTACAGTCAGAGGTTTATTGCATTAGCCCCTGTATCAGGATCTCTCTCCTGCTTTCTACCATCAGAGCAATCTCTCTAACTGAAAGAAGGCTTCTGCCACCACCCAGCCGCTAGCAGTGGTCACATTTTGACACTTCTGTGCGTACTGTCAACTCCTGGGACTCATTGTCCCACTGCTTCATGTGCTGCAAGGGGGTGCTGGCTGGATCCCAGCTAGCCAAGGAGTGACGTGGAGATGGGCCCTGGGCTGCCTTCTCCTCCATCTCCACATACTACAGTTCCCCACACCGAGGCACCCAGCACCCCAGCCAGCCGCCCCCTGCACCATACAGGCATTTCCTCTGGACCGAAGTAATGCAGTTCCTGGCTGGCTGGGGTGCAGGGTGCCTCAGTGTGGGGGCGTCCATGTGCCTCCATGCAGGAGCTGCTCAGGGGAGCCCCCATGCCGAAGCTCACAGAAACAGTGGAGCAGCCAGTTCAGGGCTCCTGCTCCCCTGTCTCAAGGTACACTGCACCCTAGGCAGCCAGGGAATAGTAAATCCTGGTAGCAATTTTTTTTCCCCAGCACTGCAAATTAGCATCACCACACATGGTTTAACATGCAATGTGTGTGGTTTCTGGTGCTGCTGAGAGGTTTGCAGTTCACAGACCACACAGGCCTGCCCATCTGATTCCAGCCACACAGTCCACTTTGCCTGCAGCACGTGACAGTAGAGCCACGCAGGGTCAAATATGACCACCAGAAGCCATGCAGACATGAACACATTAGCAGCTTTCTTGTGGTGTCTGCTTCTGCTGCCAGAAGTTATGGTGGCTGGAGCACCCTAGTGCCCTGTACCCTCCCCAAAGACACAATGGCATCTCCTGCTTTCTCCTACTCTCTCATTCAAAAGATAAGGACTTTATTTTTCAGTCTAAAAGCCCGCGACTGATTCAATTCAATTTCTGCAGGTTAATCTAAGCTGTGTAGATTGATTTGATAAGCAAGTAAACAGGCATTCACTTTTAATTCCAGAAATGCAGCCACATGCCTGCAGTGGCTCAGGCCAAAATCCGGAGGGTGCTAAAGCATGCCTCCCTGCTTGGCTGCAGCAGACAACATGGGCAAGGCCAGCCCATCCACCCTGTGAGGGAGGGCTTGCAGAGGATGTGCAAAGCATCCTGGGATGCAGGGGACTGTGAGTTAACTTGAATATGGAGGGGATCTGGGACAGAAGTTCAATAAACTGATTTAATCAGTTAAGTCTGATACTACATCCATCCAGGTTTAGCTTCAACTGGGTTTAGCCAGTTTGAAAGTGGTTTATGTGCACTGAACTTTTGGGCTAGGGACAGACATTTTAAAAGCGTGAGCCTAAAATGATTCAATCTTTGCAGATTAACTTAACCCAGCTAGGCTGAACCAGTTTGTAACCATAGAGACATTTTTTCTGGACGGAAGAAATGCAGGCACATGCCTGCACTGGCTCTGACTAGAAACCAGTGGGGACTAGCGTGGCCCTCCCTTCCTTTCGACAGTGCTGAGCTGAGGCGGTGAGGGGTGTAGCCAGGCCCCAGGAGGACACTCTGATTAGGGAGAGATTGTCTCCATCCCTCGCTGCTCCTAACCAGCTAGGGACTTACACAGCATTTAGTTACACAGCAGGAAGCTACACAGGGAGTAACATAGCATTTAGCACCCCATCAAAACAAACAAAAGCCTCTCATTAGTTCAAGCTCTTCTTGAACAAGTTTTCCCCAGGAAGGAATAGAGGGACATTACTGGCTACCTGTTGATTAGCTCCAGAAAGCGCTAAGCAGGCACTGTCCTGTCTGCCTTTGTCCTGTCTGCCTTAAACAGACACCGCTCAGCATTAGCTAGCATACCACATGCTGGCTATGGCCCATCCTGTGGGAGCAGGGAAGGGGGAATTCCTGCTTGAACAGCCAATGGTGAGAGGGGCTCAGGAGGAAGCCAGGCAGATGTCACTATGCTTGCAGTCTCTGCCAGAGCTCTAGAAAGGGAGCGGCGAGGTGGGGCAGTCCATATTTGAACAGTGCCTGGCATAGTGAGCCCCAAGTGCATGACTGAGGCCCTTTGGCACTGTGACAATGGAAACGATCAGAGGAGATTAGAACATAATGGGAAAGGTGGCAGTTGTTTCCTGGTACCTTGATGGATGGGGTGAAAACTTGTAAGGTGGGAATAAGGGCAGCTCAGAGCTTTAACAGATTTTTAAAAATCTCAAGTCTTAAAAAACAATTTGTGGCTCGGGAATCTCAGACTAGCGGTAGCCACATCTGAGAGACAGGGTGGAATTCCTTAGCTTCCTTGGGGAGAGGTTGCTAACCCTGCATCCTTCACAGTGGCGTGACTGAAATTATGTTATATTAAATGTGAGTTGAGTAGCAAATAAAAGGGTTGGGGGTTGGAGGCGAGGGGCGGGAGTTAGGGGGGTGGTAAGATCATCTATTTTTTTTCCTTACGCCTTTTGTTGAGAGCCAAGATTGTGTCAATAGACCAATTGCTCTGGCTTGATGAATAAGGCAATTGTTTTCACATTGAGACATCTGAAGTTTGGAGTAGCCTTTGATGGGGTTATGTATTTATTTTAATAGGCAATCAAATGCATTCCATTATTATTTATAATGAAGAGGTAGTCTGACACTTGCTATACCCTTACTAGCAACCACCAAAGGAAGTTGAGTGGTTGCTATCTAAGCATATGCTGTATGCGCCAACGGATTTTCCCCTCTAATCGTGCAGAGTAAGCTCTCTCTCCAGAATCAACTAAGCCTTTGGTACTGTAAGAGAGTCTAATGACTTGTCATAAATAATGGTATGGTTATTGTGAAGCCTGCTTGTTTCTCTTCTCTGCGTTTGTGAAGCAGAATTGCTTGCTCCTGCTTTAACACCAATCAGTAGGGCAGTTTTCTTCATGCTACATGTTCTCAGGCAGGAAGTTGTGACTCCTGGGGGCTGCAAAGAGGTTTCAGGGGCATCATAATTACCATCTGTTTCTTTATGATTAGATGGGTAAGTGCCCTTTAATTTTTCTGTTGTTACGTAGGGTCACAGTATAGAAAAGTTTGAGTAGTAGTGCTTTGTTTCTAATTATCCACCTATCCATCATCTACTCATATGGCTTTATTGCAGTAATATCTGAGCTCATTTAGTCAATAAGATAATCACTGGAGAGACTGATCCACAAGTCTTCTGTCACACTAGATCAATGAAGCAGATCACAGTTTAACAGATCTGCTTTTATTCCAATACCTCTGTCTTTGTGTGATATTTGGCTTTCTCAGAGCAATTTATTCTACATTGTTGGGGTTTAAGTTTATGCACATTCCTTCATCTAATTGAGAAAAGTAAATCAGATCTTTTGGAAGCAAAAAAAAAAAAAAGCATATATTAAATGTCATTGATTCATAGTGTGCCTTTAATTAAGAGACAACTTCAGAATAATGGTAGCAATTACTTCACCTACATGGTCGGTCTGAACTCACTGAACTAGAGCTGTTACTGAAAGACGAGTGTTACTAGGCCCTTACCTATACGGGTATGAGATAACGTCCTGTTGCTGGCATCATGACCGTTCTTACATAGTAAGGTGGGAATTAATTCTTCAGTGGAAGGGCATACATTGCCAGGGTTTGGAGGTAAGGAGAGACAAACCCATGCCTTGCGATTCTTCTGCTGCATAAGCTGGAATGTTGTTGCAGTGTTCACGGTCAAAGACATGTCCAATAAAAGATATCACAAAAATTATTCTCTCTCAGACAAGTTGTATATTTGGGAGAGCTCTGACCTTCCTCAAGTCTGAGCCAGAGAAGAAAATGAAAGCTGAGCTACATATCAAGAAACAGAGTCCAGGCATATTCAAACAGTCCATTTGAAGGGATGCAGGAGGGCTGTGAAGAATGAATGATGAGGTGCTATCAGGAGCCATTATAAGACAAAAAAGGTGCAGTAGACCATGCAAGCTAGTCAGTAGCAGAGCAAAACCAGTCAAGAAGGGAGCAGCTACTACCTGTGAAGTTCAAGGAACTTATTGGCAGTATTTGCTAAGTTGTAATGAGCCATGAATCCACCGTTATAAGTTCAGATTTTTATTGCCTTGTAGAGTTATAAATTTCTGTTTCCAGTTCTGTCTTCTGGAGGTGTTTTGTAAATCCCTTTAAGCATGAGAACTGTGAGATTGGAGAGGGAGCATGTATTCTGCCAAACCTGTGCTGTCTGTGTATCTTTGTCCTTTATACAGGGTCTTCATAAAGTCCTTGTGCACGTTTAAACGTTAATAACTTCGGTTGTAGGTATGATAGAAACAACCTGTAAATGGCATTTTAAAAGCAAATTAATTGGAGTTTTTGGACAACTGGAGTACACAATGCTAGACTTCAACGTAGCCACCGTCCATCATGATACACTGCTCACTTTGATCTTCCAGCTCCTTGAAAACGTTTCCCAGTTGCTCTTGAGTTGCTGCACTAATTGCATGGGTGATCCTAGCCCTAAGTTCCACCAAAGAACATGGTTTTGACAAGTAAACTACACTTTTAACATGTCTGCATGAAACAAAGTCCAGCGGCGACAGGTCAGGTGAACGAGGTGGCCAGGCAACTGGTCCACATGTGCCTATCCTCTTCTCTGCGAAAAATGTCATTTAGGAACTGTTGTGCATTCAGAGCATGCTGGCATGGAGCTCCTTCTTATATAAGACTATATTTAATAGAGTTCATAGATTTTTAGGGTTGGAAGGGACCTTGGTAGATCATTGAGTCTGACCCCCTGCCCTGGGCAGGAAAGATTGCTGGGGTCAAATGACCCCAGCCTGGTGCTTGTCCAGTCTCCTCTTAAAGACCTCCAAGGCATGGGAGAGCACCGCCTCCCCTGGAAGCCCATTCTGGATTCTAGTCAGCCTTACCATAAAGAAGTTCTTCCTGATGTCTAATCTAAATTTCTTATTACTTATGGAGTCTAGCATTTTGTACTCGAGTTATCCTAAAACTTTGATAAATTTGCTTTTCAGTGCCATTGACAGATTGTTTCTCTCATACCTACAACCCAAGATATTGACGTATTCATGTTTAAAAGCGCACGCAGACCTTAGGAAGCTCCTGCATTTTTTCTGCGAGAGCGTTCATTTTGCTGCATCGTTCCGGTCTAGTTTCACTCGCATAGTTTCCGTGAGGAACGCCGGTAGGCTGGATGGGACGTACCACGTTCTGTGACGTGGACGTGTGGAATCCCTGCAATTGTTTGATTTTGTCACGAGGGGCGTTCACTGTTGCAAAGCAGGAGCTGTGCTAACAGGTTGTGCGTTTATTGTTGAGGCCTGGTTGTGTCCCATCTGGAGTCTGTTGGTTGGAGGGGAGCTTGGCCCAAGTTTGGGTGTCGTTTCAAAGCCCAGAGCAGGGGATTTGGGAATGTTTCCCTCCCATCTATTTTTTTTATTAAAGAATGTCATTGTTTGATGCTCCATTTTTCCAGGTTCCAGTATGTAATGGTATGTAACAACCAGGGAAATGTGATTGGTGAGAGTTTTGTTTTTGTATTGTGGTAGGTTATTGCAGGGTATTTGTGTGGCTTATTCAAATACACAGTCTGTGGTGTTTGCTGGAGAGTCCTTGCTGGGTAAAAGTATCTTTCGGGTTGGAAGGTCATTGCAACCTGAAAGACGGTCACTATCTTAGAAAGGCACTGTGGTATACATTAGGCAGACAAAGAGTACCATGAAAGTAGAATGGATAAAGTATGACGGCCAAGTGGCATGCCTGTATCAGCATTCTGCAAGTTAGGTGATGAACTAAGAGAACGTATCATTAATTTTCTGTTTCTGTCTATTAGCATTCATCTCACCTTCACCCTTTTTAAATGGAAGCTTACACATGGTTTTTCTCGTCACACACACATACACACACATCATACTTTAAGACTAACATTTTATGCTTGAATGCCTACAGTTCCACACCTGTAGCTGTTATACTTTCTCTTCTCAATAGTACTGAACACTTGCAGTTCCTTCTGTTGTCACACCTTAAATGTTGCAGAAAGTAGATACGTGCTCTTGGGGCTGCTCGATACGCACAGTGTCTGTTGTTTAAATCTATACGCCAGTACAGTATGTTTGTTTGATTACATGGGTAGGTTCAATTATCTCATGGAATACCATGCATCTTCTTTTAGGCATCCCAGGGAGATAATTTGGACTTAATGAAGATCTATAGTAATCAGATAATTACTATCGATTGCTCTTTAGACATCTTGATGAGGTAATTAGGGTGCACTGGAAAGAAGCTGGAACTGATTGATTGGCAAAATCTTAATCTAAAAGGTTTCTAATTATGTTTCTTTTCTTCTAATGGGTAATGAACAAACATCATTTTAGCTTTAGAATTTGTCAGGTGCCAGGTTCGTTGGGGACATTGGCTTTCTCTATTATGTTAACTAGATACTGAACGTGTTCAACAGTAGCTCATTAGGCCTCACTGTTGATGTGGAAGCAACTTCAGTTTCTCTGGGCTTTACTTTCTGTTCTTCATTTCCATAGTCTCTGTCTGGCACATGGAACTGCATGTGTGTGTGTATGCCTCTGCATGCATGAAGTATTTTGTATGTATGGTAATGATTATGCCGATACGTGTTTGCCTTTCTGGCTGTGTTTATATAGGAAAAGAACATAAATACGTTTGTCTTTCATGCATGCTTCAGTTGGCCTAACTATCATTGTGGTAATATGCAGAGCTGATGAGGAGATTCACTATCTACCGTACATGTTAATATATATATTATACTTTTCTGTAGCAGAGCAATGGCCTTTTTCAGTCTCATCAGTTGCTGTGTGACCTGCACTTTCCTGCTTACATGAAATATCCTTCTCTAGCACTGTTCTCTCTCATGTTTTGCATTGGTTTCAGAAGTATTTTGTTTGCAAAATATCCCTCTGAAGGTGTACCGTTTTTATTGCATATCCTGCTTCATAGTATGTTTTAAAATGGGCCAAAATCTGATTGGCCAGTAGTACTTATCTGATGTGAGTTAATGGGATTACATCTTATATAGAGGCTCTTTAAGGGAAAATATAAAGGATGCTATTAAAAGGCCTTTCAGGGGGGCAAACTGTCCAAGGTGACACTTGATCAATATGCAAGGGCTTCTTCGATGCACAGGCTTCGAATCTCACAGCAATTAAGCAAGCCTCATATGGGACCCAGCACATCATGTAATGCTGCATTTTCTAAATGGAAATATACATGTGTGACGTTCCAGATTAGCATTGTGCCTAATGCAAGCCACATTTGTGCTCTTGGAAACCCAATGTGTTAGTATTAGGAGTGCTATGTGCGATTTTGCTTAGGCAGCCTAGTACAAATGAGGTTCCTATAATTATGTACGTGCATACAGGAGACCGTACTGTGTAGTGGTTTCTGTGCATTTATTTAGTACTTGTATAATCAAGTACTAAATAAATGTGCAGTGACTGGAGTTACTGTGCAGTAGTGCCAGCAAATGTCTTTTAGTGACACAACTGCGCAGTAGCCTCATAATACTGTGCAATAGTGTATTAACATTGTGCTACGAAGCGCTACTGCACAGTATTTTTCAGCAACTGTTCACAGTCATTGTCTCATGTAGATGTGGTTCTTTCCAGTAGATAAGTAGGTAGGTAAACAGGTAGATAAGACAGATAGATAGGTCGGCTGGTTGATCTGGGTGCCTGGATTCCCTGTTATACAGGCTGTAGCTGCAGTAGTTAATCTTCCAGAAGCATGACATTTCATAACACATTAGTAAATAATGTCTCTGATGACAAGGTGACTGCTTTCTGTCTATAACAGGAAGTTCTACAGCTGGAGAGGCAGATGGGAGGACAGTTACTGGAAGAACCAAAGGCTCTGCATTTTAAGGGAAGCACCCACAACCTCCGTTTGTCTATTCATGATATCGCTCACTCTCTCTGGAAGAGCAAATTGCTTGCTAAATACCAGGTAAGAATTACAGATTGTTTAA
Organism: Caiman crocodilus; assembly: GCA_030014935.1. Taxonomy (NCBI): domain Eukaryota; kingdom Metazoa; phylum Chordata; order Crocodylia; family Alligatoridae; genus Caiman; species Caiman crocodilus. Next base: position 67,433,830 of record JAGPOW010001338.1, read on the forward strand.
ACAGTGATGGACAAGCATAGGTCACATTAGAAGGGCCTGAAGTTATACAGTAGTACACAAACGTACACTGTTATTTTTTAAAGTACACACAGTCGGTTTAGGTTTCCGCCCTCTGATATTCCTGCCTATACAGTCTTCTCTATTGAATGCCAGTCCTCTCCATTGTATTATGCACTGTCTATTTTTAATTTCTTTAATCTGTTCAATGGAATAGAATAATCAGGTTCTATTAGCCATCTTCATTATTGCTAAACTGAGCCATAACAGCCCGGAATTTGTTTGTTTTTCAAATGACAATCGAAATTTCATCTTAACACACTGGGAAAGAAAATGTGATTAGAAAATTAGAAAATCCTCTACAGGTAGGACTCTTCAATGCAAAGAGCGTGGGAATTAGAATTGAGTATTTGTGCCCAGGGGCTACTACTGTCAAAATATATGCACCCTTCTGGCTGTTTCTAGAATAGGGCCCACTCTTGGCAAGTGAAGGCTTCATGGAGATATTAGCATGGCCAGGCCTTTTGTGCTCCATTAGGGTTTGGTCTTAAGAAAGGATAAAACACTTGTGCACAAGCACACACACATCTCTTTGTAAAGTTTGAGAGAGAACAGTGGAACACCCTTGGAAATACTAAGGATTTTCCTCACTGATAGTCAAGTAAAGATTAAATTCTTTTTTTCCTCTCCATCTCATCCTTCACTTGCTAGGGCTGCAGTGCAATGCACACTTGTTCGTGAAGAGTGTAGCAGGGCACTAAGACATGCCTGCTCCTTTAAGACTGAAGCAGCCCGGCATGGGAGCTCTGCAGGCTAAGCAGAGCTCCATAGCTGCGGGTTGCTGGGAGTAACAGCCTAAGCGGGTAATTGGGAAGCACCTACAAGTGTCACGTGACCAGAAGGAGGCAGGATTTGGGGGTATATACATCCAGGGCTGGAGCTTGCATGAAGACTATCTGGCAACTGCCAGGGAAGGAGCTCCTGCATGAGGAAGCTACCTGAGACCTGGTGCTGCTTGCCTTGCTACCCAAAACTGCAAGGCTTTAGGAGCCTCCCAGGTACTTTAGGCTGGGGAGCATGCTGTACTAAGGGTTGAAGTCTGTCCCCTTAAGGGGACGCAGAATGGTTGTCACCGATAATGTTTAAGTTATAGCCTAGGGCTTATGCTTGTGTTTATGTTTGCACCGGAGAACCGGGATGAGGCTATAAGGGGAGATTTGGAGGCCTCCTTAGTGAAAGGGTCACATGATCTAGGTA
>JAGPOW010001338.1:67444482-67455916 GCA_030014935.1 Caiman crocodilus
TATATATATATATAAAAAATCCCAATTTATTTATTTCTCCCTTTTTTCTGTTTGGGCTTTTAGACATTTCTGGTCATTTTTTTTAAATGGGACACACCACCCATTTCTCAGCTCAGCTGCTCAGCTCTTACTCTTTCATTTTCTTTGGAGCACGGTCTCTTTTCAGTTATTGATCACAGGGAAAATTAGTTTTTCTGGGCTAATGAAAAGATTTATACTGTGTTCTCACTTGTACTGCTCCCTTTTATATGGCCTTAGGCAAGCAACTTGGTCTCAATAACCCCATCTGTAAAATGGGAATAATCTATACTTAGCTTTCTGTGTTATGTGTTTTGAAATCTCTGCTAGGTGTGGCTGTTAATAATATCAGACAGTCTTTTGACATGGGTTGGTTTTGATTTGGTTTTCAATGAACCTGCATAGTCTGCTCAGTAAAAGTTATATATCTTAAGCTAACAACTCCAAATTCCCTTTTCTGAAAGACAGCTCCCGACACCCCAGTCTTCACTGTGCTGCAGATAAATGACTCACACTTTGAAGACCCATACTGGCACCAGTTACCTTCCATTCCTGTTGGTGCAGAAGAAACTAGGACCATTGGCCTCTTCATAGAATAAGAGCTAATTCTGAACACTGTGGAAGGAACCATCACATCCTTTACAAAACTGAGCTGATTTGGATTATTAAGAGCATTAACCTAGATAAACCATGCCTGGAATATCTGGAAAAGTTAGGCTCCTTATTTCATTGCTCACCTCTTTTTACTATTGTGTCCTGCTCTTCTGGGTTGTGACTGGACTAGAAAGCTGAAGAGCCAGAATGCCTGCAGAAGAGAGATCTTAAGATGCTTCCAGACAGAGAACATCAGAGTTCACAGGACAGCCTCTTCCCCTGCTATCAGGCGCCAGACTTTACATGCTCACAATGGGCAAGTCTACATGTGCAATTGATGTGAACAAATACATTTCAGAGCTTATTGCTTCAGAGTATTTTGCTCCAGAGTGCACCTTTTGAATGTGTGCCCAAGAGCAAAAAACTCCAGAGTTTATTCATACCCAGTATATTGGGCCTGGTCAAAGCAGCCCCAGCTGGCAGTATCACAAGGCTGCTCCAACCAGGCTCAATGTGCTGCTTCCACATTGAAGCACCCTCATGCCCCAGCCAGCTGGGCAGCATCTAAACATATAATAGCTCCAATAGTAGTTCCATGTGCTCTTGCAGGGGCACACATGTACACGCAGACATTTACTACACAAGTAGTTAGGTAGCCCAGCAGTACACATCTCATGTAGACACACCCAATGTCTTTGAACAAATTCCACAGTTGCAAGGGTTATCCACAGTTGTTATTATTATTGCTGTTCACCCAAAGCATGATAAGACTTTTCAGACAAAGAGAAGAACAACTAGACACTTGTCTTTCATGGCTAATTCAGTTATGTATGTCAGCTATATACTACTCAAAGTTTAAAATGCAGGCTCCCTTCCTCTCCACTCACCATTTCTGCCTGCAGGATGGCACAAAGGGGGAGCAGAATTTCAGAGCAATCCAGGAGGGTTCAGGCGGCTGCCCAGGGATCTCCCCTCTCTGTTGAACCCTCTCTGTTACCTTGAACCCCTGGTGAACTGAAAGTGAGGTCTAAAAAATAGGCTGGTAGCAGGAGAAGGCAAACAACCCCTATAAGTTGCTCGTTCCATCTCTTAAGGCAGATTTAGGTCAGCAGAAAAATAAGAGATCAGTTAATGCCTGGAGCAGTATTAACTGTCTCCCCATGGTTTGTCCTCCATTAAAGTGAGCAGACAGCACAGGTACTGCTGGAAAGATAATAGACATAAACCCACAAAGCTGGCTCTGCTGCTTTTGTTCTGTGCCTGAGATGGGAAAGAGGACAGAGAGAAGGACTCCCCCGCATAACTGATCAGAAGATGTCCTCACAGGTACTCCTATACCACTGCTATGCCATCACGTAAATGTGATGTTGCTTCAGATCTAAATGCTCCCTGGTCTCATGCATCTTATAGGATAAGTGCTTTCCCCTGAATTACACATGCATTTGCACAAGGAGGGAACATAAGATCCTTACTGCTTTTCTGTCATCTTGTTCCAAATGCTCTTTTGCATAAAATTGCTCTCTGAAAATCCTTTTTTGCATGTGCATGACTCCTCCCTTTTGCATCAGTGAGATTTCCACTTGTCTAGTGGGAGCTGAGCTCTGCTGCATGGACCTGGGAGTAGAATTTTACTCTAATAGAGAGCGTTGTCCTTCTTCAGATCAGAGTAATGAGGTTTCCAGTAAAAATTCTGCCGTATATGCAAAGTCGACTATAAATATATAGCTATTCCTTCAACTGACTGACATAAAGCACTATAATATAGCTTGATTTGTGAGATGTCGCTCCCTTATCTAATGCAAGTAGTAGCATTCTGTTGCTGTCCCCTCGTAGAGGATTCACATTATGGCAATTGCGCCTGTGTTCAGTAATGGTACTATTGTATTTTTTCTTCTCTCCAAAATTCAGGAGCCTGCTGGCATCGATTATCCTCTCATGGATTCAGCAAGTACCATCACCACCATTATGGGACCCAGCGCTTTCAGTATCCCGCTCCCAATCAGGCAAAAGTTGTGTAGCAGCCTCGATGCTCCTCAGACTAGGGGCCATGACTGGAGGATGCTGGCCCACAAACTGAAATTGGACAGGTGAGTGTGTTGTGAACTCAGAAGTACACTGTTGATGTCAGGGATGTCATCACAGGCAGGCTCGGGGGTACGCGCAGGAAAATGGGTTGTTCTTCTCAAAAGTCCAGTTCCATTCCCACCGACATCAGTGGGACTTCAACAGGATAAATAAGTCTCAAACATCACTTGGACTGGCCTGCAGAGAACCTGGGTTTGACTGAACTACACAGGCAATAGTCAATACCAGCTATAAGCAGGGAAACCGGCGCCTCAAATGGTCTAAATCAGAATAGCTTCTCTGAGGCCAACTTAGTACCTGGCCCAGAAGGCCAAAGCATGTATACCTAGTGCAGGGACACACTAGCTTACCTAGTTGAACTCTCCAGCAGAATACACAATCCAGAGGCATTCGAAAATTTGTGTGGTTTCGAAATACTTTGAATGAGCGAGCGGGGCAACTCACCTTACAAAATCATTTCCTTTTATTCTGCTGCAGGTACCTAAATTATTTTGCCACAAAATCGAGTCCTACCGGTGTGATTCTAGATCTCTGGGAAGCCCAGAATTTCCCGGATGGCAACCTGAGCATGCTGGCGTCGGTCCTCGAAGAAATGGGAAGGCACGAGACAGTTGTTTCTTTGGCAGCAGAAGGAAATTACTGATGCAGGAGTGGGATGAACAGGAAGGAACGGAAACAGGGAGTGGCGTTGCCCTGTCACCTACAAATAAGAAACAGAATACAAACCCACACCAATGAGTTTCACGAGACGCATTTCAAAGAAGAAAAAGCAGCCCTGACTCTCACATATGTTCTTCTTGTACATTATCACAGGATTTAAAAAAAAACAAACAAACATGCAAAATTGTACCTTGAAAATATAAATCAACCTAACGTTTCTCTCAGCTTGGCTGTACGCTGCTTGGTACAGGATTTTACAGTTTCCTAGGAAACGCTTTTTATTGCTATCCAGATATATGGATAAACTTTCTTAACAGTCCCAGTTTCTATGGACGTTGTTTACATCAAATACTGGACAGGGGTAAAGAGACTGTCCATGGCTCTCTATATTTTTGTTTAAAGCCATTCTAGACAAAGCTGTGGACAGTCAGTTGTGGCTATCTCAGATGATCAGTTTCCAGTCAATTTCCAGTCACATTCAGACTTTGGCTACAAATCCATGCATCAAGTATCTCAAGATAATCCTCCCATCAGCGTTCTGTTTCCTAGACCTAGGTGTAAAACCAGAATTTTAAATGCGTGCATCCGGAAAGCAGATAATCTGGGTGCTAAGCAGGACCACACATACCTCTCCTTGCTTTCCCCAGGGGAATCCCTTGGGGCCTTTGTGGGAAATAGCTGTAGGTTGGCAGGGAAGAAAGGGATCCATTTCCAAATCAGAGTATAACCCCTACCCCATTAAAGCGCGTGTGTGCGTGTGTTTGTGTGCGCGTGTGTACGTGTGCAAGATATGTAATTTGGAGTGGTGGAAACATACATGCAAAAATATTGCTATGATGCTTAATTACTGATTAGTATCTAGTGCGAGGATTATTATTATTATTATTGCTATTATTGTTTTAATTTAGCATTTTGTCGGCAGCAGGATGAACCATTCAATTGCTGGCAGGACCTGTTCTCTCCGTTCTTGGGCTGCTGAGGGTCTCATAAAACACTTCTCTTCCAATGCCTTTCTCCTTCCCCTTTTCAGCTCTAGTACTCACTTTCTGACACCCAGTCAGAAATGCGCACGTGATGGCAGACCCAAAGTTGGTATCTGTTGGTGTAGCTTCTTTGAAGTCCGTGATGATTTACACCACTCAGAGGTTTAGCCCTATATGCACCAGTTACAGTGGTTCTTGCAATAACCCTGAAGGCGGTTGGCTCGGACAGTAAGTGGCCCATGAGCACTCTGCCCCATGTCAGTGCTCTCTCCCAACACAGTCGCCCTTCTTTTCGAAAGCTTTTATGCAGGAGTACCTAGGCACTGCTGGCTACTGCCTGGCTTGTGCATTTATGCATGACATTAGGCAGCATACATGTGCAAACCTGCTCTTTCAAAAGGCTCTTCAGAAAGTTAAGGCTTTAGGGTGTAATTTAGTTAAGAGGTCTTGAGCATCTTCATTGCCTGTTGACATCACTTGAACTTGCGCGTGCCCAGCCCTGCTGAAACTCGGCCCCTACATTTAAACCTGTACAATATTCAAGGACACTAATGGGAAGAGAAGCCACTCCATTTCTATTTCTGGGCAAAATTGTACCCTGATCTGCATGGTCACCAAGTGGGACAGGGCAGTATAACTAACTGTGTCAAACACTGCTATGCTTGTCCAGCCTATAAATACTCCTCTAGGTTTTCTTCGGCGTTCTTGCTGGAGCTCATTTCCCATGTAGTTGGACAGACGCACTTGTTTTCAGCCCATGTCCCTCTTGGCCATTTTGATGCATGCAAACAGCTGATGTGGAGAACTTGGCAAGTGAAACTTGTTTTCCCAGTTGTTGTTCCTTTGCAGACTTGTTTTGCGTTGCTCTTAGTGTGAAGAGTGACTCCCTAATACAATACCGGGCATATCACTTCCAAAGCTGTCTCTAGCTTTTCCTGTCTTTTGCATCTCATGGCAGAAGAGCTTCCCCCCCCCATATAAAGCCCCATAGACAAATGCAAATATCTATCTATCTAGCTTCAACTCACATTTGTCTTTTTTCTCCCGAAGTTTTCAAGTATGTATTTTTAAAAGAAGCCTTGAAATGTCTTGACCTTTCTCTCATTTTGACATTTCCATAGGCTTTTTATTCTCAGCTCAGTGACTGTTCTCAGCAGTGTATTTATTAAACAGAGAGTAGTGTTCACAAAACGGTCCCTGTGTAGACGGCAGTCCGTCAGCCACAGACAAGCAGCCAAATGAGCGTTCAGATTAGATCAAAAGGCACAGGTTCGTACTTTCAAAGCGTAACTATGTTCAAGATTCAGCTGTTCATGTGAGTGCAGTCTTTGCCTATATGATCCTGGCCTGCCTGGCCTTTTCAAACAACGCAGCTTTGTCTTATGAGTGATACAAAATCCTTTGAAGCCAATGGGAGTTTTTCCACTGAGTTAAGCAGGCTTTGGCTCATGATCTTAGCTTTCCACTTGGCCTGTAGCCTTCTGAATCTTTTTGCTTCGGTTCGTCCTCTTTACCCACTTTTCTGACACCTTCATTCGTGCTTGTTTGGTGGCCGCTCTGCACAGCAGCAACATCGTTACCGGTCTTCCTTGCTCTGGTCTCCCTCCAGTTCTCGCAGAAATGTGGGCCATAGCAGAGTTAACAGAGGAACAGCTTTTGGATCCAAACGAGTACCTCCCTTTTATGCTTCTCCACACTTCTTTCCCACTCCCCCTGCTTTAGTACTCTTCCAGAGCTGATGGGTTTTTTTTGTCTCTCAGATCCTTGCCCTCCACTGCTAGGATCCAGCCTTTTTTGTATAACCTCTAAAAGCATTGGTGAACTCTACAGAGGGGTGTTTGCACGGGGGAGAATATGTGCAGCCTTCTCATATAGGTCATAAGCAGAAGCTTCTGCTATTCATAGGTTATGCTGCATTATGCATATTCTTGGTGCGGGTGCTCCCTTTACCAGCTGTCTCTTCTCAGTTGCTCGAGACCTCTTGCAACAAAGGGAAAGGAAAAGGATTTTTGTAAGCGATTCTGTTACTGGGTCAGACTCATCCGTCAACTGCTTCGCCATCGATCAGTGTGGATAACTTAGCTCCAAGTTTGCTGGGTGCGGAGGGCGGGTCTCTCTCCAAAGAAGGTGGTCGCTTGTTGGGAAAGGAGACAGTCGCCTAGGCAAGAACTACAGCTGTTTCTGTTCCAACCCATTTCTCTGGGTATTTAGCAACTGGAGGAGACCTTGAATAATGCAGTTTGAGGAAGATGGGCCTCTGTTTTACTGTCAAGCGCTAGGGTTCACATGATTGTCAAGGTTATGGTGGTTTTGGGCCACCCCAAATGTTATACATGGCATCATGAAAAGGGGAGGGGAGCAACGGTAGAGATCTATGGGCAACATTAGTAGTGGGTAATCAGTCATAGGGCAACTAGATCTCCTTAGATAACGGGGGGCTCAAAAGCCTCCAGGGTCTCACCCAGGCCAGCGTGTCTTTCACTTTAGTTTCCACCTCAGCTTCTGCCTATATTACTTTAGTTGTGCCCCTTTTTTCTCTTTTTTATCAAGCAAGACATAGCGGGAAATGTTTTCCTCGCCGCACTCCAAAGACCTAGGTGGGTCTTCAATGCCAGAACATACATTGTGATAACAGGTGCAGCTCAGCGACATCTTTCCAAACCCCGCTTGGACTGCCCCATGTTCCACATGGGATATATTGCAGAACGGGAGAGGGGGGCAAGGCGAGCAAGGAATGGAAATTTCTTTATCAAATTACTTGGTTCTGTGAAGCTAGAAACAGGTCTTTCCTTTCACTGCTTGTACACACTGCCATCTCGTGGTAAAGTACGTGAACTTTAGTACTGATACCACTAGGCCAGCGGAAGAATAATAAAGATGATCTTAAGTACTGCTTGATGGAAAGACTTTTTTATGAGGTGGCTGTTTAGCATGGCAATGAAGTTTTGCAGACAGTACGGCTCTCAAGAATTGCCAGGAGACTTTCGTCAGGTAATCAACTCGTTTAGAAAAAGGACTGCAGGCTTCTTGTCCGCTACTTCTTCACTTGCATTACCCGCTTCAGATTTCAGTTGCCCACCTCCGAATTATATGTTATTACTGCCCATCACACCGTCTCCTCGTCACATGTTGGTCGCTGGTGATATAAATAATATATATATATATTATATATAAATATATATAACAATATCTACAGACTACAACGAAAATCTTTAGTTTCTGATTTAAGATCACTATTGGACAGTTTTTTAGCTTACCTTCATGAAGTTGTTTTGTGTTGTTTGCCTTGTAAAGGTGACTGTCAGTGCATTTGATCAGTCCTTTTATATTCGTTTTACAGGCACACGCGCTGTATCATACTGAACAGTAAGTGAGCTGAAGCTTATTACAAATGTTGGTATGTCTGAAGTCAGCAAGGCCTCTTTAGACAGTGTTTGCTTTGTAGGTGATAGGGATTGACCAAGACTCTTCTTTCACATCGCCGGCAGAGATGTAAACACTCACAGGCCATGTAGCAGTTCAGGATGCACACAGAGCAAAGATATATTAGCTTTGGTTTCTTGCTGTTTCTGTTGCTCGCGCATCAAATGGATGTACTTATGCACTGTAAGCCTGTCATCATGGCCAGTGTCCTAGTGGGATTCTTGTCTTGCTACCTGAAATAGTCTAGTTTCTCTTTTTCCAGGCCCTTCAGGGCATTAGAAGTCATGCTATGTTTTAGCCAAGTAGTGACTACAGCACTTAGGTTAATTTTATATAAGATAATACTGTTGAGTCTGTTTGATCCTATGTTCAGGGCACTTTGAAAACTACCTTACTGAGAATTTGGAAGTCTTTTCAGGTATTTGTCTGAACGGTCAGCTGGCCCTGAAGTGACCGGTCACTCGCAGACTAGCCTAGTTCATGTCAGACTCTTCGCGGGTGCAGGAGGCTTATGAATGGAAACTGAGCCATTGGCCTTTCCCCTGCAAGGGACCACACACAATAAGGTATTCACTTCAGGGTCACCTCTGCAGCTATTTCTAGTCTCTCCTTCAAACCTTAGTTTGTAAAACTTTGTACGCCGCACTGCAACCTTTTAAACATTGAACCACGTGCCATTCCCTTCAAAGTGGGGCTTTCACATGAACACTAGCTTGAAAAGGGGCTTGGAGGTAATTAAAGGAAAGCTAAAGGTTGGAGACCTTTAGCTATTGCTGACAGAGTTGCAGCACGTTAAGCGATTCCTCCCTCCATCCTTAGCCTAGTTGCTGCTGTGACGATGATGGCCAGTGTTCAGGGCTGTACCATCAATGTAAACTCAGGTGGGCAAAACTGTGGAAGCAGGGGAAACAGCAATATTGATAATTAACCAGCAAGGAAATGTGTGAGCTTCTACCAAACCCACAGAACTGAATACTCTGTCTGGTAGTTTGCACTCCTCCCTGGGAACAAACTAATTTACCTATTTTTATAACCTCGGTAGGGGGCAAAAAGTTTTCATGTGAAAGTCCTTCTTTAAGCTATGCCTGTACAAAAGTATAGATATCCCAGAGATTTCACTCACCTCTACCGCTGAAAGGTTGTTTAGCATTTTCTATAATGTTGGTGAAATTCTATATTAGTGGTTTAGCTCAGCTGCTCTTTACAGAGAAGTTAATTGTTATGTGTGTATTGTACTATGGACTTGGCCTTCTCATTGAAGGATGCTCTATAGTTGTGTCATCTAGTTAACTTCTTGGTTTCTTTTAAGAAGCAGGACGCTACATTTAACATCACAGGGACATCATTCAAAGCAAGACAAAATGCCTGGATAGCTTCATTCAAAGCTATGGTTGCCATGCTGTGGTAGAATTAAAGGTCATGGCCGAGAGACGCTTGCAATTGTATTCTGGAATTTGTGTAGTATCCTTGTGACTGTTTCTACAAATCTGTGGTAAACCTCAGATGCTGAAAGGAATAATAGCAAATAAAAAAACCCACAACCACCCTACGAAGTATACATAAAGAGAAAATGTGAGCTACAATACATACCCTCCCTCATTTTCTACAGCCTTAGTAAATCATCCCTTCCAACAATAAATTCCATATCATGCTTCAACTACTAGCTGCCTCAAAGCAGGGCACATAACACAATTAGTATCAGGACTAATTATCCTCCTAGGGATAGACTTCATATGTTGAACACATATGTACGACTTAATTTGCTGATACACACACCTTGCATTTAATACAGAACAGTTATAATGTCAAGATCACACGTTCAATACCTTTCTAAAGCAGGGAGAGGCTTCTAACAGGTGAAATGCTCACGCAACCCAGGCTTAGAAGGTGTATCACAATTACTGTTTGTGTGTCCCAGCTCCACTACAGAAGTGTTACTTAGGGTTTCTTCTTTCTTTTTAAATTCCTTCTGCTGTTCAGAAATGGAGAAATATTTTTCTCCGGTTTTAATTTTCCTATCGCTGTATCTTCTATGCAATTCCTTTTCTAAAAACTTACTAACAGAGAAGTGCTAGCCATTGCATTATTTGTATTGCTGTACAGTGGAGGTGTGGTTTACTAGTTGAGTGTGCCTCTTATTCCCTCTCCCTTTTTTTCTCCTTCCCTCTGTTTGTAAATGCCTGCATTTATTCTGTCAGCCTGACATGTACAAAGTGTAAGAAAGAATTTTTAAACAGGTAATAAATTATATTTATAAGCAACTAGAAAAAAAAAACCAAAAAAAACCAAACAACTCGGTGTCCAATTGTTCAGAAAGCAGCCGGTCTCTTCCCCTTCCTTGAACATCTTGCCAGGAGCGCAGCGCTTTTTCATTTCAGTTATTTATTTATTTGCAACTGGGTACACTCAAAGGATGCGTTCTCGCATATGAACCCACGCGGTGGCCCAGGCTCACTTGTAAGATGCTGCACAGTACAGCAGGGAGCGCACCACAACGATATGAAGAGTGACACATCCATTTCCAGCCATTTAAATCAAACTACATTTGTATGGGAAATGGCAATGATGAGATGCTATGTGAGAGAGAGGAAAGATTGGTGAAGCATTTTTATTTTACCGATCAAGCCTAATACAACTTTAGGTAGGCTGATATTTCAGCTATGAGCTGTAGTAGAGCTATCCAAGCTAGCATAACATGCACTAGTTCACGGTCGTCCGGCACTCAGCAAGCGAGCTAATCTACCAACCTACTTGTTCAGCCTTTGCAGTGAACCCTAAGCGCTATGCAGCCGTCTAGTGATGTCCAACATAACTGGGATATGGCTGGACTTCCCTGCAGTCACTGTGTGCAAGCATATTGCCCTCAAATCTCACTCCTTTTCACCTGCAGGCATGTTTCTAACCCAATGGTCACAACAAAATAAAGAAGCATGACCATAATCACAACTGTGTGATTTACATTACTGTTTGGAGGCCTACAGCGTTTAACACAAGCATTTTTAAGGGGTTTATAGTCAGCCAACAGCCCAGGGACTGTGAATGCACTGCAGGCCGAGACGTGTGTTAGGGGCCTGCGGGCAGCAAGGGCTAGGGCCGGCCAGAAGTGTAGCAGGATGCCTGAGGCCCAGCCTGTTTCCCTTGCCAGCCCAAGACGTGGTAGAGCAGGAGGGAGCCAGGGGAGGTGTGACTATAGTTGGTTTGCTGCCCCCCCGATGAGGGACCTGGCCTTCTGGGGAGTTACCTCTCCTTAGCTGTACAGGAGAAGGTACGATTTCAAAAGTTAGACCTTCCTAGCTTCTTCACTGAGGCCAGCACACCAGGCCTTTGGCCTGTGCATGAGCCATGAGTTATGCTGGACTCATGCTTCTTGTCCCAGAGGCAGCAGTGCCTGCCAAAACCATCCTATGGTACTCATCTGTACCCAAACCCTGGCCCAATTCCCCACAAAGGGCCCACGTGGCTGGCATCCTGGGTACATAGGCCTTGGGTCACTCTGCCTAGGCTGAGTAAAGGTGAAGTTCCCCAGCTGGCTGGGAGTTTATCTTGAAGGTGTTCCTGGGAGGTGTCCTAGACCAACTGGTTAGAGGGCCGCACCCAGAGGGTGGTAGTGGATGGGTCCTTCTCGACCTGGAAGGATGTGGGCAGTGGGGTTCCGCAGGGCTCGGTCCTCG
>JAGPOW010001338.1:67456016-67469917 GCA_030014935.1 Caiman crocodilus
GGTGCTCTTTCCTGCCAAGGCAGGGGGTCGGACTAGATGATCTGCCCAGGTCCCTTCCGACTCTAACTACTATGATACTATGATACTATGATACCATCCTGAGTGTAATGTGGTGGCAGTAGAAAACCACGGGACTCGTGTTGGGATGTGGAAGAGGGAGCGAGGGCACCACATATCAGTTCTGTCTGTAGCTCAGCACAGATATCTTCGACGGTAACACTAGGGCATAGCCCTATGCTCGCTCCTCAGCTGTCTACCTGGAAGCAGCCATCTATGAAGTGGCCTGAGATGAGGCTGAAGGACACCCTTGCCTGAACATGCACTGCTGAAGCTGTGGGGAACATCAGAGGGAGGACCATGCTGGAGTGATATGTGGTGAGCAGCTGCTGCTTCCCCATTGCAGGCGGCTCTTCCTTCCAGCAGTGGCTCAGCATAAACAACTATGTGGTATCAGGCAGCTATTTTAAACCATCATCCATGGTGTGACGGGCCAAACTGGCTGGTGAAGTAGTTCATGCAGTACCCCGACACCTGTCTGCTTTAGTGCCATGGGAAGTGTGAAAAGCTTTTCCAAGAGGACACGTTCATATGTGATGGCTAATGGAGCAGGTATGGAGGGGAAGATAGGGGAGGGGTGGGAGTGACCAGAGCACCAGCCCCTAGTCTGAGCCTCTGGTGAGGAACAGCAGCCCCTGAGGCTGCCCTGTGCATTGCAGCCTAGGACACTTGAGTGTCTAGTTAATGGCTAGTTAATCCGCTGTGTCCTTGTGCACATGTCTTGCTGAATCTGGCCAATGGATGTGTTATGGTTGCAAACAGCACATGCATGCATGCACATGTGTGCACAAGTGTGTTCACACACACACACACACACACACACACACACACACACACACACACCCTCCCTCCCTCCCTTCCAGTACTAAGGGCAGAGCCATACATTTAAGAAGCGGTTAGGATGAAGGAACTGTTGCCAATGTTGCAGTGGGCAGCTACTGGAAACGTTTTGGAGGCCCTGAAGTAAGTGAGACTCCCTCCTTCCCTGCCACCTGCGCTCTTTGGAGCAGCCATGTCCCCTCCCCTCCCATTTTGCTCACCCTGTCCTGCAGGGCTTGCTTCTAGGTGCAAGAGGGGTCGAGGGGGAGGGATCCTGCCCACTACTGCTTCTATCCCTAGCCGACTGGAAGGCAGGGGAGCCCCAGGGCTGCTCCTTCCCTTCTCCAGCTGGGGGTGCTGATGGGATCCCTCACTCTGCTAGGGACAATGGCAGCAGTGGATGGGGCTTCCCCCATTGCCTGCACTCTGCCTGGAGGACACCCAACACTTTGGATGGACAGGGAGCAGGAGCACTGAGAACCCTCCTGCCGCTGCTGCCCCTGGGGACAGGGAATGCCTCCGGACAGTCCCAGCCAAGTGTTGTGGGAAGCACCTGCAGAACGGTGCAAGGGAAACCTGACTGCTGCTGCCACTATCTCTAGCAGAGCTTCATTGGAGTGCTGGAAATTAACCCTGTCCTCCCTCCCAAATCACCTCCAGGTCAAATGAAGACAGCAGCAGTGGGCAAGTAGTGGAGGGATACAGGAGGGGAGGGCAAGGGAGGACATATGTCACTGTTCATGGAAGGGAAGGATCATTCTTACCTGCTTAAGGGCCTTGCAGCTGTCCCCATGTTGCAGTCTGCCTGCCCTGGTGTGTGATGGCTAGAAAATTGTTTTTGTGAATTGGCTTGTAAATCAAGTAGATCTTGCATGTCTAGGGGAATGACAAGGGTTAATTGGTTGCCAAAAGCCTGTTTGTGACAAAGTTAACTTCAAGGCCTGGAACCAGCAGACACTGTCTGAGGCCAGTGGACAAGGGGGCGACACACAGGCTGGGATGCTGAAGTCATGTACCGCACTGTTCCAGAACAGATCAGGGCCTCTGCTGCATTGCCCAGCTGCAGACCCCTTGGGCTTTCCAGTTTTGGTGGACAGATCAAACTAGGAGGTAAAAGCCAAATAGCCAAATAGAAGCACTGTAGTCAGTGCCTTAATAAAAAATAATAATAATAATAACAAAAAAAGTAATCTAAGAAGTGCTACTGACAAATGTCCTGAGAACAGCGAACATCAATAGTTTGGGTAAAGGCTCAGTGGCATTGCCTGAGTTGACTGGTCAGGATGCACCATATTCAGAGCTCATGTACGCAGCTATCTACCTACATAGAGGTGTTATTGCTATTTGCTAAGCCACAGAGGCAAGAAAGCCTCTTGAGATAGGAACTGTACTACTGAAGCTAGGCTAGCCATCTGGCATCTATTTTCCTTCAGGTAATTGCTGAGTTGTTTGACCCTTTTCCAGATGAGGAAACAGAGTATGGCCCTGAAAAAGAAAAAAAAAGCTTTCTTATGAGGGTATAACTTTACCTTGCCTCTAGAAAGTAGTAAAGTCATTTAGCACTCTCTTGCATTTAAGACCAAAAGATGGATAATTAAACAGAAGACTACTGGGCAGTTTTGCTCCTTGATTGGAAGGAGCAACCTGCTATATAACGTCCTCTTTACCTGCTTGTCACAAGCGCCTGCAGCCCAGATTTGTGACCAGTGGGAATCTCCTGCTCAATATATGTGGTCATATATTGTTAAGTTAAGTCATTGAAATGTTGCTGCCACCTGTTCCTTTTTTCTTTCTTTCTTTTTTGCTCCCTGGTCTCAAGTCTCTCATTTTCTATACTGTCCATGTCAGTGAACAGCAAACAAGTGCTTCTGCCTAGCACGATGAATGTCATTCCTGCCCTTGAGGTATTGTGTGAGGAAAGAAGGAGCTGCATGGTCTGTTACTATTTTAGCTATTTTTCTGTCTCCAAACAAGATTTCTGTGAATTTGTGTGAGCACGGGCTTTGTTGGGAACGGGCATCCGTCTTCCAGGGGCACCTGGTCGCTAAGTTAGCAACTATGGCATGGACTGAACATCTCATTGCCCTAAAGGCTGTTGCTAGTGAAATCATCTTGAAAGCAGCCCTGAAATTAATCTGGTATCATCATCCAGGATCTTGATTTAAAGCCTGCTGTCTGGCTTTTGCAGGAGCTGCTGCCTGACTGTCACATGGACAGGCTCTTTTGTGGTCTCTTTTGTGAATTCCCCCTCAGGATCTCACCTCTACTGCCTGAGAGAAAGGAGTTCAGTGTAAAAATCATGTTGGAGAAGGAGGCAGGTGCGCAGAAGCCCCGCTTCTTCCTTATGTGACTAGGGAGGTCTGACATGATAGTCATGGTAGGGCTTATGCTTAGGGCTCAAGCCTGACCCAAAATTTATCCTATGTGCTGGCTAAATGGTTTTGTGCTCATCTCCAAACGCCTCTTTGAAGCTGCCAATCTGTGTTTTCTACCTCTGAGTCACTCACAGCTTCTTGGGAAAGGGATGTGCCTATGAGCCTGATGTCCTTCACAAAGCAAGGTTTGGCTGGTTGGGAAAAGGTGCAGTTTAAAGCACCCTTCAGGGAACCTGTAAACTCTGGTTTGCGAAGAGACTTTTGTACATTAATACCTGCTTGGATGGTGTTTACAAGACAGTAGGCAAAGGACTCAGGGCAGAGAGGTGCAGCAATAACGGAGGCAAGTGGCTGAAACCAACTCTGCTGCTAAATATCCCAGCAAGGGCAGGGGGAGAGGAAGAAAGAGGAAGTATGGCCAGGCAAAGGAAGTGGTTTAGGGGAAATGCAAAGAGGCATATAACTGCTGCTGCAAAGACAGAGGTTATGGACGCAAACCACAGAAGGGGACAGAGCCAGGACAGGGGACACTGAAACACCTCCAGAACTGCGGTGAGACGAGGAAGAGCCCCTTCTCTTTCTTCCCACCTCACAACTGTGGGAGACACTGGGCAGCTCTGCACATGCCTATTAATATGCAGCAATAAGCTCCAAAGCAATAAGCTTATTGCTGCCACATGTGCCCAGACCACAGCCAAGCAGCCAGACAGCACACTGAGCCGGGTGGCAGCAGCCCTGGCTGGTAGGGGGCACCAACCTCCTTGCTCGGGGCTGCTTTGTCCCAACTCAGTGTGCCGTGGAGGGACTGGCTGGGGCATGAGGGTGCTTCAGTGTGGGGATAGCCAGCAGGCAGCCCTCGTGCCCCAGCCAGCTCCATCACTGTTTATGTGTGTGCTGCTGAGCAGGAGCAAACTCCGAAGCAGTGTAGTACTTGTACCTGCTGCAGAGGGTTTTTTTTTCCCTCTATTAGGCCATGGGGGGACAAAAAAAATCTCAGATGCTGAGCTGTTTCCTGTGGAGTTAATTAGGCAACCAGAGAAAACCAGAGGCGGAGAGTAAGCATGCAATCGTTCCATGAAATGGGCATGGAGGAGACCTACTGTCACAGCCAGAGGGAAAAGGGCGAATGACAGGAAGTAGTGCAATTGTGGAGGACGACTTACCAATCACGTCACTGTAACATCTCTCTCCAAATGTAAGATCACAGAAAAGTAGGTGTGGAAGGGACCTCACAAGGCCATCTTTCCCTCCCGAGATGGAGAGTCCACAAGGCAGGCTCCTTGTGAACCGAAAAACCCTTCTGCACATGGGCTAAGCACAAAATTCTCCATGGGTGCTTGAGGGTAGCTGAAGGAAATTACTAACACACCCTTGCCAGTTTGTGTAGAAAGAGAATATAAGGGGCAAAATAATGTGGTTGCAGGGTTGTTAATCAAGGACCAGATTTGGTTCAATATTCAGTGCAACAGAAAAGCACATTCTAGTTATTCTGCAGTGAATAATCAGCAAGAGAATTATGGACAAATGAAAGTTCAGCTGGCTGTTGCATGCTGAAATACGGAGAAATATGCTGCAATGTTGCATACTGAGATTCACAAAATAGGTGTGGATCTAGAGCCACGCATCCTTGAATCATGCTCACCAGGGGCTATCTTAAATGATGAAATATTTCAGCATCTGCAGTGTTTCCAGGCTGGAGAGATAACACATTATTTTTCCTCTCTGACTCAGACTGCTATGCAAAAAATTCTCTACCTACATTTCCTTAAGTGTCTTTACATTTGAAAAACAGAGCCCTAATCCTGCTTGCACAGGGCTGGGGGATCTGGATTCTATTCCATTTCTTGGTGACTTTGGAGAAAATATGTAACCCTTTGATGCCCACTGTCCTATTTGTAAAATACGAATAATATTTAGCCTGCAGGGATGCTTGAATGCTTAACTCACTAATGCTTGGAAAGAAAATGGCTGGAAGGCCCTTTAGAAATATTATAGATGTGAATTTCCAATAGAATCAACATAAATTGAAGTGCTTCCCTCACAAGCCATATCTTTTTGTTAATGTTTCCTCATGAAACTACCTCTTTTCATTAATTATGAAAAGATGTGATGCTGGTGGAAAGCAGATGTGAAAATTTATACGGTTTACTCTCAGCTGTTCAAGCAAATGAGCCTTTTACAAAGCAAGTGTAACATCAAAAACAGTTAAAATCATCTTGTGAGTTAAAAGAAACACAAAGCCGATGCTTTCCATATAGGCGACAATAAATCAGAAGGAAAGGATTCTTTTAAGGGGAGGCTGAAACCATTTTATTAGGGGAATGTTAAAATAGCCGTATACAATTTGAACAAGTATAATATAACAGTTTGCTCCCGAGTTCTTATAATTACAGTATTTACAGGTTTAATAAGGCACTGGTTCCCAAAAAAGAACACAAATTAGTCTTTTGTAAAAATCTTTACATTGTCAAACTTTCTTCAAAAGAAATAACATTGTGCTAGAGAAGGGAAAGCAGTTGTTAAACATTATTTTGTCTTGAATTTTTCCTCTCCCACTCTGACTGCTACGCAAAGAATTCTCTACCTACATTTCCTTCAGTGTCTTTAAATTTGAAAAACAGAGTCTCAATCCTGTTTGCACTGAGATCCTCACCACCGAAATCTATGGGAGCAAAGCAAGCCGTAATCACGGCGGGCTCTGAACTTGCGAAACCTGGAAGTTACGTTCTGAACAGTGTAAGTCCGCACACGTGGCAACACAGAGGATAAAAGTAACAACATGGACTCGCTGTACGTGTTGGCAGCTTAGCAATCACAGTCTGAGCGTTGCATAAAATTAACCATGCACGTGGGAACTCAAATGCCACCTTTCTAAAACGAATTGCTTACAAAAGAATGAGCCAAGCCATTTGCTGTCCTTAAGGACATCCTCTATAACAGCACTGACTTGAATTGGGTTAGCATGAGATTGAGGTCAAAATCTGGCCTCTCGAGTGAGAGGGGAAAGTGAGACAGACATCAGCTACATTATAGCACAGCCTTTGTAAATTCACGTGTCACCTCGTATCCTTTTTTCTCTATATGGCACTGCTGCTGTGATTTGTCAGCTTCTGCATTTTCATAAATAAATACTTTGTTTCACTTAGTGCTTTATCTTCCATAATATTTTACTCTTAAACGACATACTGGAGTTATTCCAGACTCCCAACTGAATATATATATATATATATATATATATATAATATAATATATAATTATATATATATATAACATATAAACCTGAACATCTTAACATACAAACGTTATATGACCTACCAAGTGTTATCTTAGAATCCCTTTATTTCAGGAACAAAACATTAACATCCATGCATCTAAAACACATTAGGACCATCAACAACTGACTGAAACTATGCCTTCTTTCTGACACATACGAAGGGCATCTGTTTCAGTGTGCTCTGAAGCTTTAAGCCTGCTAAACAGTGAGCTGGCACTGCACTTGCCTGTCACCAAAACAAATGTACTTCAGATCTTCCAAAATGTGTTTGAGGAAAATAAATAAGGGGTAGAAGTGATCTAGAGAGCTCTTAAAACAACAAGAAATGAGGATACCATAATATAAGAGGGATGCACATGTCCCTGTACTGGAGAAAACTGGAGAAGGAAACCCTCTAAACTATGACTGCTAGAAAATGTGCTCTTCCAGCTTTCACCTCTGCTAGAAACCCACAGTGGTGACAAGTGAAACATGCAGGAATTGATCCCAGGAATTTGTCCTCCTTCAAAAAGGAAAGAAATATGCAGGCACTAAGAGCTATTTCCATGGCAGAAGAGACATCTACCAAGGGAAGAGCTGAGCAGAGACTACTGGGATGAACCTCCCTGAGTTTTAAGAATAAGAGCGTTCAGCCTCATCACCCCTGATCATCTTCTAATCCCTTTTCCAGGGAGCATCTGAGGTGGATCTTACTGAAGTGTAAAATTGGGAATGACTTGTTCCACTTCACTAGACTGACCCCACAACTGCAGAAGTGGCAAGGAAAGAACTTGACACTCAGGTATTTGCTCACCCTGTAACAAGTTCCCATATACTTCATCAGAAGATGTGTGGCTGCTGTGATTTGGGAAGGCACAGCACTAGGAGGATTTGTTGTCCTCCAGTCAATGTGGGGACTCCCACCTGCAATGTGGGCAGTTACAAATTCATCTCCTTTCTCTTTTCACTCCCTCAAATGTGGAAGATATTCATTAAGGGGTTTGCATTTGTAACCTCCATTATCTAATCACCAAAAAAGGGGTGATTTATAGTAGAAGTCTCCAGCCTCAGTGCACTGCGGACCTTTAAAGTATGGCTGCTGAAGTCAACAAGAGTCATGTGTCTAATTATGGTCAGAAATTAATTATTAATTCCTGAAGAATCTCTTCTGTGTTTATTATTATTCCTGGGTGAGAGTCCCTTACTCTCTATAGAGGCACAGCCGGAGACACTTCAAAAAAAAAAAAAGCTTACCATTTTTTAAATTCCTCTGCTCAAACTTTTAAACACCCAGTCTGGACGTCTCACTGACTATCTTGAACTCTGCACATTTTTCTGTATCAGCCTGTGAGTATAAAATGGTAATTTTTCAACCGATAAATACCTTCAAGAGAGCTGTGAAGCTGAACACCAATTACATTTACCTAGGTACCACAAATAAATCAGTTTTGTCTAGAAAAGGGAGAAAAAAAAGTTCAACATGAATGGTGAGGATAAGTCTCGCATGTCAATTATTTTGACTCTGAAGAAGGCTTAGTACAATCAAAGCAGCATTTGCAACAAATTATTTCAAAACAAAACTGAACACAGCCTAAAGCAAGAGACAAAATGGAAAACAGACAAAAAAATGGGGGGGGTCAGGAAGTTTCCCCTTTTTCAGCTGAGCTTTGACAAAATTCTGAGGAAAACCAGAAGAATCGGTAACTGTCCCAACGAAAATGCTTCACACCCTCGTGTAATCTATCATTTCCCAACTAATGAATTTCAAGCATTCCTATAATCTCTTACGTCCATGGAAAGAAATCAGTGAGCGAGTCTGGTGAATATAAGTCAAACTACAGTCATGCTTTAGAAAGTCCTCTCCCTATGAATTTACCATGACTGGCGAGTCCCACAGTCCTGTGGTAGTCCTATGACTAAACCCGGTCTCCTAAAGCCTGAGAGGTGACTGCAAAAGCCATTGAAACTAACGAGCTGGCTAACACATCATGTCGAGATCTTCCGAAACAGGTGCCTAAGGGGCTCTTGAAAACTAAATGGTGGTTTCCAAAGGTGCTGCCCACCTAACAACACCAAGAATATAATGAAAACCGTTGGATGCACAACACTTTTGGTTAAGGATCTAAAATACAGATTTAGGAGCCTAATTTTAGGCATTCATTTTTTAAAACCTTTGAGATTTTTGTTAATTTTCTTCCAATGCCTTCAGTTACTCAAAACCATGTACAAAAAAAAGCCACAACACTTCCAAACTTTTCAAATATCAGAAATTTCAACTTTTAGATGAATGTTAGGAACGTAACGAAGTACTTGAGAGCAGTTTTGGAGGTTGCAGCAGGGGGCACTAGAATATAGTTTCATATGCATATAAAGCTGGGGAGGTTTTTGGGGTGGGGGGTAGTGATAGCACCTGATAACACTCAGAGTAAATCAGTGATTTCAACAGGCTTTTATGTATGACACCAAGAAAGAATCCAAAGCAAAAATATTATCCCAATGGTCTAGTGTTTCTTTGAGTAGTAATCACAGAATATTTCTTCATTAACAACTGTAAAAGGCAACATTCTCCATTGATGTGGACAAAAAACAACTCTCACTATAATGGGAGAAATCTTGGCCCAAATTCCTCATCCCTCACTCATCCCGCTGACCTCAGTGGGAGTTTTGGTTGAAGAGGAATGCAGCATGAAGCCCAATAGTGCATACATACATCTCAGCCACAACATTTGAAAACTATCAGCAGCTCCTTCCTGTCAGTCTTTATCATCAACAGGTAATTAAGTAAACCCAATACATTTAAAGAAGGATCAATCTCACTATACGTGGGCCTTTATTTTTCCTCCTTCAAAACGTTCATGTTTCGTTCACTTGCTAAAAAAGAACCCAGACTACACGAAACACAAACCTGAGTGAAAACGTCTTCTTTTTCATGAACTCAAATCCTTCCTTATGTTCATTTTACATCTTTCTGCCAGGCAATGTTTTCATATGTGGTTTCTAGCAGTTTCACTCTCCAGGGATTTCTCTGGTAAATAAAAAACTAACAAGAAGGTCTAAACTCACGCGTTAGCAAGCCTGTTCCTTTCATTCCCATCAATACAAAAATTCTTTATTTTTCAGTGAAAAAAATGCTAGAAAAGAGTGTGCTTTTTTCCTACCATCCTATAGCCTTGCCCAAGACAGCCCCACAACAGAACCAGAAGCATGAAGAACGTTAAAAAAGTCACACAAACCTGCTTTTGCTCTATGGCTTCTGATTATCAGAAATACAGCAAGTTCTGCCTGTGAAAGGCCACCCGCAGTAAGTCAGGAGAGTGGTCTTTCTACACAGGCAATCTTTCTAACCAGGCTATAGCCACAATTTGAGATCAAAACTCAGATACGTGCAGCTTTGAGTGGTCTCTGTAGGTAGGTGGCTTTTAAGACAGTTTCCATTACAGCTTTTTTTAACTTCACAGCCTGTTCTCTATTTGTTTGTTGGAGTGCAATAGTTTTCAAAAACAGGAGGGGGGGGGGGAATAGTCTCTTTGTTTTAATTTTCAGGCACAGTTTCTTCTGAATTTTTAATGTAATAATATAAGTCTTTTTTAATTCTAACCAAAATTTTTATTTTCATAAAATTTAAAGCAGTATCTTTTTTAAACAATCAAAAAATAAAAATAATAATAAAATAATAATAATCATCATCATCATCATGAGCTTTCACAGAAAGCAACATGCATAATCTTGAACCAGTTATTCAAACTGTATTTCCCAAAGTAAACAAGGGCAAACGAGCCTCTTCTGACCTTGTATATCACAAACTCTGCTGATTTTGCAAAGGATACTCTCCTCAAAAGCTATCAGCCAAACCTATAGCTGTTCTGAAGTACGATTGTGTGCAAGGAACATATTACTGAGGTCTTTTGATTCTTTTTTTCTGTCCTGTAATTGTAAAGGAAAGTCTGTGGTATGGGCTTTTGCAAGACATGTCTTTTGTTGAATCAGAGTTTAATGTCCTGCGATTCTGACATTTTGGCAAGTGTTTTCTTTACTCGCAGGGCTGTGAGTCGGGAAGCAGGGTTGTGAGCCCAACACTCTGTCATGAGTTTTCCCATTTGTCGTAGGCACTATGGAAAGAAAAGATGAGAAAGTATCATATCTGGGTCAGCTGCAGGCAAGACTGGTGTTGATGACTATCCTAAAAAATCAAAGCAAACCAAATCTATTTTAAAGGTAATGCTGGGTGCCAGGAAGCAAAGAGCCCACAAACACCTTGGGTGGCATTTATTTTCTGCATATTAATGGCCATCCTCAGCACACATGCTGATGTGCTTAAATGTTTATGACAAACCGGATGCCATATTTTGCTAACAGATAAAATCATCACACTTGCACTTTTTCCACCTCCCATGCTCAAGCCAGTGAGGAAAACTTCTCTGATAACTTCCCCATAACAAGGATCCCATAAACTTGCAGAATAGGGATTCGTGATGGGTGTGTAGGGGGTGAGAAGTCACCCTTCTTACTCTGCGCTAGGTCCCCATGGCTTCAGCACAACCCAAATGTAGTAACTTTTCCAACCTTCAAGCTGGAATGGCAGCTGGTCCTCAGAGCCCTCGTGCAGAATTTCTCAGTCACACAAGTCTATCCCATTCAAAGCTCATTACCGTAGTATACTTGGATTTGCAAGACGCTCTCCTACCTGCAACAGCGATTTCCTCTATGACAGCCTGTTTGGGGCAAGCTACAGCTTCTACTATGGTGAAGGGAGATGTAGACTACCCCGGGGTTATGTCCCCGGGGTGGACAACCTCTGATGTAGGCCATTTCACCAGAGTGACGATCGCTGTGTTTGCAGCAGGTCCCTCAGAATTTAAAGTTGTGGAAAACTGTATTGCTGTAGCATAACCAACCGTTTTTTTAAACAAACTCCCTGATACACGTTAGGGCTGTAAAGGATGTTTTGGGGGGAAAATCATTATGGCTTTAAAAGATTGAGCCTGGGAGGAAGTTAGGGAGTGTGTTCTCTATCATAGTGTTTTTCACCACCTTCATGCATCTCTTCTATAAGATATTAGGAAGACTGGAATTAAACAAATATGAGCATAAAATCACAACAGCCTTCATTAACTATTCATCTGAACTCAACCAGCCTAGCTAAAACCAGCCAGGCAGTCTTTTTTTTAAAACGACTTGCATAAAAGGTATTAGTAACACACGGCTGTGTGCAAAATGTACTGGTTTTGCCACTTGCTAAACAGCCCACTCAACAACCTGTCAAGCACCCTACGTGCCATAGTGTAGCCGGAATATAGTTATTCCCTATGCTTTAGTTTCTAAGCATCTGCACTAAAACAGAGCTCTTTGGTACATTCACATGGGACACAAAATGGAGTTCCCTGTAGATTGTGGTCAGTGGCAGTGAAAGATAGGTATGGGGTCCTCAAATAGTTCCCCCACTACATTAAACAAATGTTTTTATTTCCAACGGTAGGGTGAAGAGAAGAGAGAGAGTTTGTGTGTGTATATGCATATGTGCTTTTCATTTGACACTCCCAGATTGTTTACAATTACTGTAGTTTAAATCTTTTATTTAATTGCAGAATACTTATGCAAAAATTGCTATTCCCAAATCACAGCTGTCTGCTACAATAATAGCATTACACAGTACCACTTAACAAGATTAATGACCTCTGTACAGCATCACCAAAGCAGTTGGCAAGTTTGTCTGTGGTTCATCAATTATTGGTCTACTGATTCCAAAACACAGTTTTGCTTCATTATAAATTTTCAGTGGAAAAAGCACAGACCTTCTCCTGCCTTCAAAACTTTATTTCATTAAAAAAATGCGACTTTACTTTGGAAAGCAGTTTCCAGGCTATCATCTTTTGAATAAGACACGTATTCTCACTCCTACATTTAGGTGCAGAGGGAGGTATTTGATATTGTAGGAGTGAGTTCCGTGTAACACTTTCCTTTTACTATGTTGTAGTCTTGCATGCAAATAGCAAAGTGAAGCTTACTAGAATCATGCTTCTAGGTCTGCACACCTGTGATTGCAGGCAAATGCTATACACCAATTTGCTTCCATAGCAACAGAAGCAATGCTCTTGAAAAAAGGGGCTAATGAGAATTGTAGCTCTGATTTAAAACAAACACATGCTGATGTTGTCACTAGTACACTGCATATAGATCAATTTAACAAAATTGATCCTGACATGGAAGGGAAGAGAAGCGTAAGAGAAGAACAGAGCTATAACATACAGACTGAGTGCATTCAGCTTCCGGTAGGTAATAGGAACATAACACGTCTTTCTGAAAATACTTCAAGCCAGCTCCTCAGGGGCCCTGACCACCTATGGATTCAGGTTTTGGGAATTTAGCCCACTATCCCAAATACTTGGCACAGCAGTAAAGGGAGTTAAAGTCAATGGTAAAATTTCCATTGCCCCTAACAGTATGGTTTAAAGCCAAGGGATAACATTTTGGGAAATTCTGTCCATTTATTCTTACCTAAATCTTCACAGCCTTTGGCCCAAACTAATCCTAAGCATATAAGCCACTGTATTTTAAAGGCTATCTTACCTCATCGCTACTCCATCTATTCGGGAATGAGGGACGAAGCCTCTTGGTACACACAATCTCACGCATGTCCTCGTATGAGGGGTCACTGGGTACTAGATCGTGGTATGGAAGCTGGTACTCTTCAACAATCCCTGAAAGACACATTTTCCAGCTGCATTATAACTACAAGAGGCCACGTGTTCTACTACCCCATTTCTCCCCATTTTAACTGTTCATAACATTTTGTACTTCCTTTATGCACCCAACAGCTGTGCAATATAACGTATGTTAATGGTTTTCATTTTAGTTTCATTCTCCTCTGAGCCACGGGAGTTCCTTCAGATATTCAAGAAGGAGAATAGAGAGTGTAGCACTTCATTCTGGAATTGGAGTTAATTTTGGCCCTTTCCTGTTGCTGTTCGTTGTCACGTGGCACATGCCTCCATACACCAGGCACAGAATGACTCCCCCATCTTCCATTTCTTCACTGGAATCAATTAACTGCTGCTTCTGCTTTCCAGCCCTTCTTCCTTCAGACACTCATCTGTCTAAGGTGGTTCTTAGTGTATTTCATAAGTGCCATGGGAGGCAAGATACTCACACGTTTCTATCTGAGATGAAAAGCATCTCCTCCGAAAGAACTCCCAAATCCCCTCTGTCCCAGAATGGGAATCCACAATTCGCTCCATTATCAAGCTCCAAGATTAGAATTGTTATTGCTAGGTTAAACCAAGTGTCAACATGTGAACGATTATGTATTCACCTTGTCACTTGAGAAAATACCTATCTTTCTCCGAACTGATGATGAAACCACCAACCCCATAAGCCATGTGGCTGCCTATACACGTGCA